>JAHHUM010000047.1:242190-600366 GCA_036173005.1 Crenichthys baileyi
AATCTAAAGAGATTAATAACACTTCCTCATTTTTACCACAGTCTGAATCTCAAAAAATAATTTTCCAAAAGGTGATTTCAGTTTTCTCGTGTTGAATATCTTTATGATCGTCAGGAGGGGGAAGATAAGTTCAGAAACCAGTGGAGAGAGAAGTTTTCAGGAATGCCTATGGTTGAGACATGTTGGTCCGAGTCGAACCCGCAACCAGTTGAGTCAAACTAACATGGTGACCCTTCCTGAAAAACATGCTTCGTTATATTACCTCACCTAAATGCAAAGTTTGTTTTCAAACAAACCAAACATTTTATATTATATGTTCACAAATTTATTATCAGACATGTTGAAATGATGCTGTTATTCTACAGGTTCGGTTCTACCTTTTTGATGTCAGTTTGAAACACTTCCTTTTTTGTTTGCAGTCTCTCTTATGGCTCATCCTCACCCAATTTCCATCTTTACCATTTTACCTATTATTATTAAGGAAACAAATCCACAATTATAGAACGTTTTTGAGAGTTACATGCAAGCAGCATCTTATATTTTTATTTGCGAGCACTCTGTAAACACAACACTGAATCAGTTTTGGCAAAGTATCTAAGCAGGCATACCCAGCTCCAGTCAGTGGCGCCGGCTGGGGGGCGCAAGGGAGCGCTATAGCTCCTGGAAAAGTCATAGCACCCCTGTAGCACCCCCAAGAAAATATCAGATTTTTTTTTTTCATCTAAGTTAATATTATTTAATATGTGGTTGTTGTGATATTGTCCTCCAAAACACAACAAATAAAAAAAAAACTATTATATTGCTACAAAAATATATCGCATCTCGCAAAAGGAAATGAACTTGAATTTTCACTTCCGGTAAACATTTGAAAAATGCACGAAATGCAAAAATGGACCATTTACTGTTACTCATAATTCCTAGGATGGAATCAGAGAAGGAGGATGTTTTGGAAGCAGACTCCAACCAACAAAGAAACAATAATCTGGAAGAAGGGGATCAAGCGTACTGCCATCCTTCTACATCTCCGGAGAATGCTAACACTGTTGGCGCTGGACAGCTGGGGGATCTAAGCAGAAGTCCTCAAGATGGACCAAGACGACCACTTCTGCAAAAATACCCGTCACACATATTTGGAGTGCAACAGAGAAGTTTTAACAAAGGCTGGCTCCATCAATATTTGTGGTTGGAAAACAGCATGGGTAGAGATGCCGTGTTTTCCTTTCAGGCCCGGTTCTAGACCTGAGGGGGCATCATGCTAAAGGGGGGAAATACAAAAAATATCCAGATAGCTAAAATGGTGGATTGCTCCTGTTCCTGAGAATGACTATTGGCTGTTTTCTGACAGAGATGAAACATTACACTAATATTCAACCATTATCAATATCAATATAACTGACCACACTTTCACGTAGCTCAACTAGGCATCCTAGTTAAAGTTAACATTGGGTCTATTATTATGCTAATAAAATCAAACAGACAGCTAAGTGTTGATCATTTTTTTGTTTGCTGCTCTAAATCATAGAGCATTATATTCAGCCTTCGGTATTAATTAGCCTGTAATGTTACCTACCTAGCAAAATGATAAAGTAGAAATGCTTGCATGAAAAGAGCTCCTTGAGTAAAAATTACTTTTACTTACACAGAACTGAGTTGTGGCCAGCATGCTGTAACTATAAAATACTGTATGTTTGTTTCTACTTTCAACACTTCATTTTGAGAGTTAGGCTACTAGACATTCAGAAACATGGGTGTGTCCATGTTTCTTGTCTTCTTCAGGCTATAAAATCAAAATAATGAAGTGAAATTAGTGAATGGTCTAATTTGTCTGTTTGGTTGTATATCTCCCTCTCTTCATTAAACCTGACAAACATCAGTCAACAGCTGGACATGTTAATGTTATAATGTTAAGCATTGTGGTTAATTTTGCACCAAATATCTTCTGACATTACCCTTCTAAAAGGCTGCGGTCTCCCCTCCAGTCTAACACTACATGAGGGCCAAAGGGCAGAACATAATTGGGCAATACATTCGCAGACTTTTTCAGATTTCATAGTCAAGCATACCAATTTCCTACATTTGTGATGACAAAGGAGGAGGAGGGAGAGGCAAGGTGGGGGCTTGTGCTTGTGTGATTGAGAATTGATTTGAGGGGGCAAGGCATTCTTTGAGTGACCATTGCCCCCTCTTGCCCTTGCGTAAAGCCGGCCTCGGTGTCCACCCACAGTCTTGCAGCCTCCATTGAAAGTCCACAACAAATAAATAGTGTGTAACTATTTTAACTAAATGAAAACCAGGACTAGGCACATTAGGAAAGGAAGCAGAGGAATCACAATCAAGCTAATAAACAGCAACAGCACGGATAGAGCTCTGTCTTCTTCTTCTTGTGTCTCATGTTTCGGCCTTCTTCTTCTCTTGTTTGTAGTTATAATGTTGGTTGGCAAACAACATATTGGTGCATTACCACCGCCACGTGTTTCGGTCGCAGTTATGCAGCACGACACATGATGCTTTAAAGCTGCACCTCAAGGAGGTGTTCCCTTCCGCAGGGCGAAAGCTGGTCTAAGGAAATGCAACACACAACGTGCAGGGCCGTGCAGAGCTGTTCCAGGCGAGCAAAATCGAGCCAGTGGAAAAAGTGGCAAAATACACCCAATTCAGACACAAATTCTTGCCATACACCAACCACGCCATACCTTCAGACGCCCTGCCTGCCCTTAACCTTCTGTGGATCTCAGAGGAAGATGTAAATAAGCTCTTTTAGTGCCGGAAAACAAGGAATGCCTCAGGACCTGATAATGTCTCACCATCACGTCTGACAGTCTACATTGACCAACTAGCAACCATTTTCACTCAGATCTTTAACAAGTCACTGGAGCTGTGTGAGGTTCCCTCCTGCTTTAAACGTTCCACCATCATCCCGGTACCCAAGAAACCCACCACCCACCACAGGATTAAATGACTACAGGCCAGTTGCCCTTACGTCTGTGGTCATGAAATCCTTTGAGCGTCTGGTGCTGAAGCACCTGAAGGACATCACAGCCCTCCTGCTGGACCCCCCTGCAGTTTGCCTATTGAACAAACAGGTCGGCAGACGATGCAGTTAACTTGGGACTACACTTCATCCTGCAACATCTCGACCGCCCAGGGATTTACACCAGGACTTCAGCTCGGCCTTCAACACCATCAACCCAGATATCCTCCATCAGAAGATCACCCAGCTCAAAGTCCCAGCCTCCACCTGTCAGTGATCACCAGCTTCCTGAAGGACAGACAGCAGCAGGTGAGGGGTGTGTTCCCTCCCCACTCCTCTTCTCCCTCTACACAAATGACTGCACCTCAGCGGATCCGGCTGTGAAACTCCTGAAGTTAGCAGATGTCACTGTTACTGATCTGATCCAGAACAGTGATGGGTCTGCATACAGACAGGAGGTAGATTGGCTGGTACACTGGGGTGGTCAGAACCACCTGGAATTTAAACCATTCAAGACTGTGGAGATGATGGTGGACGTTCGGAGAAAACTCCCCTCACCATCCTAAACAACATCATCTACTGTGAACCACCTCTGGTTCTTAGGAACCACCATTTCTCAAAACCTCAAATTATCTTTAAAAATAGTCTATGTTCAGAAGAAGGCCCAGCAGAGACTGTACTTCCTGAGGCAACTCAAGAAGTACAACCTTCCCCGGGAGCTGCTGGTCATCTTCTACACTGCTATAATTCAGTCTGTCTTGTCTTCCTCCATCTCAGTGTGGTTTGGCTCATCAACCAAACAGGACAGGTCCAGACTGCAACAAACAATCAGGTCTGCATAGAGGATGCTTTTCATAACTGAGCTCTCGGTTTTGCTCAGTGACATCTGTCGAGAGTTTGGACGCATGGCCCACACCTGCAAGGTAAGTTTCGTTGAAGCTGTGAAGTGTGCTGATGGAAACATGGCGGTACATATGACAACAGATCCACTGAACTTACCTCACAGCTGTGGGCCATGCATTCAAACTCTTGACAGATGTCATTGAGTAATCTGCGTGCAGAGATTGCAAAACCGACAGCAGAGTTTAATAAAGCGTGAGGACGGATTTCTATTGGCTTTGGTTTTTTTTTTTTGTACCCCCCGACACTTGCCGGGCTCCGTAAAATACAACAGCTGGAGCATCAGTTAAAAGTGGATGAGGTACCCGTACAGCTGGATGATTTTATTTATTTAACCAAAAACGAATGTATTTTCACTTCAAGGGAGTTTAAATAAGCATTTAATACAGAATAGGGTAGAAAATCCTTTATTCTCCCACAATGGGGGAAGTTTGGGTGTGTCAGAAACAAAACAAAAGACAATGAAAGCATCCAGGTTCATACATCACTAGAACCATAGAAAAAGTTACCAGAATAGACGCTATAAGAACCAGTCGGGAAAAACAGGAGTCACAAAAAGAGGCTGTATAGTAAAGGAGAATAAAACCCAGGAAACATTAAATATACATTTGAACAAACTGTGTGGTTATCAACAAAGCATACTCAGATTAATTAAAAGAGAGGTGCAGCATAGTCAGATGACAGAATCAATGTTAACACTCGTTGAGCAGATGATAAACTGTGCAATATAATATAAAACAAATAAAACAATCTCCTTCATTCAGTGAAGGAGCAATGAATGTAACTGCCATGTATGCAGCGAATGATGCCTGGAAACCCAGAAATATATCAATAGATAATGCTTGAAGTCTCTAAATGTGATACCAACTAAATTACTGCTTTCATTGATTCCTGCAGTTCTGTGAAATTCATCTTTCATTATTCTTGTGTGTCTGTGTGTTAGGGAGTGGTGGAGGCTCCCATCTAGAATCACAGTTAAACTTTAACTAAACCTAAGCTATGTATGTCTGATGACATAAATCACAATTACACTTTTTACACAGAATTAAACCCTGGTGTCCTGTGTGGCAGGTAGAGACACGAAACACTCTGCTAAGGAGGACAACCTGACTTCACTGAATGTTTGCAATCGACACCATGGGAACCTCAGCTGTACAGTAACAGTTTAAGAGCAACAGCAACATCCCTGACAGCACGACATACAGTTGCCTTTGAAGGATTTTCTGCATCACCTATATTATACAAAAAGCTGCTGTTGCCATAAAAACGACGTGCAGTCGTTGTGTAATAGGAGCAATGTGTGGGCTGAGAATATTATTCAGATACATTGACTGTGGCAAAAAACGGTAACGCTCCAAAATATATTCATTTGGAAAATGACAAGACATCTAAATGCAGTCTGAAACCCTCTCCTGACTAGGGATGGTTACATTTCACATTTGAACCGATACGGTACCAATACTTGGTACCTGGGAATTTAGACCGGTACTCGCTGGTACCAGTTTTCAGTACTTTTATGTGTGTTATGTGGTATTAAATGTTATAAAATAAAATCTCAAAAATTTTCCATTTAACATCAAATGTTTTAGAACCACTTTCTCTTTCAATGTTTTTTATGTTTATGACAATTTCCATTGTACGTAGATTCTCACTAAAGGCATCAAACCTGTGAATGAACACATATAGATTCATGCAGCAAACGAAGAATTGTAAAATAACTTTAAATATGTTTTATATTTTAGATTGCCTAAAGTAGCCGCCCTTTGCTGTGATGACTGAATTATTGACCTTTGGCCGTCTCTCAATGAACCTCTGGTAAGTTCTTTCAAGACTCTTTGGAAAACCATTTCAGGTGACCACCTCATGAAGCTCATGGAGAGAATGTTACGAGAGCAAAGCAGTAATCACAGCAAAGGGAGGCTATTTGGAAGAATCTAAAATAGAAAATTATAGCTTTTATAGAAGCTGTAAATCTAAAATAAAGCTATAACCTAAAATTTAAAAATGGTTAGTTATTTCACATTTTTTGTTTACTACATAACTCTACATGTGATCCTTCAAAGTATCGTTGCCATTGGTGAGAATCTACAATGTCAATAGTCATGAAAATAAAGAGACCCATTAAGTGCGAAAGTGCATCTAAAACTTTTGACTGGTAGTGTATGTATTATTCTATATATAAACTTTAATGAATATAACAAAAAAACATCCAGCTGTTTCTATTGTAACATCTCAGATGTTTCAAACATTTCTTCAATATGAAAACCCTTAAGTACAGTTTTTTATTTCCTAATAAGGCAAAAATTTAATGCACAAATTGCATCCATTAGCAAGCGTGTTAACGATGCTGAATGCAGGAGTTGTAGCAATATATCTGAGGCTGATGAAAATTGTGGACTCTTCAGCGACCGTAATCTGTTTGAGCATTCAAACCTTAGCCATGTTCACTCTAGTGTGGAGTCTCATGTGTGTATTTAAACTTCCTTTTTCAGTAAATCTTTGTCCACATAGATCACAACAGAAAGGTTTCTGTCCAGTGTGGATTCTCGTGTGTCTGTTTAAATTTGTTTCTTGGTTAAATCTTTGTCCACATAGATCACAACAGAAAGGTTTCTGTCCAGTGTGGATTCTCATGTGTGTGTTTAAACTTCTTTTTTGAGTAAATCTTTGTCCACATAGATCACAACAGAAAGGTTTTTGTCCAGTGTCGGTTCTCATGTGTGTATTTAAATGATGTTTTCTGTTAAATCTTTGTCCACATAGATCACAACAGAAAGGTTTCTGTCCAGTGTGGATTCTCATGTGTTTGTTTAAACTTCCTTTTTCGTAAATCTTTGTCCACATAGATCACAACAGAAAGGTTTCTGTCCAGTGTGGATTCTCATGTGTGTGTTTAAACTTCCTTTTTGGTTAAATCTTTGTCCACATAGATCACAACAGAAAGGTTTCTGTCCAGTGTGGATTCTCATGTGTGTGTTTAAATTAGTTTTTTGGTTAAATCTTTGTCCACATAGATCACAACAGAAAGGTTTTTCTCCAGTGTGGATTCTCTTATGTATGTTTAAAGTGCATTTTCCAATAAAGGTTTTACCACAGTCTTCACAACTAAACTTCATTCCTATCTGGAGTTTCCTTTGCGATTCCACATTTTTCTTCTCTGTGAAACATTTCTTCTCATCCAGCGAGTTTAAAGATCCTATTTCTGAATTTATCATGTCTTTCTGAAGAAAGCCACAGTGAACAAATTGTTCAGCAAACTCAGGGGAGCTAAAAGGTTTGTTAATGTTTCCATCTGACTCAGGAGCTCTGCTGTCCTTCCAGTCATTGTCCATGTCCTTAGATTTCAGTCCAGAGTCTGACAAGTGTTTGAGCTCAGAGACGGGGTGCTTTACATCATTGGCCTTTTCATCCTTCTCAGTGTCTTCAATTTCTGAGGAAATGGAACCATCTCCATGATCTTGTATCCTGATGGATTCTTCTCCTCCATATATGTCTTCTGGAATTGCTCTGCCTTTAATTTGGTCTTGATAAAGCTGTAAGAGCAGAGGGGACTGTTTATCATCCTCACTCTTTATGGGAGTAGCAGTGACTGGAAACCTGATGGCATCAATCTCCTCCTTCACACTGAGCTGCTCTCCCCCCAGACTGGTGTAGACCTCCTCCTGTTCCTCCTTTATGTGGTGGAGCTTTGGGTCATGTAGGCCAGCACAAGGTCTAGTGTTTACAGGAGCTTCTTCTTTAACCATCAGCATCTGCTTAAAATCTACAGGAAACAATGAAACACATCATGTATATTAGAAAGTTAAGGGTAATAACTAAGTATTTAACCCATGAAGACATGGATGTCTGAAGGTGCATAAAAAGCCAAACGACCATATTATACCTGTCAGCATTTAGAAAGCATCTGTTATTGTGGAAGCGCAAAGCTCTGTTTCTACTAGATCAAAAAGTGTTATTGTCTTTACCATAATAAAATGAACTCTGTGATAAGTGCACTCTGAGAGACATGCAAGCCTTCTCGTAATAGATTACACCAAGGGAAAAGTTCTTGGCTCGAGAAACGATTAATGAGTCCAACTGGGAAAGCGTTGATATTCTGACTCTGCCAGGTCAAGTTGACCTGGCAGCTGAGGGTCTGCATCCAGATAAGCGTATTTGACGTATATGACGTATCACCTGTCACGTATGCCCAATGTGATGTTTTCCAGACGTTGGCTAAATGTCGATTCCCGGAAAAGTAGAGAAGAGACAATGTCATGATTGCCAAGATATGTTACATAACAGACCCCAACACACACCACTGCTCTTGATCTGTATAAAAACCCTGGTCGAGACTGAATTTTGAAATTCCTGTGAAGACGTTTTTGTGCGCTTTTGAATAAAGTCCCCACCGTGGGTGCTGATTGAGAGGAGAGCTGAGTTCTGGTTTGATTATTTGATTATTTTAGCTCAGTAAAAGACCGCATGCTCCTAAATTATATGTTCAAATTAATATCAGCTGGTTTAAAATTTATTGACACCCTATAAGAAGGTTTCTTGTTACTAAAGTATTGCACAGAGGGGCAAAACTGGTAAAAGCAAAGAGACCTTCAGAAAAAGGTCTTACAAAATATACTAACGGCAATGGTTACAGATGCATTTCTAAGCTTCTGGCTGTTCCAGTTAGCGCTGCTGCAACCATAATCCTGCAGTGGAAAGGACATAATTTCAACGTAGACCAGTCAAAAGCCAGGTGCCCCTAGAAAGACTTCTGGTTTAAGGTAGCTGTAGTTAAACCTTAACTTTAGAAACCATCTCTTAGTCAAGATGACATGATAAATTACAGACCTATATCCAATCTTCCATTCTCATCTAAAATTCTTGAGAAAATAGTTGCTAATCAAATGTGTGAGCATTTACACAGCAATGACCTGTTTGAAGAGTTTCAGTCAGGTTTCAGAGCTCATCATAGCACTGAAACGGCTCTGCTGAAAGTCACTAATGATATTCTTCTGGCCTCAGATAATGGACTTGTGTCTGTACTGGTTCTGTTAGATCTCAGTGCTGCATTTGATACAGTCGATCATAATATTCTCTTAGAAAGGCTGGAATATGCTGTAAGGATCAGGGGACAGCGCTAGGCTGATTCCAGTTTGTTCATGTAAATGATAAATCATCTTTAAACTCCAGGGTTAATTGTGGAGTACCACAGGGTTCAGTACTTGGGCCAATTCTCTTTACTATATATATGCTTCCAATAGGTAAAATTATCAGGCAGCATAGAATAAATTTTCACTGTTATGCTGATAATACTCAGCTTTACTTATCCATAAATCCTGATGAGCCCAACCAGTTAGATAGACTACAAGCATGTCTTGAAGACACAAAAACTTGGATGATTTTAAATTTTCTGCTTTTAAATTCAGACAAGACAGAAGTTGTCGTCTTTGGACCGGACCCTTTTAAAAAAGAAACTGCTTAGTCAATCACTTAACCTGGATAGCAAAAAAAAAGTGACCTCCGGTAATAAAGTAAAAAACCTTGGTGTTATTTTCGACTAGGACATGTCATATAAATCCCACATTTAACAGGTTTCTAGGATTTCCTTCTTTCACCTCCGGAGTTTAAAACATTCGACTCACACGTGTTTAGATAGAAAGGTAACAAAACCATAATTTTTTTAAGTAACCTGCCAAAAACATAACCTTTTCATTGCGTTCATAGTGAACAAACATGTCATTCTTACGAACATTTTTAGAAGCTTCCTCATCGGACGTATTTCAGGCTGTTTTGTCAACAGTATGCGGGTATTTAGAGCAAGTGCAAGTTCCCGCGACAAGGCATCCAAATTTCGGCAGGCATGCACTTTTCGGCATAACACCGCTCTGTTCTATGACCATAACGCACCCTAGTATGCGCAAGGCTAATCTTTAACAGAGCGCTAACGTCGGCTGACATGAACGCGAATTTCTGACTGTTGGGTCACTTGACCACAGTTCGAAACTGACGGGAAATGCATATTTGTCAATTTTGAAAAGGCAGTGAGTTTGTAGCTCTGAGAAATGTTTAATTTGTAGTAAGGTGTAGGGAGACCTCTAGTGGTGAACACTGGTAAGTGTGCTCTTTAGTTTTGAACTGTGTAAAATTTTAATCATGTCAAGCCAGGGCATGTAATCAGTATCAGCAGCTCAAGATGTGTGCGTAGCTGACGAAACGTAAGTTTAACATGGTAAGAGCTGTACAGAAAATTATTGTGCATTTTCCACTACATATATGTGTAATGTATAGTTTGGTTTGATACCATTCGATGTTATTTCTGTTATATTCAAGACTGTTTAGCAGTAGAAGCTACACGCTAAAGCTAATAACATCCGGTGCAGTGTTTTGCGTGTCGGCTAGGTTATGCATAGGAGTCATGACTCTTTAAGCATAGGTTATATTAAGTCAGTCATCCAATGTAGAATGTAAATGTTGCATTTATTTATGCCAGATAGTTTTATTAGTATTGTATAGAGTATATTTCTGGTTTTGTTTTATTTATTTCTTTTCTAGACCACACATACATATTCTAATGTATGTAAATATTAGGGCTGCTGTATGTCATCTGTTCAATGATTAAAGGACCCTAAAGTTATTCAAGCCCCCGGTCTGTGCTCCTTACCGGTTTTGTGCCATAAAGCGATGATCTGCCAAAAACTGATTAACTTCTGTTACATTGTCTTACAGATTGACCCAAAATCATATAAATATATCCTGGGAATAGTAAATGAAAGCAACCACTAGATGCTTGAGGTACTATTCTTCAAAATTTGATTTCCCTCCAATGCATCTTAAAAGTACTTAGCCGAAACTATTTATTATCTATGTTTCTTTTTTAACTCATATTGTGTCTTCAAACATACAGGTTGTAATACCAGGGGAAAGGAGGAGTATTTTCTTTGACCCATGAGGTGAGAGTAAAATGAAGACCAAGCCAAGACATTTCCAGGTGAACATTCTTGGATTAACGTTTACAAATGTCCAAAAAGCGCAGTGGAAGATACTAGGTTTGCATCATGGATAATTGTGAACTTATTAATCTACATAATTCATTACATTTGTCTAACTATACATGTCTTTTAAATCATTCATAAGACTCAGTGGGCTAAATGTATCTCGATGGACATGTGATACCTTTACTCACCCTATTCAACAAGACTCCACCTCATGTGGTGTGTACGCCCTTATGGTATGTAGCTACTTGATTTTACAGAATTTTATTGAAAGGCATTTCAAATTTCTTCAAGTAAATGTTTTTTAAACAAAACATACACAAAGTTTAGACTGTTCCAAGCTTAAAAATGTATCAAGAATAAGGAATTGAGGTAAACGGTACAGCAGGTAAAGGGAGAGATCTAGGAAACACTAAGTAGTGGCAAGGATGGGGTATAAAGAGAGTGGATGAAAGGTACAAAGGCCTGTGTTGCATGGCAGTTTGCCAATAGATGCCTTTATGCTGTATTAAAGGTTTTATTAAAAATGGCTATAGGAGAAAATCATAAAAAGACTGGATGGTAATTTTGATGAGTGTTGAACTTAAGGTACACAAAGAAACTATGATCCCCCCCCCCCCCCCCCCCCCCCCTTGGGGATAACGGGCGCCTGCGCTGGATTAAAAATTCAACATCGAGCATACTATTCTCTCTTAGCCATATAACAAGTTTCAACGACAAAAGAGTCCCGTTGAGAACATCACCTTAAGTAACTAAACATTAAAGACTGCGACTATGCTAACAGTGATGAAATGGTCAGAGACCGCATCGTTTTTGCTACAAATTCTCCCAGAGTAAGAGAAAAGCTGCTTAGCCAAGGCCTTAAGCTGACACTAGATAAAGCTATTGATGTAGCCCGCTCCCATGAGCTAGCACAGCTTCAGTTAAAAACTATGGCCAGTGACAACCATGACGTGCATGCAGTACGCCGGAGAGCTGTGTCCAGCGAAAGGAAAGCAGTGTTTGAAGTGCAAAAAATACAACCACTTTGCAAAAACATGTAGGTCCAAAACCCATTATCCACAAAAAACAGGACACAGAGAATTGCACTACAAGGAGAAGCTCAAGATGATTTTGAGTCAGAGCTGTTTGTAGACACCGTCATGGCAGCAGAAGAGGATGAGGAGGACAGTGCATATGCAGACATAGCGCTGGGACCAGAAAACGCAAAACTGACATTTAAATTAGACACTGGAGCACAAGCGAGCATCATGCCCATAAAAGACTTTGTTCGGCTCATGCCCAACACACCATTGAAAAAAGACAAACACAAGCTTTGTGGCTACGGCAGAAATTTGTTGAATGTGAAAGGTTACTGCACATTCCCCAGCAGATACAAAGACAGATCAACTTCACATTTAAAAAAAAAAGCTTTACTAATCTGACCAAAAGCTGGACAGCTCCATGTTACGCCCCCCTTTCACTTCGCGGACATAAACTAGCGCTAAAAATGCATTCAGCTCATCCACACTCATGTCCGAGGAGGAATCATCTCCTAAAACTCTGCGGGCCTCAGCCACCCTGCAGCCCTGAATGTGGATAAGCATTTCGGCATCCCCCAAGCAGAGGAACGCGTCTGGGCATCTTGGATCTGGCGCTCTGTCAAAGTGTTCTGGCTCTGACGCCTCCCTCTACTTTCTTCCTCCCCTACCACTGTCCACACAGCGCCATCCTTTCCTATGTCCTCCTCCTTCCCAGGTGTGCGCTTGTCTTGAGATGAAAACGCTGTAAAGCGCAGAATAGGTTGTTGTTACTGGGCTACTATATCTATGACATAACTTATTGTTTATTTCTTTGTCCATTATCAGTACCTTGATTTGTAGTTTCTCTCCTGCCAGTTTGCTGGATTGCTGGGTTTATAGCTGGGCACTGATCACCTGGCTCGTCTCCCTGTCTCTGAGCCTGCGCTGATTGTGGCACTGTTGCTATAGTTTATATCTTACTAGTTTACTAATCTGTAAAACATAGCCTAAAATGATAAAATCGTTACATAGGCTAGTCTTTTACTACCTTGAAATAATGCGTCACAACCTCCTGCTAATGGGACGACTCGTGTTTTTTAGCTGGGGGAGGCTCACTCTCTGACCCGCTGTCACTGGAACTGAATGCTGACCAAGAGCCGTCAGAATCCCTCTCGACCCCAGAATCACAATCATGTAATTTTTGAAGCATTTCCAATGTCTCTTGTGCAGAAAATATCCTTCTAGAAGCCATTTGTAGGATGCCTGTAATCTCCTTCTCCAACTGCGTTCTAGAGTGGCGGTTTCTATAGGCAACGCTCGCGCGTATACTCAGCCACGGGAAAAAAATATCAGTGTAAATAATAGGGCCGCAAAATAGCTGCTGTGCTAGTTAGAGGTAAATACTTAGATCTTTTTATTTACTTTGTTATTTTTTAAAAAACAGAGACATAGGAATACACAAGACCAGGTTGAAAAAGTCAGGATGCCAGGAAGATAAAGTTTTTAATAAACCAGAATGTTATGGATGTCAAACTTTCAAAACCGTCAAATTGACGGCCCTGGGAGTTCTAGTGTTAAAGCTCAACCCAGATAAGTGTCGCGTCTGTATCAGTGAAGTCAGCTACTTTTGGACACAAACTCACAGCTGAAGGACTGAAACCAGATCCCCTAAAGGTGAAAGCAATCAGTGACATGCAGCCACCAACAACTGAGGCAGAGCTGGAAACGATCCTAGGCATGGTGAATTTACCTTGCCAGTTTTTCCCCACATCTGGCAAGGGTGAGCGCACCACTCCAAAACACCTCCTGCGACCACAAAAATTTAAATGGGATAAAACCCCCCAGACTGCATTTGAAAAAATGGAAGAAAAAAAAATAACAGCCGAACCAAGGCCAGTACTAGGCTACTTTGACCCCCAAAAAAAAATGACACTGCAAATTGATGCATCAAAACATGGTTTAGGTGCAACAATCATGCAGGAAGGTTGACCAGTTGCATATGCATCCAAAAATTCTCACCACAGAGAAAAAAACTACGCTCAGATTGAGAAGGAGCTATATGCAGTCCTGTACGGTTGAAAAAAGACTACCACGAATACATATATGGAAACATGTAACTGTTGAATCAGACCATAAGCCACTTGAGTTGAAATTTCCCAACCTTTGGCCCTTTGGACCCCCAAACCCCTACAACAAATTTGCTTCCCCCTGCAAAAATACAGCATCACTCTCATCAAAAACCAGGGGGAGATTCCCAATCGCTGAACAAACTGTTGAGGGAATTCTACCTAAAAAAAAGGCCCATTCACTAACTGAGGACGTGGAAACAGAGGAAACCACTGTGATGAGCACAATGCCAGTAAGTACTGATAGGCTAAGAGACCCCAAAACAGCAACAGCTGAAGAAAACAATTTTTCGCCCTTCGAGATGCAATTCGATCAGGCTGGCCCGGGAGTCAAGGAAAAAGGTCCTCCTCACCTCAGCGAATACTGGGAAACACCGTCATGAGATCACAAGGGCTGATGGAATTCTCTTGAAAGGTGAGAAGATGATAATTCCTCACAAGCTTAGAAGAGAAATGCTGCAAGGCATGCACACAGGACATTTTGGAGTGAAAAAAGCAAGCACAGAGCAAGAAGGCATCATGTTCTGGCCATGCATGAGGCGACAAATAGAAGAGATGGTAAGTAACTGTGACATATGTAAACGCACTGCAGTTCCAATCAGAAGGAGCCGATGATCTCACAGCCAATCCCTAAGAACCCATGGCAGAAGTTAGCACAGACTTGTTCACCTGGAACTCTGAGAACTATATTGTAATCTGTGACTACCTGAGCAGGTATTTTGAAATTGAACGCCTGCATAACATTACCACAGCTACTGTGATTCACAAAATGAAAGGCATATTTGCCGGACATGGCATTCCTGAAGAAGTGTTAAGTGACAACGGGCCATGTTACAACTCCAGAGAACTCATCCGGGGTTTTCAACACATCACGTCAAGCCCACATTACCCCCAGAGCAACGGCTTAGCTGAAAAGACTGTCCAAACTGCAAAAGAATCCTCACAAAGGCCAGGGAGGATGGTGGAAAGGATCCATACCTCAGTTTGTTAGAGTACAGCAACACACCTTTGGACGGACTGAAATCCCCGTCAAATTCTCATCAGTGGCAGACTGCGTTCCATCCTGCCCACAACAGCAAAGCTTTCTTACCAGCACTACCACCTGGAGCATCTATATGTTTCCAGCAGGCAGATGGCAGCCGGCCACAGTCATGCAGCCAGCAGGAACTCCACGCAGCTACCATATCAAGGTCAATGATGGACAGATTTTCGGGCGCAATAGACGACACCTTCTCACAACACAAAACAAACCACCTACACCTACCATACAGCAAACTGAAAACAACAACTCCAAACAAGATGTGGACGTTTTATTAAACCAAGGCAGATCCTCGACTTGTAAAGCAAATATACAGAAAAAAACTATATGTATGTATATACATGTATGTAAGTATTCCTGTTGCTGCATTGAAGTGATGCCCTGTTGGGAAGGCTAAATGTTGTCATAACTCAACAGTGAGTTATAATTGCTTTTATTGTATTATTTTATTTCACTAGTCCATTACAGCACTTTGTTAAAGGGAGATGTAATATTTGGTTTTTTGGTTTACTAAGACTCTTATTTTGAAGTTGTAATAGAGAGACCAGACGGTTAGTGGGGGGGGGGGTTTTTGTACATCCGGTTAAACTCGGGTGAAATGTAAGAAATAAAAAGTTTAAAAGTTTCTCTACCTAAGGGGAAACTGGTGATTCTTACACAGGGCAGACACAACGGGCAACCTCCTTTTTTAAAAAACTATGTAGCTTAAATTATTTTCTAAGCAAACTTGTATCGGTGATGAAGAAAAAACAAAACAATCAAAAGGCGGACGTGGGTCGTTTCCCACCGAGTAACGAAGCTTTTTTACGTTTTAATTTAAATGGGGACATTTGGCTTTAAGAAGCTAATCCATTAGTCCCCCTTAAAAATTTCCAAAAACTGTAGCTGAATTTAAAACTAAAACCTAATCTGTGCAGCAGAACTTTAGGGTTTGAAAACCAGCCTCCAGGATTTTTGGGAGACGCAGCTGTCCTTCTTTTTTCCCTCTTTAGTTTTTGGGAAAAATCTCTCCCACTGCTGCTCTCTGCCCCCGGTTTGAGCTGTTTGTCCCCCCCTTTTTTGTTGTTCGCTTCTCTTCAAAAGATCCTTTAAACAGTTACTGAGTAGTTAGAACTCGGCTAAGATCCAAACTCCGGCAACACCAATGCGTCGAGCTCGTGAAACCAACGTCTCTTTTCTTCCTTTTATAACGGGGTTGGCAAACAAAAAAATTGGGTGTTTACCGCCCCACCTACTGGTACGGAGTGTGGACCAAAAAAGCTCGGGGAAAATTAATTGTATTATACAGCTGTGTTATTTTTAGATAACGAAATATTTTATAAATGTTATTTTTTTGAATTAATTTAAAAAAATCAAAAAATCTAATTCAACTTTCATTCTTTTTTTAAATTTTGAATGAATTGTTGTCTCTTTTCCTAATTTTTTACAGTACATGCTCTATGGTTTTAATCTGTTTCACAATATTCACATTTTCTTTTTACAATTTTTTCCCTAAAAAAAAAGAGTATTTTAAAAACCCAGTATGCCCAAAATCTGAGACGAGAAATAATTGTTTTCTCCCCCCCTTTTGCCATTCCTGTTCTTCTCATTTCCCCGTCTTCTTTGAAAATTTTAAAAACCCAATGTCCTTTCTTTTTCAATCATTTATTCTTTCCTTATTTTAACCCTTTTAAACTCTATGAAAGCTACTCCAACTTTATTTAATATTTTTTTTAAAGCATCTGAAAAATTGGAACAAAACCAAATATTTTTTAATAAACCTGGTCTATATGTGAATTTAAAAATAATTCCTTATCCTCATTTCTCTTTTTCAACAAAGTAAAATCTACCATGGTATCTGAAAATTATTCAAGGGCTGTATCACTGATAAGGGAAAAACTTTTTGACTTTAATTAACCTGATCTATTTTGAATTTTTTTATTTTCTTATTCACAATCCGACCCAAACTTCAAATTTTTTAAATTTTTTTTACCAGGAAGTTTTATTGCTTTTTGGGTTGGATGATCCTCTCTAAAGCCTCTTAAAATTAGCCCAATAATTTTTTTAATTGCTCCCCTTCTAATTTTAAGGGGGCTTTCCCCCATTTCACCCAAAAACGATGCTGGCTGAGTAGTTTTAAAACCCGTGTCGATGCGCGTATCACTAGAAGAAAGTCACGTGCCAAATACAGGAACTCTCACAAACTGACTGGGGGTGCTTCAAAGGGTTTTTTTTAAAAAGGAAGCGTATTGTCAACTGGATGCATCTGGAGGAGCATAGGAAGCTCAGGCTGCCAGCAATTTTCAGTGTGGGGTTGCGTTGTTGGGAGTGCTCGGTCAAAAACTAAAAATCGGGTTTTTTGGTCCGATTGACGCATTGTTTATTCCCAACTGGCTTCTTGTTTAAAATATTGAAAAACATTATTTGATTTTGGAAACGCCGGGTACGGCAAAAACTGGTATGTGAAGGGTTCAGATGGAAGTACAGCTTGGGAGACGGAGAAGATGTGGATTTTTGAGGGATGGACCCGGGTAGGTAGGGGAGAGGAAGAGGTAGATGAAAAAAAAAGTAAAATGGATGAAGGAGGGATGTTTGAAATTCAGGGTAGCAAGCGAGAGTTGGAGGAAAGCAGCTCTGATGAAAAAAGATAGTCAGAAGGAAAATACTGAGGAAAAATTAAAATAATAATAAAATCAAGGAATGAGGGGGATCACATAAAACCAGCCCCGATAGTGATTTCTAGAGAAATAAAAAGAAAATAGGAGAGTTAGAAATGGTGAAAGGTGTTAAAAAGACGGAACTTGTTTTGACGTGTAAAAACGAAAAACAAAAAAAAAGGCTTTACACATTGAGACCTTGGGGAGTAAAATAAATCAGCCTGTGTGGTGATTTATGGTATCCCACTGGACGAAGATTTAGACAAAATTTTAAAAAACATTTTTTGCAAAATGTAAAACCCTGAAGAGACTATCAAAAAACTGTCAATGGAGAAAGAATAGGAAGTCTGTCAGTTCTGATTGAATTTTCGGAAAAAAATCTTGCCAAAAAATAAAAATAGGATTCTTGACCTTTCAAGCATGCCCCCCGCCCCCACCACTTTTCTGTTACAAAAGGCAGAGATATGGACACAAAGCAGCAGTTTTGTAAAGGAAAGCAGAGGTTCAAAAAGTGGAGAAGACCACAAGATAGAAGACTGTAAAGAGAGCAAGAAAAATGTTGTAACTGTGGAGGTCAACAAAAAGTAAAATATGGAGGGTGTGAGGTGAGAAAAAACAGCAAAAGGGAAAATTCAACATGTTAAGATGACAAAAACACAAGTTATGCAGAAGCAGTCAAAATTGAAAAGGACAAAAGATAAGAGAGACGGAACAAAAGAGAGACAAATACCTCAACAAACAAAATGCAAAAATGAGGAGAATGTCACAAAATCGGTAGAGAAACCTAATACTATTTTTATCGCTAATGTCATCAATTGCACTGACCCGGGGCCAGACATAAAAAAAAATTAAAAAATTTTTTAAAATTTAAAAATTTTAGGGATTTGAAAATTTAAATTTGGGTTTCAAAGAGGGATCTTGGGGAAAATGGAGGAGGGTGTGGGATATTTATGGAAGAAAGGAGTTTCAAATCAAAATATTAGGAAAAGGTAAAGATTTGGGGTATGTAGTTTTTTGAAAAATTTTGGAAAAGAGGGAAATGTAATGATAAATTTTTACAATCCATGTAAAAACATTAAAAGTGGGAGTTGATGGAGGAGTTGTTGGGATATTTGGAGGGAAAGAATTTTTTGGTGTGGGGATTTAAAATTTAGTCGCACAATAGGGGGAAAGTGTAATGATAAAAAACGGACAAGTTATAGAAGAAGTTATAGAAACAAAAAAAAATTGTATGTCTTCATGATGGAAGGGTACAAGAAATTGTCAGAACAAGAGCAAAAGTCAGCAACTGATTTAACTTTGGTTTCAGATTCATTAGCTGGAAAGTGGAGTGGGGGATAAAAATACAACTATAGGTAGTGATCATTATCCCATTAAGATCAGAAAAAAGATTAACATAAAATAGGAAGAATATAAAAAATAAATAAATAAATTTAAAAAATTTAAAGATGAAAAGAATCTAAAAAAATCTGACAATGGATGTGAAAAAAAAATGTATGTTTTTGTAAAACAATTATAGAAGCTGCAGAAATTTTCAGTAAAAAAAAGGAGGAAGACAGTGCAATAGAGAATGGTACCATGGTGACCAGTGAAAGTAGAGAATAATAAAAAAAGAATAAGGCATTTAGGGCGCTTTAAAAGAAAAACAGTGTTTCAGAATTTAATGAATATAAAAAAAACAAGCAATGGTGAGGGAAAACCCCTTTAAGAATGCAAAAGAATTTTTTGGGGGGAACTTTTGTAGTACGATAGGGAAAGAAAAAAAAAAAATTGATAAAATATGGAAAATTTAAAGAAAAAATGGTGTTAAGAAAGAAAATGTTTTCCAAATATTAAAAGTAGTTAACCAAACTATAAAAAAAGATAAAAAAAAACGTGAAAATACTAGCTTAAACATTTGGGGGAAAATTCATAGTTCAAGTAACATTAGTGATGAGGAAAGAAAGGGAGGGAAGCCACAAAACTGAAATACAAATATTTTTTAAAAAAACCTGAAAAAAAAATAACGTAATGAATGAACCTTTACAAAAGGGGAAACAGAACTCTGTACTCAGGAAAATAAAAAAATACAGCGCCTGGTGAAGATCAGATCTGGTCCACAAATGATAAAAACATCTCAGTGAAAACCCCAAAAAAAACGTCATATTAAAGGGTTTATAATAAAGTCTGGAAGGAGGAGGGCTGCCCTCAGAGCTGGAAGGAGTCAATCATTGTACCAATAGCTAAACCGGAAAAAAACAATCAAAACCCGAAAAAAATTTAAGGAGACCCCATTGCTTTAAAAATCAAATATATCAAAAATATGGGAAAAACTTTATTAACAATAGATAAAATATTTTTTGAGTATCGATGGGTATATTACTAAGGGGCAAAGTGGTTTTAGAAAGGGAGAAATACTTTAGAAAATGAAAAACGAAGACGCTAGTAAATAAAGAAAGTGTAGTAGCTGTATTCTTTTTAAATATAGGAAAACTATGACATGATGAGGGTTGAAAGATTAATGATAATTTAAAATAAAATAGAATTTTGACAAAATTTTAAAAGGTTTCCAAAATTTTTAAAAAAAATATAACTCTACAAGTTAGAATTGGTCAAGGAAAATTCAAAAAAAATGTCGTAGATAATGGAACACCCTCAAGGTAGTATTATAAGTCCATTAATGTTTACCATAATGATAAAACGATGTGTTTCGAAATAGGAAAAGAAATAGGTTTCACTTTTTTTGCTATTGATGGGATAATATGGAAAAAGGGGGAGAAATTATAAAGACAACTGGAAAAAAAAATACAGCCTGAGATAAGTTGGATAGAGGAAAGGGCATCTCAATGGGGATTTTAAAACTCAATTGAGAAAAAAAAAGTTATGGTATTTTTACAGATAAAAAATAAAGAGGAAAACAAAGTTAAAAAATTTATAATCAAGAATTTGAAACAAGTAAAAAAGTATAAAATTCTAGGAATATGGTTTGATGAGAAAATCCTATGGAATATACATATTCAAATGTGATAGAAAATTGTAAGAAGTTTAAAATATTATGAGATGTTTTGGTGGCAGTGGAAACTGGGGAGCAGACAGGGAAGTGTTAAAAAAAATTCACAGGATTGATCATATCTAATATATATTTTGGGGAAGTATATATGGTTCAGCAGCAAAAGACACATCTGGAAAAATTAAATAATACAAACATCAACATTAAGACTTTTTCAGGGTGCCTTCAAAACAACCCCAACAACAGCACTCGAAGTAGAAATGGAAGAAATGCCGTTAGATCTAAGGAGAACACAATTAACAATAAGTTACTGGTTAAACTTACAAGGTAATAACCTGGATCACCCAACACATCTTGAAACTGTTGGGACCACAGCCATGGATTACAACATTAAAACTCCGGTACTTTCAAAATAAATTGCATTGAACCGACTTCCAGCACAGCTTCAGAAGGGAAAGGGGGGTAACAGCAAACTTCCCATGATGCCACTGTACACATAAACCCCCGACTTCTCCCACAAGTCTTTCTCTTCCACATGGCCTCCAGAGGGACCGGATAGGGGAGGCACAGCGCGCTAATGTCTCTTTGCTGGCAAAAAGACATAAACTGTTCAAACTGGATCCAAGGGTGTCATAAGATCACGCGTTCATAAAGAGGGGAAATTAAGGTATAAGCATTGCTTTACTCTCTCTCTGAGATCTGCAGAAGCGAACTGTGTTCCAGAGGATCCCCTGCAGAGACGCTGTCTCTACAAGCCGAGTCTGAAAAGATGACAACAGGAGCCTCATCACCGTGGTTACGGTAACGTGCAGTTTTGGCCGGCCGACAGAACAGCCGCCACCCTCCGCAGCTAAGGAGGTTAGCTGTAGCTAACCGTTTGTTGACTGTGGACGTTTCTTCAAGCTTCGCCGCCCTGGACAGCTTTTCCTCTGCATGGTTCAGAGGTTAGGTTTGGGCAGAATAATAGAGAAGGATTTAGATTGAAATGATCTAAACGTTTTTCATTTGATGAAGTTTGGTTTTGTTTGTGTTGAACTCTACTATCCTGGTGCTAGCAGGCTATCTGCTCAGCACACATGCTCAGTTTTGTGTTCTGTGTTTGTGTGTTTTTAAAGTTAAGACAAACTTTATTTAAAGGGCGATTTTAAACACAGAAGATTGATCATAATGCGCTTATGCATTTTAACCCTTTTATTGACGGTATTTTTAAAGGTGTGTGTTTGATTCTGGTGCGAAGCTATTAGCTTCTTTTGTTAGCTTCAACTGCTAACAGGTAAGGACACGTGCTTGCTGCTAAATAATATTTACCCAGAAAGGTTGTTAGTTTTCAATCCAGTAAATAATACCTAACATCATTTTACTAAATCTGATAACTAAGTAAACACCATTAAGCCCAATTTCTCCAGAAAGATTTGGCTATTTTCCAAAATATTTCCTTTAACATTTTACCATTTCCTTAATAATATTTCTTTAAACATTATTTCAATAAATAAAGGCAGCTAATGAGACACCATTGAGAATTAGTCATCCAGAAGGTTGGTTTTATTCAGCAGATCATTCTTTAAAACATTATTTTATTAAAATAATATTTTATCTGATCTTGCATTGTGAATGGTTGTCTAAAGGTGTGCTGATTATTGCCTAAGTTGGTTCAGAGACTAACTTAACTTCATTTCCAGATTCTTCAAGATAATCCTTGTTTCTCAAACATAAATAACATTGCATGGTAATGTTGCATCACTCTTCTGGTCATGATTTTCAATCATCTTTAATCAACTTGTTTATATTGTACATAGCCCATTAGTCTTCCCTATTCTTAAATTCTGCTTGGTAGTTTAGTTGGATTGTTTTAGCATAGTAAAGAGTTTGTTGTTTGAAATATGTTTGACTTTGAGTTGACTTATTTTTGTTAATAAATTCTTGTATTTTAAGAAATTGTGTGAATTCATTCCATGTGTGTGCAGAGTTTATGCTGTTCAATAATGTCAGAGCTTGGCTCACACCTTTGTATTTTGTCCTAATACCATCGCCTTACTGGGCTGGTATTCACAGGACAACCTTTAACAGACCGAAATATTATTTGATAAAATATTAATATTAAATAATATTTTCAGATTCATAATCACAACAATACCATGCTGTGGAAAAAAAAAGATCCAAGAAGTTTTTGGATGGATTGTTAAAAAGATAACAGAAGAATTTCATATATAAAATATAGTAATAAGTCCGATACTGCCTCTAGCTGTTGTACCACCCTGGATTGTACCAGAGGTGAAGGTAGATCTTATATATTATATACAGATGCATCAAAAACAAACAATAAAATAGAAATCACATTCATAGTTCCAGGATTTCAAATAAAAGTAGGAAAACAAATCACAGATGGTTTATCAGTATATACAGGTGAAATTTTAGCAATACTATTAGCAGTACAGTGGGTGGAGACATAAAACTGTTACAACAATAGTGTGTTCAGATTCAAGCTCGGTATTAATGAGTTTAAAACATAACCATTCAGACAGCAGGCCAGACATTCTATTAGAAATACAGCATACTTTATTCAGACTACAAATGATGGGTTTAACAATTGTATTTTTATGGGTTCCAGCACATACTGGAGTTAAAGGAAATGAGATGGCAGATAAGATGGCAAAGAAGGCAACACAAGATCTTTTCCATTTTACAGTACATTTAAGTACATCAGAGGCAAAGAACATCATCAAACAGAAATTAAAGGAAGAATGGCAGAAAAGGTGGGATGGAGAAAGAAAAGGAAGATGGTTTTTATAGAATTAAAAATGTAGTAAGTGAAATAAGAACTGAAGAAGGAGCAGAAAGGTTAAGATTAGGATATACAGGATTTAATTATTCATTTTTTGAAAAATACATAAACATAATACGGGAAAATGTGACCACTGTGGGATGGATGAGACAATCAAACATGTTATTTTAGTGTCAAAAATATGAGCGGGAAAGAAGAGTTATGAAGAGAGAGTTTGAAAGGATTAAAGAAAAGTTCTATACAGGCCTACGGGGTTTTTAAGGAAAAAGGGAAAAAAATTTAAAAATATATAAAAAAGGAATTTATGGGGAAAAGAAAGTAAATTTTAAAAAATAAAATTTTTATAATCCATTTTAAAAAACTTGTCAATTGAATAAGGGGAGGAGTTAAAATTTTTGGGAAAAATTAATTTTTTTTGGGGTTTTAATAAATATACATTGGGGGGTTTTAAGTAATATAAAAATGGAAATTATAGAAGAAATTTGGGAAAATAAAAAAAATTAGTTGTTTAATGAGGGAGGGGAAAAAAATCCATTAAAAAACAGGGTAAAATTCATTTCAATAATTTATTAAATCAATTCAATTTTTTATTTTTGGGGCCCCAATTAAAACAAAACATGTGTCTAAAGGCACCAAAAATCTAATTTTTCCCAATTTTAATAAACAGGGCAGTGCATAAATTTCGATTATTCAAATTGGATAAAAAAGTTTTTTTTATCAAGGAAACCCAGCAGAGGGCACCAGTCATTTTGATTCAGATTATTTTTCCTTTGGTTTGACATGTAAACATTTGGCAGCACTGGCTTGTTTTGAGCAACCCCCAACTGAATTTATTTTAGCGAAAAAGTTTGGAGAGGAAAAAAAATCCTTTTAACAGGAAAAACCTTTTTTTTAAGAAAAAAAGTTTAGTTTTAAGGGGGCCATGCCCCCCCAACCCCAAAACCCTTGGGGGTTTTAGAGGAACAAAAAGAGAAAAAAAAAAAGGGGAAGACTGAAAGTTTTTAGGGGAAGGAAAATTAAAGTTAATGATGAGCCCCTTTAGTCGTTTATAAAAAGGAAAAAAGTAATCTAGCCCAGTTAAAGGTTGAGTTGAAAAAGAAAATAGGTAGACAGAAAAACCCGGGGAGTATATGTTAGGAGAGAGAAAGGGAAACAATAAAAGCAGGGTTTATATTTTAGAGGGTAACCCCCAATTGTTGAAAGCAGAAGTAATCCCCCTTCCCAAAACCATTGTAAGGGGGACAAGGATAGGAGGTTATTTGGAAAGAAAAGAGGGAGAAAAATTAAAAAAGGGGAAATAAAAGAAAATAAAAAAAAAAAACAAAATTTAAAAAGAGTAGTATTGATTTCCCCAGGGTTTCAAATGGTTTAGCTGGTAGGGGGGTGGTTTCATTGTAAAAATTCTACAATAGTTAGCGATCATTATCCCATTACAATAAGAGTAGGATTAACTTTAAAAATAAGAACATAAATGTCAATAAAAAACTAAATTTTAATAAGGCAGACTGGACTAAATTTAGATACTTGAGTTAAATAAACTTAGGAAAGTAGATATGAGAATGGATAAAATGATGTAAATTTAAATATTTGTAAGATAATCATGGAAGCAGCAGATAATTCTATAAAAAAGCAGGGTAAAAAAGTAATAAAAATGGTACCATGGGGGGAAAAATGAATGTAAAGAAGCAATAAAGTTAAGAAATAAAGCATTTAAGGGTACTAAAAGGCAATCCAATTTTAAGAATTTAATTGATTAAAAAAGAAAGGAAGCAAAAGTAAGGAAAACTATTAAGAAAAAAAAAAAAATTTGGAAAATTTTGTAGCACCATAGGGGAAAAAACAAAAATGAAAAAAGATAAAGTTGAAAATATTGGCAAGAATATTTAGTAGGCTAAAATTAACAGTTCAAATAATATTAGTGAAGAGGGAAAGAAAAGGAAAAAAACAAACAAAACTTATATAAAAGATGTATTTTACAGAGTGTTGAAGAAACAAATAATTTGTTAAATGTTGAGTTTACAAAAGCCGAATTAAATTATGCACTTAGGAAAACAAAAAATACAGCACCAGGTTGTTCCCCGGGGGGGGTCCTTTTTTTCATGGGGGTTTTTTTATTTTCCCCCCGTGCATGGTGGGGGGTTTTCACCGGGACTCTGGTTCCCCAATCAAAGACATGCCTGTTAGGTTAATTGGTCTCTCTAAATTGCCCTTAGGTGTATGAATGAGTGTGTGCATGGTTGTTTTTGTGCTGCCCTGCAATGGACTGTCGACCTGTCCAGGGTGTACTCTGTTTCTCGCCCATAGACTGCTGGAGACCCCGCGACCCACTATGGAATAAGCGGTTATATACAATTATATAATAAAATTTGGGAGGAGGGAAAATTACCACTGAGCTGGAAGGAATCAATTATAGTACCAACAGCTAAACCAGGAAAAGATAACTCAAATCCAGAAAATTATAGATCAATGGCCTTAACATCAAATCTATGTAAAATAATGGAAAAAAAAGTTAAATTGCCTAGTTATTATTTAAAATAATAAAAGGATATATGTCAAAAATATCAAGTGGGTTTAGGAAAAGGGGGGAGTACTAATGATCCAATGCTATGTTTTAGAGCATGAAATTAGAAGAGCACAGGGGAAAAAAGAAAAAAAAGGGTGTAGTGGCAGTATTTTTGATATAGAAAAAGCAAAGATATGATGTGGGTGGAGGGATTATTAATTAAATCACACATGTGGACATTAAGGGAAAATATCTAAAATGAATTTAAAAATTTTTAAAAAATGGGGAAAATACAAGTTAGAATTGGGGAAGTGATCTCAGGAAAATATATAGTAGAAAAGGAAACTCCCACAGGGGGGGGTTTATAAGTCCTTATGTTTTTAATTATGATAAATGATGTCTTTAAAAATATTGGAAAAAAAATGGGATGTTCTTTTTGCAGATGATGGAGCAGTTTGGGAAAAAAGGAAAAAATGTAGATTTCATTGTAAAGAAAATTACAAGAGGTTATTATTGAAAAAGAGAAATGGGCGTTAAAATTGGGGGTTTTTAAGTTTTCAGTTAAAAAACCAAAGTAATGATATTTTAACAGAAAAAAAGAAGGAAAAAAAATTTAAAAATTATATAACCAAGAATTAGAGCAAGTAAAGTGTATAAAATTTTAGGATTATTTTGTTTATGAAAAACTAAAATGGAATATACATATTAAAAAAATTTTTTGATAAATGTAAGGAAATTTAAAAAAATTATGAGATGCTTGGCGGGCAGTGACTGGGGGCAGATCGGAAATCACTAAAACAGATTTACACAGGAATGATAAGATCTAATATAGACTTGTTGTATAGTTTACGGTTCAGCAGTAAAACACATCTGGTTAAATTAGACATTATCCAACATTAGGTATTAAGATTATGTACTGGAGCATTTAGAACTACACCAACAGCAGCAATAGAAATAGAAATGGGAGAAATGCCGTTAGAGTTAAGAAGAATAAAACTAGAAATAAATTATTGGTAAAATTTACAAGGTAATAACTTGGATCATCCAATTTGGGAAATTTTTTAAAAACATGTTGGGAAAAAAAAAAGAAAAAAATGAAAATTTCGGATGGACAATTGAAAAAAAAATAAAAAAATTTAAAATGATTGATTTAGAAATTAGTCAAACAACACCAATATCAATTATACCACCATGGATTCTACCAGAAGCAACAGTAGATATGTCAATAATGGAAAAGAAGAAGATAAATCTTACATCGTAGATAGTTATTCAGTACAGATACATTTTAAATAATTATGATTGATAAATTCAAATATATACAGATGCATCAAAAATAAATGGGAAAAAGTAGGAATACTTTTGTAGTACCAATTCCAATATAAAAATAGGGGGAAAAGAATTACAGACGGGTTATCAGTATACCAAAAGGAGAAATGTTGGCAATTTTTTAGCTTTAAATGGGTAGAAGACATAAAACCATTAAAAAAAATAATTGCTCAGATTCAAGCTCTGCATTATTTAAATTTAAAAAATAAAAATCAGATAGTAGGAGGACATTTTATTAGAAATATTTCATATGTTATACAGAAATTAAAAAAAATGGGCTTGATAGTTATATTTGTGTGGGTTCCCCACATATGGAGTAGAAGGGAAAAAGAGGGCAGATTTTAAAATGGCAAAGAGGGTAATTTTAAAAATCCTATTAGTTTTACAGTTTTAAAACAAGTAAATCTGAGGGAAAGAGTATTGTTAAAGGAAAGCTGATGGAAAAATGGCAAAAAAAGGTGGGATGAAGAAAAAACAGGAAGATGGTTTTATAAAAATTCAGAAGATATAAGATATAAGATATAAGCCCAGGAAAAAGAAATGGAAGACGAAATAGAAAGGAGGAAAGAGTGATAACAAGGTTAAGATTTGGGCATACAGGTTTCGTTGTCCGATGAGCTAACCCCTCCCACCTACTTCCTATTTTCTAAGGGGATCGCTCAATCCAGCTCTCCATCCAACGGGTCCGGACTTCCCTAACCTGAAAAGTCTTACTAAAGGGTTCACTGAAAGTTCTTTTTAAGCTGGTGTCGGGAAATGACTCGCCTAGCCTTGACAGCCTACATCCAAAAGTCTCGCCCTTCTTCAAACCCGGGGTCTGGACGACTGAGTAAGCAACGCAGTCGTTCACAGTCCAACAATCACTCCTGTTAAGGCTGCTCATTCCCCCCCTTTAAAAATTTAAAAACTGGCACGAGCCCAAGGGCGTTGTTTTAACAACTTGGCTAAAGGGCAACCTATAAAACCTCCTATAATTTCTTAGAACCCAAGTAACATTTTTTTTTACCACCAATGAAAAACCCCCAAAATAGGTGACTCAAATATTGAATGTCCCCCGTTTTAACTAGAATTTTTATGCTTCCTTTAATTAGTAACGTTTTTGCAGGGGTCAGTAACAGCTTAAAATTCAGCAACACAATAAAATACAACAATAGAAATAAATCAATCAACTCAACCTGTCTTTCCCTGATGCTGAAACTAGTGAATCTGGAGAGGCTTTGAAGACGGAGGCTCGTCCATGCACCCGATGGAGCTGTTCCTTAGGGTAACAACGAGTGGTTTCTTGAGGGGGATACGACTTGCTCTTCAGTTTTCCTCCTTTAAGTGACAGGCTCTGATGCTCCAGGCTTCGATGGTTAAACAGAAACTTTGCTGTCATATGTCTCAGGGGACAATGGCTTCCAGAGGCTGAAGAGTTGAAGGAAACCCCGGGGACATAATTGAGGTTGATTCAGGACTTCCAGGAGCCTGAGACTTGGAGCAATCAGCTGTTCACCGATCAAATTCACTTCTGTTGTCTGGATAAAAAGGCTGAAGATGAAATCAGATTCTTAATTTTGAGGCACAGTCCTTCAGGGCTCACGGGTTGATCCTCTTTTTAATGCAGTCGATCAGCAGGGCTGTGTCTCTGGTACTTCTTCCATCTAAGCATCTTTTTCTCCGTCCGATCTTGTTCACTGGTCTTCTGCGAGGAAAACAACCCCATTCCTCCCTTCAGCTTTGTTTTTTATAGTGCTTGACGCTTTCACCAGTCAGCTCCTTATTAGGCTTTCCAGTTATTGCTCAACCTATTCAGCTCGACTTCTTGGTTATTGCACAATACTTTAGTCACGGTCATTGTGACCTACTGGTTCCCGTTTTTTCGGCCTTGGAGCTTGTTGCAGTCGCATCCTCCCTTCCTCCCGTGTCCTTTAAAGGTCCTCTGTCAGCATACAGCCGGCTTCTTGTAACTCTTAGTCATCCTGGACTTCTCTCCCTGATCTGCTCAGTCTTAAACTTTACACAGTATCACACATTCCATTCTCAGCTTTATACATTTACTTCAAGATACAGTTATAAAAGCATCACTTCATTCTTTTTATCCATCACTAATAATCAACATTATATCTTTCATATATGGTTAATTGAGAAATTTAAACCTTACTGTTTTGTATTCATTATCAGTTCTCAATCATATTTCAATCATTTATGTTCTAACTTGAAAATCAAAGATTACTCATTTCATTTAATACTTGTAAAAGAATGGAAAATCATCATACATAATTTCTTTGGATACACTTGTTTATAATTCTGCAAAAGATAAGACAGTTAATATTTATCTCCACACAGGCCTCACCAGTCTTCTCAGCTCCTGAATATGAGAACATGCCTGTTTCACTCTGCACTGCTTCAACTGTATTTTTTAATAATTGTTGCATGGATTACACAGAAATATATCTATTGTAATTTTTATAGATTTATCTGTAAGTACTTCATGAATGCTGCATGGATTATATGGAATGATCTCACCTTATTTTGACACAGGACTTAATTATACACTTTTTAAAATTCAAAAGCATAATACTGGTAAATGTGATTACTGTGGAAAATATGAAACAATAGAACATGTTATATTAGAATGTCATAAATATGAAAGAGAGAGAAGACATATGAGGAGAGAGGTTGAAGGTATTAAGGAAAAGGTTAATTTATTAGATATTTTGAGGAAGAATTTAGGAAGTAAAGATATACAAATAGTGATTTGATTTTTAAAGAAAACTAAATTATTTCATGGAATTTGATTATAGTAGATAAATTTGTGAAAGTATGGAGTATATAGATGGGTAGAATACAAAGTAATGTATAAGTATGTATATTTGTATATATATTTGGTAGGATTTATTTATTTATTTAATTTGTAGAATTTAAATATATATAAAAATAGATAGACCGACACGAACCACACTCCATACCAGTAAGTGGTGGTAATGCTACTGAAAGTTTGTTGCCAACCGGCGATAAAACCAACAAGAAGAAGAAGAAGAACAAGAAGAAGAAGAAGAAGAAGAAAGGGATGCATCTGCCAAAAGAATCCCAGATTTTTTGCGGTTCATCATCAAATTCATCAAGAATTATGGAGCAGCCTCAAGTCAAACGAAAGGTTTCTGCTGTGTGGGACCATTTTGATCTCATAAATAAGGTATTTGTTTTAATTTCCTTGTTGTTTCATCCTGTTCCTCTCAGAGTTTCCACCTGATGTATCTGAATTGAAATTTGTTTCAAAGTGACTCCTTCTTTACTGTTCATATTATTTTCTGCAGGTTAAATGTCGCATTTGTTCGACAGAACTTTCCTATTTAAACAAAAGCACCTCCTCAATGCTGAGGCACGAGAATGAAGTCCCAAATACACCCAGGATAAACTCAGGTACACAGCCATTCTACCACTTACAAACAGTTGATTTATTGATAAATAATTCCTGTTCATTTATTCTTTATCTCATTTTGAACCATTAAGCTTCCAGGAAGCAGATGCTGGATGAGGCTCTGCTGAATTTCATCCTGAAGGACTGCCAGCCCCTCAGCATTGTGGAAAGTGAAGGGTTCAGGGAACTGGTTCAGGTCCTTCAGCCCTCATGTTTTGCCAACCAGAAAGGTTTATGTAGAAATTATCTAAAGGAGTAGTTGATACATCCAATTTTAATCTTTAATTTAAATTTATTGATTTGTTTTTGGTTTGACTTGGTGTAATTTTAAGACCATCAAACAAATGTTGGACAAAAAGTACAAGGAGGAACGGAAACGAGTGAAAATGGAAGTACAGCAAGATGTGGCCGTGAATATAACAGCTGACATGTGGACAACTGTGAACATGAAGGCTTACTTGGCTCTTACTACATTAATGAGAGTTCGCAGTTGATTACATCTGTGTTGGGACTGCAATACTTTCCAAAAAGTCACACTGCTAATAATTTGGCTCAAGTCAAAAGGGCCATGAGGAGGACTGGGCCATAACCAATAAAGTAAAATGTGTTGTGACCAACGCAGCACCAAACATGATTGCATCCATTAGACAGCTCCAAAATCGACCTTCAATTTGTATTGCACATAGTCTCAATTTATGAGTTAGAAAATCATGTGATCAGATCCCCACTCTTCCATCCATCAGACACAAAGCCAGGCACATTGTCACATACTTCAGATCAAGCACTACGGCCAAGGAGAAGCTTGCTCAAGTGCAGCAACAGATGGGACAACCAACCCTGAAACTTATCAATGAGGTGCCAACACACTGGAACAGCACATATGAAATGCTGTCAAGGCTACATGATGAGAAGGAACCAGTGTGGGTACCTCTGGCCTCTCTAAAAACAGATTGGACTCCACTTACAGCTGATGAGTACACCATCATAGGAGAAAAACTTCTTGTGCTTGCTTCTTTCCATCAAGCTACAGTGGAGTTGTCTGAAGAGAGGTGAGTGTCAGGGTCAAAGGTCATCCCGATGATGAAAATGCTCTATCTTTCACTATAGCGTAATGCTTCAACCTTCCACACACAGGCAGCCACACACCTACAAGAACACCTGAAGCATTGAGTCACAGACACTGCTTGCAATATGGAGTCAGTAAGTATGTTGACCCTAGCAACACTTCTAGACCCCAGATTTAAATCACTCGGGTTCCCAGTTCCTCCAAGTGGAATGAGGCCATCAGTAGGCTGTGGTCAGAGTGTGCATCTGTAATCGAACGCGCAAATAAGCGCAAGCCGGGACTGTCTTTACAACAGCTGTCTGCACCCACTTCAGGCATGTTATTCAGCATTTGGTTGTTGCTGTTTGGAAATCATGTACAAAAATGCCAATTTGTTCTTTTTTAGATAACCTTTGGCAACATCTCGACATCGAAGTGGGCAGGCAGACCAAAAGTGCCACAGCTGATGCCATCCAGGAGGTTGCAAGATACCTGGCAGAGGGCAATATGCCAGGTCCCAGGATCCTATGAGATAACTGGGACAACCAAAAGACAATCTTATCCAAACCTCTTCTGCTTCCCTTACAATTTCTCTGCACTCCAGCCCCAACTCTGTTGCCGTGTGAGCGGGTGTTTTCTACAGCTGGAGAAGTTGTATCAAAAAAAGCCTAACAGGTCATATCAAAGATATTTTAAATTTAAATAAGATATGAAAAAAACATACAATGAACTTAAATTATACTAGGTCATCAAATCAGTGTCAGTTGAGTCGTCAACTAGGTTGCCTGTAGGGATTTTTAAGGTCCAGCAGATGTCAGTATTCAGTGACACAGTATTGAGACAGCATCAGTACAGTTTGGCAATGTGCCGAAACGCTTCATGACGCCTCATCTACCCATCACTAGTGTACATATGTACATTTCAATAGGTATTTTTCATTTTTCCATTATTATTAAAAAAAGAAATTCTTCACTGAGAGCAAAGTGTACCAAAGTCAAATCCCTTGTTTGTTGTGTGCACAAACTTGGCAATAATAGCGATTCTTATTGCTTTGATATATTCATTAAAGTTTATATATTGAGAAATAAATATGCTAAATTGAAAATTTTTTATTTTATTATTCAACAAATTAATATTTATTACCACATAAACACAGACAAAGTACCGAAAATTGGTTTGGTTGAGTACCGATACCGTTTCCCAGGTATCGGGCATTGGTACCGTATCGGTTCAAATGTGAAGGGCACCCATCCCTATTCATCACTGTATAATGGCATCCTTGATGTGTCCACAATCAGATTCCAGAGTATGGATTCCTATTTGTGTCCACTTTTCATGTCATATTAACGCCATCTTCCACAGGACAACGTCTGGTCCAGAGAAAGGGTGGTTCCTAGGAACTGGAAGTGATCCGTAGTAGACACGGTGTTGTTGAGGATGGTGGGAGCAGGGAGTGTGGATGGTGTTCTTCAGAGGTCTACTGTCATCTCCTCACATTATATTAGAACTCAATTATTATTAGTCAGACTATCAAACATGTTGAAATGACGCTGTTGATCCACAGGTTCGGTTCTACTCAGGAGGTCCATTTCCTACCCTTTTGCTTCTAGTTTAAAAACCTTTTCTTTGCAATGTCTCTTATGGCCCATTCTGACCCAATCCTCGTTTTTACCATTTTATCGTATTGTTAAATAAATACATCCACAATTCCAGCATGTTTTGGCATTTACATTTAAGCGGCATCTTATATTTTTATTTTTGAGCACTCATGATACAGAATCAGTTTTGGCAAAGTATCTAAGCACGGATACACAGCTCCAGTCCTCAAGAGGTCCCGTCCTGCAGCTTTTAGGTGTGTGAAAATTAAACTTTGTATCTTGTTTGTATAACAGCATATAACTTAGGGCAGCTGCACAGACCAAGTGTGAGAAAGAATGCATCTAAAAGTAGAAGGACAATTGTTCTGTTTAACCTTTACCAACTGAATTACACAGCATTCACTGGGTATATTCAACATATGCAATTAATGTGTAAGGAGTTAAAGGTTGGCTCATGACTTGATATGAAAAAAAGTAGATATGCAACTGAAATTGATATTTTTCTGTTCCTAAAGCTCCATGTGTAACAGCTGTACAAGTTGTATTTACAAGAAAACAGAAACATGAGATCAGAAAGAAATACCTAAAAATGCAGCTGTAGAAAACAAATTGAAATACTATGGAGCCTGGCAAGTGTCAGCAGGTAAAAAAAAAAAAAAACAAAGCCGGTGGAAATCCATGCTCACGCTTCACTAAACTGAGCTCTTGGTTTTGGCTCAGTGACATCTGTCGAGAGTTTGGACGCATGGCCCACACCTGCAAGGTAGGTTTCGTTGAAGCTGTGAAGTGTGCTGATGGAAACATGGCGGTACATATGACAACAGATCCACTGAACTTACCTCGCAGCTGTGGGCCATGCGTTCAAACTCTCAACAGATGTCATTGAATAATCTGCGTGCAGAGATTGCAAAACCGACAGCAGAGTTTAATAAAGCGTGAGCACAGATTTCTATTGGCTTTGGTTATTTTTGTACCTCCTGACACTTGCCGGGCTCCATAAAATACAACAGCTGGAGCATCAGTTAAAAGTGGATGAGATGCCCCTAGACCCTAGAGCTGGATGATTTCATTTATTTAACCAAAAACTAATGTGTTTTCACTTGCAGTGAATAAAGAACACTTGATGAAATAAAAGGACAACCATCTTTAGTTAGAGAAGCGATTGGTAAATCAGAAATTATTATAACTATGACTATATACACTGCTCAAAAAAATAAAGGGAACACTAAAACAACACAATATAACTCCAAGTAAATCAAACTTCTGTGAAATCAAACTGTCCACTTAGGAAACAACACTGATTGACAATCAATTTCACATGCTGTTGTGCAAATGGAATAGACAAACAGGGGAAATCTTTTGGCGATTAGCAAGACACACTCAATAAAGGAGTGGTTCTGCAGGTGGGGACCACACACCACTTCTCAGTACCTATGCTTTCTGGCTGATGTTTTGGTGACTTTTGAATGTTGGTGGTGCTTTCACACTCGTGGTAGCATGAGACGGACTCTACAATCCACACAAGTGGCTCAGGTAGTGCAGCTCATCCAGGATGGCACATCAATGCGAGCTGTGGCAAGAAGGTTTGCTGTGTCTGTCAGCGTAGTGTCCAGAGCCTGGAGGCGCTACCAGGAGACAGGCCAGTACACCAGGAGACGTGGAGGAAGCCGTAGGAGGGAAAGAACCCAGCAGCAGGACCGCTACCTCTGCCTTTGTGCAAGGAGGAAGAAGAGGAGCACTGCCAGAGCCCTGCAAAATGGCCTCGAGCAGGCCACAAATATGCATGTGTCTGAACAAACGATTAGAAACCGACACCATGAGGATGGAATGAGGGCCCGACGTCCACAAATTGGGGTTGTGCTCACTGCCCAACACCGTGCAGGACGCTTGGCATTTGCCAGAGAACACCAGGATTGGCAACTTCACCACTGGCGCCCTGTGCTCTTCACAGATGAAAGCAGGTTCACACTGAGCACATGTGACAGATGTTACAGAGTCTGGTGACACCGTGGGGAGAGCGATCTGCTGCCTACAACATCCTTCAGCATGACTAGTTTGGCAGTGGGTCAGTAATGGTGTGGGGTGCCATTCCTTTGGAGGGCAGCACGGCCCTCCATGTGCTCACCAGAGGTAGCCTGACTGCCATTAGGTACCGAGATGAGATCCTCAGACCCCTTGTGAGACCATATATTGGTGCAGTTGGCCCTGTGTTCCTCCTAATGCAGGACAATGCTAGACCTCACGTGGCTGGAGTGTGTCAGCAGTTCCTGCAAGATGAAGACATTGAAGCTATGGACTGGCCCGCCCGTTCCCCAGACCTGAATCCAATTGAGCACATCTGGGACATCATGTCTCGCTCCATCCACCAACGTCACATTGCACCACAGACTGTCCAGGAGTTGGCGGATGCTTTAGTCCAGGTCTGGGAGGAGATCCCTCAGGTGACCATCCGCTGTCTCATCAGGAACATGCCCAGGCGTTGTAGGAAGGTCATACAGGAACGTGGAGGCCACATACAATACTGAGCCTCATTTTGACTTGTTTTAAGGACATTACATCAAAGTTGGATCAGCCTGTAGTGTGTTTTTCCACTTTATTTTTGTGTGTAACACCAAATCCAGGCCTCCATTGGAGGATCAGGCACTCTGTGTGCATTGCACATGCACTGAATTTGTTGGTAAGAAAATCATTTGACCAGGTCCCTGCTCTCTGTGACATTTGTACAAACGCCAAACATAGTTGTCCTTTGGTGATAAAGTTTTATATATGTATATAAATATATATATATAGACACATATATATATAGGGGAGAGGATGTGTAGTTGTTCTAAAACAAGGAAAAAGGACAAGAACTACAACCACTACATAGTGGTTGAAATATGGACTAAAGAAAAGAAATATAAGGTGATATGGTGTGGTGATTTTAATGCCTACAACACAATATGGGACTAGAGGACTGATGGTAATGGGTTGGTTATTGAGGAGTTAAAAGAGTCTGAACATCTTATATGCATTAGTAATGCAGACGGAACAAGATCAAACATCAGAATCGGTACAGAGACAGCCACTGATGTTACATTAGTTTCTGATTCATTGGCAGGGCTCTGTTCTTGGTCTGTTATTAAAGACACAGCTATTGGAAGTGATAATTTTCCAATAATGATTTAAGTTGGCTTGAATTAACAGAAGGATGACACTGGAGGGAGGCCTAATTGATCTGGTAGTAGAGCTGAATGGGAGAAATATAAGACAATAAGTCAACAAAGAATTAGGGAAAAAAACATGAGCGATGATGTTGATTCATTACACCTCCTGTTTTTGCTGTTATAGAAGCTGTTCAACATTCAATTCCAAAGAAAGGTGGGAATTAATAGTTAAGACGTACAAAATTAGGCCTGGGTATTGATTCGGATTTCCCAAATTGATTTGATTTGATTTGATTTGATTCACAAGGGCCCGATTAAATTCGATTCACAATTTAATTTGATTGATTTTCGATTCAGTTAAGGATATCACGCAGCACAAATTTTACTTGGATATGGAAGACATTTTCAGAAGAAATAATGCTGCAAATAGTAGAAACTAACGAACTTGGTGCATTAGTAAAAATATGAATGTTTACATTAAGAATTCAACCCAATGCAATTCCATTTATCATGTACTTTTTATTCAACATGACCTGACCAAAACAAAAATGCAATAATTTAAATAAATTCAAACCAAAGGGCAGGCTGTGTAAATTAAATGGCTACAAAAGTAATGTAAACTCAAGACATTCACTTTGATTTCTTTGACTGCCTCTCAATGTTTTTGTGCAAATGTAAATGGTGGCAAAACAAATCTAACTGTATCATAAGAGATACAAAAATACAAATGAATAAATAATTGTAAATAAAAGCAAACAACCAGAATTTTAAAAAGATTCTGGATTGTCCTACAGTGCAGTAAGTCAGGTTTTTGGTAAATGTGTTTAGTTTTGGTCAGACTGTCACTGCACTGAGAAAAATCAAAAAGACATTGTACAAAAAATATTTGAAAAGGACTCTCCAATTACATATGTCAATAGAGTAATAATAAATAAAATTTTTGGAACGTGTTTATAAAAAACCTGTAAACCTTGGGGCATGAAACTGAAACTGTCCAGGAAACTTAAACCCCCTACACGTGTTTTATCACTTGTTCTAGACTGTATGATTTTTCTGCAAAAAAAGTAGCTGATCTACATGTTGCGGAGTGAGGCAGCTCCTTTTTGCTCCAACAATATCGCTAGCAGTTGAGAACGATCTTTCGGATGGGACTGGTTCCAGGTACACAAAGGTACCGCTTTGCTTGACGAGCCAAAAGAGGGTACTCTCCAGCATGCACATTCCAACAGTGCAAGGGATTTTCAGAAAGTGAAACATGTTACTTCCCTGTATATTTTCACTTCTTCCTGTGCTTTGTCAGCCAGAGTTTTGTGTGATGCCCTGTCTTCTGGCTAGTAGGCTGACACAAGAAGAAACATCAGTGCAGAAGATTTATTCTGCCTCTTTTGTGGGCAAGACTCTGTCGAGGTAGGAAAACTTCACTGGCTGTCCGTTAACTCTTACTCCTCACCTCTCATCGACTCTTTTTATTTGGCACCCCAAAGGACAATCCTCAGTCAGAGATCAGTTGTAGTTTCCACGAGTTTATTAAAATCAATCTGAATTCAGAGAGGGGACATCACACTTACACTGCTATACTGGAAACCTCTGTGTGTTGTCTGACTGGGGGCTGTGTTTCATTACATTTTATACCCCTCGCTGCCATGCAGTACACATACACAATCATTCTGTCTGTGGACGTCTCCCCAGCAACAGTATTAAAGAAACAGAGATACATTTCATTATTTAATTAAGAATTATTTCCCACAGGACTTCAGGAAGTTTCAGGGAGAGTTATCAGAGTTTCGGTTAGCCCTAAGAGGAGTACCATGCCTCCCCAACACTACCGCCTTCTCATGAAACAGACAGGAGACACCTGCAAGCTTTGCCAAAACAATGTCGGACTCCGTAATTTTCTCTGGTCCCCTCCCCGATCTGACCGGTGATGGCATGTTTGGCCGCATGCTGTCGTTCGGCCGCTGGCTGTCTGGGTGGTGTCCGGAGGGCAGTGTGGGCTGCATTGATGATTGGCGAGCATTTTGGAGAGGGCCTGGTCTGGTCCGGAGAGACGGCATCCGTCCCACTTTGGATGGAGCGGCTCTTCTTTCTGGGAGTCTGGCCGAATTTGTTGGTTCTCCGGGGTTCAGACCAGGAAGCAGGGTCGTAGTTTAACACTCCTCTCTGCAGCTTCTGTACTGCTACCCACCCATTACCCTATTAAGACAGTATCTCACCCACGGCCAAAATTGAATAGATTAAAATATAATCTAAAACGGGAAAATCTAATAAAATATAAACACAACTCAGACTAAGAAGAAAAATAAAACAATTAAATGCGGCTTACTGAACATGAGATCTCTCTCTTCAAAGACTTTGCTGCTTAATGACCTGATTTGTGACAATCAGATTGATTTATTTTGTCCCACAGAAACCTGGCTGCAGCAAGAGGATTATGTTACTATAAATGAGCCAACTCCTATTAATTATTTAAATTTTCACATTCCTCGAAATACTGGGCGAGGAGGAGGAGTAGCAACCATCTTTCAGTCCGATTTATTGACTAGTCCCAGACCAATCAATAGCTACAACTCTTTCGAATATTTAATCCTCAGTTTTCCTCATCCAAATTGCAAAGCACTAAAACCACTTCTGTTTGTTGTTTTGTACCATCCACCAGGCCCTTACTCTCTATTTTTAGATCAGTTTTTAGACCTTTTATCTGATTTAGTGTTAAATACAGATAAAGTTATTATAGTCGGGGATTTTAACATTCATGTTGACACTGAAAGTGATAGCCTAAATATAGCCTTTAATGCTATGTTAGACTCAATTGGCTTTGCTCAAAACATTAACAAACCTACCCACCTTTGTCTGCATTCTCTGGGCCTTGTGCTGACATATGGCATTGAGTGTAAAGACATAATATTTTCTCACAACCCTGTGCTGTCTGACCATTTTTTAATAACCTTTGAGTTTAATTTAACAGAGTACTCCACACCTGAAAGAAAATTTCATTATAGTAGATCATTATCAGACAATGCTGTAACAACCTTTAAAGAATCTGTTCCACTTTTGATTTCCTCATTATCACAGAAAAACACAGTGGAGGGCAATAATTTTGTTTCTTCCCCTTCACAAATTGATTCTCTTGTTCATAGTGTTACTTCATTATTGCGTGGTGCATTAGACAATGCAGCCCCCTTGAAAAAGAAGGTAATTATTCATAGGAGGCTAGCTCCCTGGTTTAATTCAGAGCTGCGTACTTTAAAGCACAATGTTAGAAAATTGGAGAGAAAATGGCGCTCTACACACCTAGAAGATTCCTACTTAATCTGGAAAAATAGCTTACTGTTGTATAAAACGACACTTCGCCAAGCCAGAACAGCTTATTTCTCATCCTTAATAGAAGAGAACAAGAATAATCCTAGGTTTCTCTTTAGTACAGTTGCTAAACTTACACAGAGTCATAGCTCTGTTGAGCCATCCATTCCCTTAGCTCTTAGCAGTCATGAGTTTATGGGATTATTTTTAAATAAAACTGATTCTATTAAAAAGAAAATCTTTGATATACTCCCGAAGATGATTACTTCATCCTCAGCAAGTGAAACAACATTGGAAGTAACTGTAGAACCTGATCTGTGCTTGGACTGCTTTGATCCTGTGGAGCTTCCTGAGTTATCAGAAATATTAGCTTCATCTAAACCTTCAACTTGTATGTTAGACCCAATCCCAACCAAATTATTTAAGGAAGTGTTTCCTCTGATTACCAGCCCCATTTTAGATATGATTAATTTATCCTTAGTAAATGGATATGTACCACAAGCTTTTAAGGTATCTGTAATTAAACCTTTGCTTAAGAAACCTTAACTTGATCGAGATGACTTAATAAATTACAGACCTATATCCAATCTTCCATTCTTATCTAAAATTCTTGAGAAAATAGTTGCTAATCAAATGTGTGAGCATTTACACAGCAACGACCTGTTTGAAGAGTTTCAGTCAGGCTTCCGAGCTCATCATAGCACTGAAACAGCTCTGCTGAAAGTCACTAATGATATTCTTCTAGCCTCAGATAATGGACTTGTGTCTGTACTGTTTTTGTTAGATCTCAGTGCTGCATTTGATACAGTTGATCACAATATTCTCTTAGAAAGGCTGGAATATGCTGTAGGGATCAGGGGAATAGCACTAGGCTGGTTTAAATCTTATTTGTCTGACAGATTCCAGTTTGTTCATGTCAATGATAAATCATCTTTAAACTCCAGGGTTAATTGTGGAGTACCACAGGGTTCAGTACTTGGGCCAATTCTCTTTACTATATACAGTGCCTTGCGAAAGTACTCGGCCCCCTTGAACTGGTCAACCTCTTGTCAAATTTCAGGCTTCAAACATAAAGATATAAAATTCTATTTTTTTGTGAAGAATCAACAACAAGTGGGACACAATCGTGAAGTGGAATGAAATTTATTGGATGTGTCAAACTTTTTTAACAAATAAAAAACTGAAAAGTGGGGCGTGCAATATTATTCGGCCCCCTTGCGTTAATACTTTGTAGCGCCACCCTTTGCTGCAATTACAGCTGCAAGTGGCTTGGGGTATGTCTCTATCAGTTTTGCACATCGAGAGACTGAAATTCTTGCCCATTCTTCCTTGCAAAACAGCTCGAGCTCAGTGAGGTTGGATGGAGAGCGTTCGTGAACAGCAGTCTTCAGCTCTTTCCACAGACTCTCGATTGGATTCAGGTCTGGACTTTGACTTGGCCATTCCAACACCTGGATACGTTTATTTGTGAACCATTCCACTGTAGATTTGGCTTTATGTTTTGGATCATTGTCTTGTTGGAAGATAAATCTCCGTCCCAGTCTCAGGTCACTTGCAGACTCCAACAGGTTTTCTTCCAGAATGGTCCTGTATTTGGCCCCATCCATCTTCCCATCAATTTTGACCATCTTCCCTGTCCCTGCTGACGAAAAGCAGGCCCAAACCTTAATGCTGCCACCACCATGTTTGACAGTGGGGATGGTGTGTTCAGGATGATGAGCTGTGTTGCTTTTACGCCAAACATATCGTTTTGCATTGTGGCCAAACAGTTTGATTTTGGTTTCATCTGACCAGAGCACCTTCTTCCACATGTTTGGTGCGTCTCCCAGGTGGCTTGTGGCAAACTTTAAATGAGACTCTTTATGGATATCTTTGAGAAATGGCTTTCTTCTTGCCACTCTTCCATAAAGGCCAGATTTGTGCAGTGTACGACTGATTGTTGTCCTATGGACAGACTCTCCCACCTCACCTGTAGATCTCTCCAGTTTATCCAGAGTGAACTGCCTCTTGGCTGCATCTCTGATCAGTCTTCTCCTTGTTCAAGACGAGAGTTTAGAGGGACGGCCGGGTCTTGGTAGATTTGCAGTGGTCTGATACTCCTTCCATTTCAATATGATTGCTTGCACAGTGCTCCTTGGGATGTTTAAAGCTTGGGAAATCTTTTGGTATCCAAATCCGGCTTTAAACTTCTCCACAACAGTATCTCGGACCTGCCTGGTGTGTTCCTTGGTCTTCATGATGCTCTCTGCGCTTTGAACAGAACCCTGAGACTATCACAGAGCAGGTGCAGTTATACAGAGACCTTATTACACACAGGTGGATTCTATTTATCATCATCAGTCATTTGGGACAACATTGGATCATTCAGAGATCCTCACTGAACTTCTGGAGTGAGTTTGCTGCACTGAAAGTAAAGGAGCTGAATAATATTGCACGCCCCACTTTTCAGTTTTTTATTTGTTAAAAAGGTTTGACACATCCAATAAATTTAATTTCACTTCACGATTGTGTCCCACTTGTTGTTGATTCTTCACAAAAAATTAGAATTTTATATCTTTATGTTTGAAGCCTGAAATGTGGCAAGAGGTTGACCAGTTCAAAGGGGCCGAGTACTTTTGGAAGGCACTGTATATGCTTCCAATAGGTAAAATTATCAGGCAGCATAGAATAAATTTTCACTGTTACGCTGATGATACTCAGCTTTACTTATCCATAAATCCTGATGAGCCCAACCAGTTAGATAGACTACAAGCATGTCTTGAAGACATAAAAACTTGGATGACCTTAAACTTACTGCTTCTAAATTCAGACAAGACAGAAGTTGTCGTCTTTGGACCGGAGTCTTTAAAAAAGAAAATGCTTAGTCAATCACTTAACCTGGATGGCATTAAATTGACCTCCGGTAATAAAGTAAAAAACCTCATGTTATTTTTGACCAGGACATGTCATTTAAATCCCATATTAAACAGGTTTCTAGGATTTCCTTCTTTCATCTCCAGAACATTGCCAAAATTAGAAATATCCTGTCCAGAAGTGACGCTGAAAAACTAGTCCATGCATTTGTTACTTCAAGGCTGGACTATTGTAATTCTTTACTATCAGGATGTCCACAAAATGCAGTTAAAAGCCTTCAGCTGATTCAAAATGCTGCAGCAAGAGTTCTGATGAAAATTAAAAAGAGAGATCATATTTCCCCTACTTTAGCTTCCTTCATTGGCTCCCTGTTAAATCCAGAATAGAATTTTTAAAATTCTCCTTCTCACATATAAACCCCTTAATGATTTAGCTCCATCATACATCAGAGATCTGTTTTGTTCCATACGTTCCTAACAGAGCACTTCGTTCTCAGACTGCAGGTTTACTGGTGGTTCCTAGAGTCTCTAGAAGTAGAATGGGAGGCAGATCCTTTAGTTATCAGGCCCCCCTCCTGGGGGAACCAGCTCCCAGTTTTAGTCCGTGAGGCAGACACCCTTTCTACTTTAAGGCTAGGCTTAAAACTTTCCTTTTTGATATAGCTTATAGTTAGAGTGGCTTAGGTTATCCTGAGCTATCTTCCTTATTTTTTAACCTCCGTCTTCTTCCCTCCCTGTTGGATGGACTAAGGGGGAGTCAGGTTTAGCATAAACCGGCTCAGTTATGGTTGAGGTGCAAACCACACCCTCCATTTCTGCTACCTGTATGACCCCCTCTTTTCCAATAGTTATAATCAATCTGAAAGAGAGAGGTATCCCAATCATTGTGGTTTTTAGTATAACAATGGCCATCAGGTGGGCTCTAGATGGACAAACTGTCTACTTTTAAGGCTAGGCTTAAACTTTTCCTTTTTTGATAAAGCTTATAGTTAGAGTGGCTTAAGTTGTCCTGAGCTATCTCTGTAGTTATGCTGCTATAGGCTTAGGCTGCTGGAGGACATAATGACCACTCTCACCCTCTTCGCTACATTCTCACACTGCTCTACAATTTTGCATTATTTGCTGTTATTTCAGCTTTTAACTTTGTTCTCTCTCTTTTCTCTTCCTAGAAGCTACACCTGGCCTGACTCTGTGTCTACCTGTAACACCTTTCTGGAGAGGGGCATCGTCCAAGTTTCTGCTGGCAACAACTTAATGCTCACCTTCTACAAATGATCCACATGGCCCTGTCTTTCAGTGTTTAACCCTTTCTCTCTCCTAGACATGGCGATTGACTGAGCTTTTGCTGTGACTAACTCTATGTGCTCTCTTTCAGACTCTAACCTTGAAAAGTGGCTCAGAGTTTATCTGTTCCTTCTTTCTAGGTTAAACGACTAAAGGAGCTACATCCATTAACATTTACTTTTCCTTCCCATAGAAAGGACTCCTGGATCAGTGCTTCTTTGTTCTCTTTTTGTCTCTGCTCTGTTCTCTCAAACCCCCAGTCGGTCGTGGCAGATGGCCGCTCACGCTGAGCCTGGTTCTGTTGGAGGTTTCTTCCTGTTAAAAGGGAGTTTTTCCTCTCCACTGTCGCTACACGCATGCTCAGTATGAGGGATTGCTGCAAAGTCATCGCCAGTGACTGTCCACTGTCTCTACATGCTCATCTGGGAGGAGTGACTGCTACAAATCTCTGAGTCGATGCAATCTGTTGGGTTTCCTTAGATAGACAAACTTTTTATCCAATTTGAATGAATAACTGAATCTGACTTCACTGTTCAATGGTTAGGATTAATTGGAATGTATGTACCTGAGTTTTGTGAAGTGCCTTGAGACGACATGTGTTGTGAATTGGCACTATATAAATAAACTGAATTGAATTGAATTTGAATTGACTAAACCTTTCCATTTGCCAAACATATCAGTAAACCATTGCTCCAATGCATTGTCAATTCCTGAATGCTCGTGCATAGTTTTACTCAGACTTCTCAATCCTTCTAAGGCTCGGGTGACAGATCCGTCAGGAGCGGTGTTATTGGGGATAAAAGTACAACACATATCTCCAAACATGGCACAGACACCCCCTTTTTCAGCTAGCAACATATCCAACGCCATTCTGTTTTGTATGGCTGTGGCTGCCATCAATGGCTAAGACTAGTTAAGGCCATTGCACGGCTCATGCGACGTGTCAAAGAGGTCAAAGGTTTGCTGTCCAGAACCAACGAAACCACCAGTCTTGAGGAGAGAAAGGAAGCAGAGCTTTTCATCATATCTCATGTCCAAAAGGAAGTGTTTTCTGAAGAAATCAGAGATCTGAAATCCAAGGAAATAACAAGGGACAGGACAAACATGCTGCATAAACTGAATCCTTTCTTGGATGAAAGAGGTGTACTCAGAGTAGGAGGTCGGCTGGAGCGTGCTGATTTACATGCACACATTAAACATCCAGCAATCTTGCCTAGCAAATCTCACATATCACAGTTGCTGATTGAACACTTTCATCAGAGGGTTCATCACCAGGGACGTGGGATGACCATGAATGAGTTGCGATCAAACGGTATCTGGATTTTAGGATGCAGTCATGCAGGGTCTTCCTACATTTACAAGTGTGTTAAATGTAGAAAGTTCCAAAGGAATGCGGAAGTACAAAGAATGGCAGATTTACCGCGTGAAAGAGTTGAAACATCACCTTCCTTTGCCTATTGTGGAGTGGACTGCTTCGGCCCATTTTATGTTAAGGAGGGGAGAAAGGAACTTAAACGCTATGGTCTGCTATTCACATGCCTGTGCTCTCGTGCTGTGCATATAGAGCTACTTGACGACATGACCTCTGACGCTTTTATTAATGCTCTTCGAACATTGATTGCCATACGTGGAAATGTTCGGCAGCCTCGGTCAGATCAGGGAACCAACTTTGTTTGAGCGAGACGAGAGTTCTTGGAATCTGACCTTTCTGACACCATTTATTTACTTTTCTTTTTTTTTCTCTTTGTATTCAAGTTTGGTTTGAACTCATTAATGATTTGGTGGGAGTGTGGCTGCCATCAATGGCAGTTATGCCTTTTGGTCATTTTCATAGTTTTAAAATAAATAAGTTAAAGTAAAATGTTTCAGGTTTATTAATATCTGAGTGTAATATTGTTGTAAAATGCATATTTAAGGGTGCTTGAATATTTCAGGGTGGAACCAATGTTTAAGTCGTTGTTGGGTTTGGATTGATTTTTGGGTTGTACACCATGCTCAGTAGAGGGCAGCATGTTTCTTTTTTTCTTGATATTTAGCTAAGACAGAGAGACTTGAGGAAGCATGCGGCGAAGTTTTGTGCAGTGAAGGTGTAAAGAAGACGTACTCTGTGAAGCGTTTGTTGACCCCTTCGGCCAATGAGGTACAGAATGTTGATATTTTTGGAAGCGAAATTACTGATTGTGAATGTTTTGTTGTTAAATGGTATTCTTTGTTTATTCTCTATGAGAATGCTTTCTGTGTGAAATGTATTTTTTGTGCAGTTCTCACGGCATCATTGATGACAAAGTGTCTGATTAAATGCCAGTAAATACCAAGAACACCTTGTGTCCGTTTGTCCACTTGGAGGGAGTAACAATGGCCATGAGAGTGGTGGGGGCTACTTGTTCTGAGAGACCTTCAACAGCATCCTGGGTTAAGTTGGCCAGTCGTAGTACATTGTAATGAATATAATTAATGTAGTCTACAGGGGTTGGACAATGAAACTGAAACACCTGGTTTTAGACCACAATAATTTATTAGTATGGTGTAGGGCCTCCTTTTGCGGCCAATAAAGCGTCAATTCGTCTTGGGAATGACATATACAAGTCCTGCACAGTGGTCAGAAGGATTTTAAGCCATTCTTCTTGCAGGATAGTGGCCAGGTCACTATGTGATACTGGTGGAGGAAAACATTTCCTGACTCGCTCCTCCAAAACACCCCAAAGTGGCTCAATAATATTTAGATCTGGTGACTGTGCAGGCCATGGGAGATGTTCAACTTCACTTTCATGTTCATCAAACCAATCTTTCACCAGTCTTGCTGTGTGTATTGGTGCATTGTCATCCTGATACACGGCACCGTCTTCAGGATAAAATGTTTGAACCATTGGATGCATATGGTCCTCAAGAATGGTTCGGTAGTTTTTGGCAGTGACACGCCCATCTAGCACAAGTATTGGGCCAAGGGAATGCCTTGATATGGCAGCCCAAACTATCACTGATCCACCCCCATGCTTCACTCTGGGCATGAAACAGTCTGGGTGGTACGCTTCTTTGGGGCTTCTCCACACCGTAACTCTCCCGGATGTGGGGAAAACAGTAAAGGTGGACTCATCAGAGAACAACACATGTTTCTCATTGTCCACAGCCCAAGATTTGCGCTCCTTGCACCATTGAAACCGACGTTTGGCATTGGCATGAGTGACCAAAGGTTTGGCTATAGCAGCCCGGCCGTGTATATTGACCCTGTGGAGCTCCCGACGGACAGTTCTGGTGGAAACAGGAGAGTTAAGGTGCACATTTAATTCTGCCGTGATTTGGGTAGCCGTGGTTTTATGTTTTTTGGATACAATCCGGGTTAGCACCCGAACATCCCTTTCAGACGGCTTCCTCTTGCATCCACAGTTAATCCTGTTGGCTGTGGTTCGTCCTTCTTGGTGATATGCTGACATTACCCTGGATACCGTGGCTCTTGATACATCACAAAGACTTGCTGTCTTGGTCACAGATGCGCCAGCAAGACGTGCACCAACAATTGGTCCTCTTTTGAACTCTGGTATGTCACCCATAATGTTGTGTGCATTTCAATATTTTGAGCAAAACTGTGCTCTTACCCTGCTAATTGAACCTTCACACTCTGCTCTTACTGGTGCAATGTGCAATCAATGAAGACTGGCTACCAGGCTGGTCCAATTTAGCCATGAAACCTCCCACACTAAAATGACAGGTGTTTCTGTTTCATTGTCCAACCCCTGTACATTCTTGTTAGGAGTTATTGGAATAAACGCTGAGATTACGGGGATATTTTCAAAGCCGGCTGCTCCTTGATTCGCTAATTTATACTCATCTGGCACCCCTCTAGGCACTCCAATTGCATCAATATAGGTGGGAGAGTTCTGTGTGAGGTCAAAGGAGTTAGTTCCGCGCTTCCTTAGCACATGTCTGCGCCTACGAGCTTTTAGGGTAGAGGGTAGATGAGTGTTATTAGTTTTTATGGCTTCACCAATTAATATCAGTGGTGCCTGTAATCTGACCATAGCATACACCCCCCAGGCTTCCTGAGGGATCCTAATCAAAAGTCTCCTGTCACCACAATAATAGTATAAACCAACTCTAGCCCACCTGCCAGTATTTGAACCAGGTTCAGTTCTGTTACACCAATCCTGTGGAAGCACCTAGGAGCACAATAGCATTTGGAGAGGTAAAATTAAAACATGTATAGCTTCCATTTCCTTTATAAGGGGTAAATGGTCCAGCGAGAGTTTTATTGTTAATGGGTGGAAAAATAGTAACCAGTGTGGTACAGTTAGTGGGTGTAGCTGCCTTGGTTAGATTTATAGCCCCACGTACCAGAGGGGTACAGAGGAGCAGGTTCAGTGTAAAGGGAGGGTCTCGCAGCTGCACAGGCTACACAGTTAGACACATGATTTTCTTGCGCAGCCTCAGCCATCCATTCTAGCCATAGGTTAGCTTCAGTCAATCCTGTTTCCAATGTTATAAGGTCCTTCCCAGGACTGGGAGTAGGTGATGCAAGTTGTACCTTAATAATGCCTTTAGGGTCTTTTCCTGATTTGTCGACACCTATGATAAAATAATACCCATTACTTGTCTTAAGAGATCGTGGGGTGAGTTGGACATATGTCAGATATTGAGTGGTGAATATGAGGGGGTTCGCAGGTCCACCAGGTGTTGGTGTGGCTCTAATCAAGGATATATTCTTTTGCAGCGGTCCTAAGTTGTTCCTGTGCTCATAATGATAGGTGTAACTGCCTGGTCCAGTGTTCCACAATACCTGGTCCCAGCTTTCACACGGATTCCGAGACAATTCACTGGGGTGGCCTCTCAACACACACATATAGATGTCATAACCATGCCAACCCACCTGGTTGGTTCCACAATTAATAATCTTACATAAGTCAAGTTGTGCTACCGTGATTCCTTTAGTATTAGCATGAATTCTCAATTTGGCGCCATAAGGGTCAGACGGGCTGCGCATAACTATAGAATGGGGCTGTTTAGTTTCGGTGCTCCCACCGGTGCCCTATATTTTGGTTCTTAGTGTGGCCGCTAGTACTGTAATTAAGCATGCCTGGAACCGACAATGCAGTGGAACTCGCTGAAATTTTATCATCCTTTGAACTTTAATTAATCCTTTCAGAGAGAAGATAAAAATGAATTAAATCAATTTCAATATACACCTCTTACTCCAGAGGGGACAAAAGGATTCTTTTACATTAACTATGCTTTAGGCCCTGCTGCCTCTGCCTTACTTTTTATTTTATTTTATTTTTTTGTCTTCTTTCATCCTTTCGTCCTCTGGGTGGCGCAGTCTTGCTGTTCGTTGGTCCCTTATACAGGTGACATCTTGTGCGCTGGTGTCTGCTGGTCTTCTTTCTTCAACAACTAAGGTAGACTGCCTAGTTGTCTGACACAGCTGAGGGGATTATTCTGAACCTTCTGATGAAGCTGTGTTTCCTCCAATCTCCTCCAGGGGTCTCCCTGGTTACGGTGCCTCGGCACACTGGCTCCAATGAAACCACGTGTCTCCTTTGCCCTTCAACCTCACTGCGTGGGATGTCCTCTCGGTCACCTGGTATGGTCCTGTGAACCTTGGCTCCACCCACTTTCGCTTGATGACTCTCAACCACACCCACTCGACCTGGGGTGTTGTTGGTTCTCCTGTAGATCTCTCAGATCCCAGAACCTTGTTGTAGGATTCCACCACAGTCTCTAGCTGAGAAAAATAGTCTTTGTGTGACAGATTCTGTATATCACCTGTAGATGTCAGAACTGCTCCTCGTGGTCCCGGAAATCTCCTTCCGGTTTCCAGCTCGTATGGAGTGTATCCTGTGGTTGAGTTCACTGAACACCTGTATTGACATCAAAGCAAGAGGTAATGCATCAACCCATGATAATTTGTCTGTGCACAGATTTTAGCCAATTTTTGTTTTTTCAGGTTTTGATTCATTCATTTCAACTTTTCCTTGGGACTGAGGGGGATACACCGAGCCAAACCTGTGTTTCAGCAGCCCCAAACTGGACTCCACCTGTTGCAGCTCCTGGTTCTTAAAATGGGTTCCATTGTCAGTCCTTATCTTTCAGGAAACCCGTGTCTGTGAAAGTAATGGTTAATGAGACATTTAACCCACAGTTTTGCTATCTTTCCCTTTTTCCTGGCCATGCTTCTGGTTTCTGGCCATCCTGTGAAAATCCACACAAAACAAGCAGATATCTGAAACCTCTTACTGACTGCACCACGTCTGTGTAGTCAATAATTATTTCCTTTCCTGGTCTTGTGATTAAAGGAAATTTTCCCTGCAACGGTGTCAAAGTTTTCTTTGGGTTAAATTGCCCACACACTGCACAGCATTTAACAAAGTGTTTCACCATGTCTGCCATAAAAGGATGCCACCACTCCTTCTGATTCTCCAGCATCTGTTTAATTCCAACATGTCCTACTCCATGTGCCTCAGAAAAAAGTTCCTGTTTAAGTCCAGGAGTGAACACCATCCTACCATCTGGTCCTCTCCAACATCCTGACTGCTCTGTTGCTCCTCTTATCCTCCACATGTTCTTCTCCTCAGGGGCTGCTCTGCTCTGCAGCTCCACTACTCTCTCTAAGGTCAACTGTTCTCTCACTTCCTCCTCTACAGCCACCATCATCATCTGAGCAATATAACCTGCTGTTATCTTGGCAGAATGGTCAGCAGCCCGATTTTCTCTTGCTACTTCTGAATCACTGCTGTCATGTCCTTTACATTTAATCACTGCTACTTTTGCTGGTAACAACAAGGCTTCTGCTAGCTCTTTCATTTCTGCTCCATGTTTTATAGGTTTTCCTCCAGCTGTCAAAAATCCTGCTCTCAACCACTGACAGAGTTCCACATGAACGGCTCCTGCTGAGTAAGCTGAGTCTGTGCACACATTCACTTCCAGCCCCTCTGTCAGTCTGAGTGCAGGTATTACTGCCATAACTTTTGCTCTCTGCGCTGATTGGGGTCCTTCCAACCTTCTTGCTTCCACTGTTGTCAGTCCTGATTCTGTCTGTTCCACCACAGCATAAGCAGCCTTCAGTCCTTCTGTTTCATGCCGAAAACAGCACCCATCTGGGAACAGCTGTCTCACCTGTGGTCCCTCAAGGGGGCTGGCTTCTAAGTCTGGTCTTACCTTTTCTGTCCAGCTAACCAGCTCTTCACATTGATGTGGTTCCCCCTGTGTTATCCCATCCGCCATATTGATTCCCTCATGAGTGTAGGTTATGTTGGGTGCCTCCAAGATTTTGCTGAGCCTGTTGTCTCAGAGCTGTCCTGGTAAAACGTTGAGAGTTCACATATGCCACCACACTGTGAGTTGTTAAAACATTCAGAGGATGTCCCATCACTAAGTGAGCTGTTTTTTTGAATTAATTTTGCCAACCCTGCTGCATGTTGTGTGCATTGTGGGTGGCGTTTTTCCATGTTATCCATCATCACTGAAATGTACATCAGCACTCTCCTCCCTCCCCCTTTTTTCTGAAACAAAACTCAATTTACTGCCAGTTTTGTTACAGAAACATCCAAATAAAATGGTATGGTGTAGTCAGGGAGCTGCTTTAACTCAATAAAGGCTTCCTCTGCTTCCTGTGTCCAATTAAGGACATTGTTGAGATTTCGCATGCCCTGTTTTCGCATGCCCTGTTCTTCCTGTGTTAAAATACTTTGCTTATGTGAACCTGACATGCTCGTGTTTCCTGCGGTAATAACTCTACCCAGGAAGGAAACTTGCTTACTTGCTATTTGTAGTTTATTTTTACTGACCTTGATTCCATGTTTATGCAGATATCTCAGCACAAGTTCTGTAGACTGCCCGGAGAGGTGTAGGGGCAGAGACTTTGAATCCAGGGTTTCCACAGCTGATACACAGAGTAGATGCTGCTTGGAGAAGAAGTAGCGGTCAGCAGTCCCCAGTAGATGTCAGCATATTTCTCTGCAAATGGCTGCAAAGATATTGTCCACATGCCAAAGAGGAACCATTTGGGAAAGTTACTGTTAACCCATCAGTTCCACACAGCACTGATGCTCCCAGCTTCACTAATAAGTCTCTGCCCAGCAAATTAACAGGTGTGCTGGGTGAACACACAAAAGGGTGAGTTACTCTCTGAGTCCCAATCTGAACAGGAAGTGGTAAAGTCACAGGCAGAATTTGTGCAGCCCCTGAGAAGCCCGTCACAGAAACAGTCTTGGTAGAGAGCAGTGGTTTAGGAGGTTGCTGTGTTATGGTGGAATAAGTTGCTCCAGTGTCCACTAAAAAATTCAGACAGTTCTCTCCCACCTGTGCAGGCAACATGGGGTCTGCCATGCCCACACTGCCTTGGTCCTCCTCAGAGGTGTCTCAGTATGGACTGTAAGACGGGTGTCCCCCCATCTGTGGATACTGGCCCTGCTGGGGTGGTAGAGGTGCCATACAGCATTAGGAGGGACCGTTACTCACTGCTGTTGGGGCACCTGCCCCACTGCTGTTGGGGCAGGTGCGTGCCCAATGTCCAGACTGACCGCTGTTGTAGCACACATCTCCCAGTGCTCTGCTGGCTCCACCCCTTCCTCTGAGTGCTCCATGCCATCCACCAGAACCACGCTGATCACTGTTGAGGTACAATAATTCCACCATATATAAAAGACACCCTCAACACCCCAGTCTGGATGTCGTGAGAAAGAACAGTGAAGAGCAGGAAATTAAGATTAACACAATTTTTAAATTTGGGAAAAATAAAAGTCCAAAAATTTTCCCTAACCATATTCCATACAAAAAGAAAGATACAGGAAAAAAAATAAAGATTTTACCCAAAAAGGGCCTTGGCAGAAGACTCGATCAGCAGCAAATCTACGGCTGGTCACAGAGTGATCTGCCTCATCATAGATGCCCTACATTTTATACCATCTACATCAAAGGCTGAGCCCCCCCCATTATGCAGTCTGGCGCTGTAAAATTAGCCAAGCCCCCTTTTTTGTGGGGTAATTTTTTAGCTATACCATCAAAAGTTGGCATTTATTGCTTTACTTCCCATACAACCAGCATTTACTACTTGCAGCTCTGGGAAACCTCCCTGACCCCCTGTTTTCCCTTTTTCCAGCCTGACTTTTTGCTGTGACCCCCTGACTTCTCCCTCTCAGGCTCACCATACATGTTGTGTCCCCGTTTTAGGTTATACATGTGAACTGAACTAAAAGCATGAAAGTACATGATTTTAATTCTAAAAACCAAAATGCCATCTGCATCCACGACCGGGGCCACTGTACCTGAAATTATAAAAAGGACAGGGTGGAGGAGGGGGTAAACCCACCTCCTGGGCCCCGATCAGTTATAGAAAGGGGGGTTGCTGCTGGAGATTATAATACTTTTTCTTATCAAAGTGGGGGGGAAATTAACTCACAATAAAGAAAATCCTGACTTTGTCTTTATAAGTTTTTTTTAAAAGGCATTCTGCGTTTGAAGACCCTGTCACTGACGAGTCAGTGAAACAGAGCCCAGAGCACAGTTTACAGACAGTATTTATAGCAGAATGAGGGCGTTGTCTCAGCTTCAAAGAGTTTAACTTTACGGCCCCGAAACCCTTCCCAGGACAGAGGTAAGACAATTATTTTAATGAGGACAGCCATCTGCTCTTCCTCAGGCACAACCCTCCAGGATGTGTTTTTAAACCATTAAACTTCTGGTCAGAGGAGAGAAGTTTGAATGAAAGTTCACAGCACTTTGGAATACTTTGGAGCACTAAATAAAAGAATTTCCATAACAATTCCTTTTCTTCTGATTACAAGATAATCACAACTAAAAGGAAAATTCTTCAAAACCATCACCCCAAGATTATAATACAAAGTAAAACCAAAAAAAACCAAAGACACCCTTTAAAATAAACATCAAAAGTTAAAAATAAAATAAAAATTTACTCAGTCTTTATTACCAGGATGTCCAACCACCAGTAATAAACCAGGACCAAATTCCAAGAGGAACCCATATTTTTTCTGTCGAGCCGTCAGCAACTCCCTAAATTTATCATGGGATACTTTATCATGTTTATTAGACACATCAGGAATAAAAAAATACAACACTGTTCTCCAAATAAATGACAAACACCACCCCTCTCAGCTAAGAGGTAATCCAAAGTCATCCTATTTGCAATAGCTCTCTCTTTTTTTGCCGTTTGAAACATTGTCTTCCTTTCTAATAATGGACTGATCGAATCAGAAGTAGTAGCTGAAATAACATTTCCAGACCATCAAGCAAGCAGATACAGATATGATCTATTTCCACACATCCAAATCCAGTTCTTAGACATGAATACCCCATCTCTACCAGGAAAGTAACAAGAAACCCTGGTTAATTTACCTGCCTAGCCATACAATTCACTCGCCCTTCGGTAAGGGCTGTAAGATTAAGAGTTTAACACAAAGACCTTGAAATGTATCAGGAAGCAGTTCTGATAGGACATGACTCAAATTTATGTCTGTTTGGGTAAACGCACATGAAACAGATATAATAGTTTTTGCACCCTCTGTCTTCCCAAGGAAACAGGTGTGTTTTCCCCCTCCTCAATACAAATATCTAGATCTTATTAATTCCTATTACCCCAATCTATGAAGAGTTCCTGTAGCAGCACATATTAAATTAGTCCTCATTAGAAAATCTACTAACATTTCTCCTTTCCCTTACAATGTAATTCCTCACCCAAGAAAAATAACCTCCACCACTTGGTTATGTTGCCAATCTAGAAAAAAAGTAGTTAGAAATAGAAGCAGTTTCAATGGGAACAGGTACCAAAATGGCTTGATCATTATAGCATGTGGAATCAACCAACAAACATCACACTGTCATTCCTCATCTTCCTCACAGTTTGGATGCATCCAGTGATGAATCCCTCCTCCGAATCAGCTGATGAGTATTATTGTCGTAATTACTCCAGATAGTCACAAATTGTCTTAGCTGTACCTTTTCCCAAATAACCACAGGAGTAATAAAAAACTTGCAATACCAATCATCATCATGCAGAAAACAATTCATCTTCCTATAGCTGCATCGTGACCTTGAAGTGGAATGTCCTTTCTTCTGATACTGAAAACAAACAGTTTTTTTCCAAAGAAAACAAATCATAAACAAACTTAAAAATCCTGCTGCCTCTCCAGAGTGGCGTCTGCGCTTCAAGCTGCCCTGTTACCAGATAGTACAGGTGGGCGGGTCATTGGAAGCCCCTTTAGGTAGGAGTTTCAGAACCAGGATGCTGCTCAGGTGGTGTTCCCATGAACATCTTCCGGTGTAGCATAGAACCAGTGTCACGTTCTGCTACCTTGACAACGTTGGTTAGGATCTGATATGGGCCATCCCAGCATCTGGACTTCAACTGTGTTCCTGGAATTCATGAGTGGAGTTTTGGAAGTGGCTGTTTTCAGCAATGCAGCTTTCGCAATCTGTGAAACTTGAAAAAGCACAGTGGACAGGTTTGACAGTAAAACACATCCTCCTCTTCACACAAGATGTGGAGGGCAGAGATCTTAACAATATTCCCAATGCCTCCAAACTAGGAGACCTGTCAAACAGCACTTCAAAAGTCTCCTCGTAAATGAAAACAATAAGCCAGAGCCTTCCAACCCTTGGCTAATTTTTAATTTCAAAGTCCCATTCTCAAGCCTATGTCCTTAATTGCATGAACTTCATCAAAACATCCAGCAAGATTCAAACTAATTAATCTTTCTCACTCCATCTAGTATACTAGCAGTGACCATCAGCCAAATATTCTTGAATATAAAAAAAAATGTGACATATAATGTTTGAGAAGGCCTGATTACAGTTCATTATTTCCATAGTTTCAGAATACCGAAAGGAAATTCAAAATGGTCTAATCTGTGGAGATGTAAAATTTTCCAAAAGAATCAACACCATACTTTCAGACAGGTTTTCAGAATGTGAATCTTAGGGAACTATGCCCCATTTATTAAACAAGTACAACATCTCTTTCGCTTTGTCCTTAAGTCCCCTCACTGGAGGTATGAGCCAACCTTTTTCTCCCATGAGTGCTGAAAACTTTGTAATTTATTCTGACATTCCTCTCTTTCTGGCGCAGGGTCCAATCCATGCGACAATCCAGCAAAAAGTATAAAAAACTTCTATCACAAGGATCAAATTACATAAAACACAGAAATTAAATTCTGACAAAAGGTGACACTATGAAATTACCAAACGCAACATAAATAAATAAAATTCCAGATGGTATTCTAACTGTAATTCAGTTCCATTAACAACAAAACGCAAACTCAGTTGTTGTGCAGTTCATCAATGTCTCACTTAGAATTAAAGTCACATATCATCCTGATTTGTCTTGTATGAAGATGAGTATTAGATTAATGGACACCCAATGTAATTTTCGATGCATAAAACTCTACAAAAGTTTAATCTGATAAATAATTCTCACCAAATATGAAGTCATGACTCAGATTCTTTATCAAAATATTCCTTACTTTTAGCATATCTTAAACTGTCCCAGCTAGCTTAATGGCAACAGGAAAACTTTTAAACCTATAAATCACCAATGATCCTTAATGCAAAACTAATTCTTCAAACTAGTTAAACTATTCATTAACCTTTTAATAGTGAAAACACATAAATCTAAATGTCATGCTACATCCTTAATTAATTATATAAAAAACATGTTAAGGCAACAATCACTACAAGCATTTTGATTCTATTGTCTCTTAAACAGTGTTAAAACTCAGGAAGGGAGGTGCTGAGCGTCACCATGAAAGCAAAGGCGTGAACAAACCTGATAGAGGCAGAGTCAGGCAGAACTAGCCTCTTATGGGCAGCTTATAGGCGGGACCCACAGTTTCTTCATTCCAACCCATCTTAATGTACCTTAAACTGCAAAACTGTTAACACACCTCAACAACACCTCAAAAACAAGCTGCTTCTTAATTCTCCTGAAAACGGAAGGTTTTTAATCAATCTGGGATTTAGAAACAATTATTCTAAACATGCATTATTATGTCATGCAACACATAAACAAACATTAATCCAACAAAACAAGACAAACATCAAAGACAGACAAATGGCCAAATTTGAAGCTTCAAGAATTCAAAGAAATCTTTAACAATCTATTTTCAAAATATGTTTTCTCAGCCATATCTCTTAATGCTGCAAATTTGATCATTTTATTATGACAATCTTCAGGATCCTTTTTAAAAATGAGTGCACATAGTCCCAAAGAGATCTCAAACATATTAGAAGCACAGCAACAGTTTTTCTCTAACATGAATCCAGATTTACTGATGCTGAAACCCTTTTGCCAATTCTTTATACTGTAACTCTGTAATAATAATAACTACAATCCTGAGAGTTATCGTTATTATTCTCTTTTTTTCTCTTTGCTCAATTTGATCCCCAGCTGTATTCTCAAGATTTCTCTGCTCAGATTAAATGCAAAGAAGTATTTTAAGTCTGGCATTGACATCTTTATGGCATAATACCAAACAAAACAAAACTGCAGTGTTTAAACTTAACACAGAATTAAGATAAGAAGCTTGACTCCAAACTGGACTTTGTTCCCACATAACGTTTGCAAAGGAGAACCAACTATCATTTGATTGTAATGTGGGCTATTTAAACTTTGAGAGTTGGGGATAAAATTATTACTAGAACCCCTTCTTTAATTTACTTAAATGCTGATACATGTGTCAATATTTTATTCCTATTAATCTGAAATTACGTGGTGTACCTTGTACTCCCGAAGTATTCTTTTAATCTTTAAAACACCTAAGAGAATCAAAGAGACTGTAGTTTGAGCCGACATCCTCTTAAGTGTTGTGAGAGCCTATATTTCTTTTTCTTTTCCTAAAATAAAGGATTTTACTTCTCTTTTATTCCATTATAAAGAATCCTAGCCCTTGGCTCAAAACAAACTCTTCAGCCCATCTTGTGGTTCCCAGAGTGAGAACTTGTGCGTATTATTGCATTTCAAAACTACCAAAATGACTGGAACTCATCATTGCTTTATATTCTAGCAGTTAAGAAAAACATGTGGGCCTTTAAGAAATTATTTACAGGGAACAACAGTTCCAAAAAAGAGATCAGGCCATTCATTCAGTCTTTTCTGCTCTTTCTGTTTTGTTTCATCAGTCCAATATTTCCCAAGGAATTAATTTATTCTATAATGTAGCATAAAATCTTACATATTAAATTTCTAAATGTTTTCCGGTGGGAATTTCAGAAAAAAGTTCATTTCCTGAACCTAACAGGATGTTGACGCTCTGGTAGTCCAAACTTTAACAGATGAAGGTTCAGGTTATTTTTTTTACCTTTTTAGAGTCGTACATGTGTTTGCATTGACCACATCTATACATATATTTTACCCTCAACCTGAAATAATACGCAATTCATGAAACATGGCTAAAACCTACATTAGATTTTGTTATCAATGGCTATATTAGTATTTGTAGGGATAGGGGAGAGGATGTGTGGTTTTTCTAAAACAAGGAAAAAGGACAAGAACTTGAGTACATAGTGGTTGAAATATGGACAAAAGAATGGAAATTTAGGGTGATACATTTTTACAATCCTGGAAGTGGTAATATTGCATTTAGATGAAAGTGTGATATGGTGTGGTGATTTTAATAGCTACAACACAATATGGGACTAGAGGACTGATGGTAATGGGTTGGTTATTGAGGAGTTAATGGAGTCTAAACATCTTATATGCATTAGTAATGCAGATGGAACAAGATCTAACATCAGAATTGGTACAGAGACAGCCACTGATATTACATTAGTTTCTGATTCATTGGCAGGGCTCTGTTCTTGGACTGTTATTAAAGACACAGCTATTGGAAGTGATCATTTTCCAATAATGATTTAAGTTGACCTTTTAACAGAAGGATGACACTGGAGGGTGCCCTTATTGATCTGGTAGTAGAGCTGAATGGGAGAAATATAAGACGATAAGTCAACAAAGAATTGGGGAAGAAAACATGAGCAGTGATGTTGATTCATGTTTTGCAGTTCTGTTATAAAAGCTGTTCAACGTTCAATTCCAAAGAAAGGTGGGAATTAATAGTTAAGACTTACAAAATGTCAACTGCAGGAAATGTTCAGATCTGTTATGTAATCAAAAGTTAACTTATTGAGTATTCAGATGTGATTTTTATTGGACTTGTATAATAAAGTATTAGAATGTGGAAATGGAAAATAGTCTTAAAGTTGCAAAGAGGCTGTAGTGAAAAACTAACCTGCACAGTGATATGCACTGTGCAGGTTAGTTATTAACATAACCAATAGGTTATTGATAAATGTAAAAAAAAAAAAAGTCTTTATAATTAGGTGTTTATTCAGTGTGAATTGGGCTCAGACTAGCTTTAAAAGTAATTTACATAAGCCTCATAAGACCTAAAGTTGCTAATTGTTGTATAGTTTATGGATCAGATTCTGACACAGTTCCCAGAAACCTAGATGCCGTTCAACATCAGGCTTTGCGCTTAATTACAGGAGCAATTAAAGCAACTCGAATTTCAGCTTTACAGGTAGAGATGGGTGAAATGTCATTAGAAGGAAGAAGGAATCAGCTGTCATTAAACTACTGAGTTTTAATCTGCAGGGGGGCGCCACATTATACCTCCCCATGCAGGCAACTTTACAAACCTGCAGGGAGGAAAAAAGAGCAGTTAATAAAATATTTGGTTGGACAATCGTACAGAAAGCAACAATAAGTTAAAAATAAATCATTTAGACATCAGTCCAATAGTTCCACTAATTATAATACCACCCTGGATTTTTACCAGATTATGATGTCGATTTAATTACATTAGAAAGAAAGATGAGAGATATAACTTTTATTTATGATTCACTAACAGACAGTGCACATATGCATCCCAGCGTTGATTGTTGTCTGCCAACAGCAAAGAAGACGAAGAAGAAGACTTGGCTAGTGATGGCCAAATGAAGCCTCATGAAGCAATGAAGCTTTCCAGCACATTGTTTTGCCTAAAGGTTCATTACTTGATGCTTCATTCATTTCTCACTAGTGACATCTGCTGTGACAGATGCACACAGAATTTCACTCTTTCAATAGCATTCAGTCTGTTTCTCCAGGGTGAGACTGATGTGTCCTTGCTGATCAAATCACTAAATGTGAAGAACAAGACTTATTTCACTGTTTGTGGTTGAAGGCAGTTTCTTCGTCGGCTGATGACTTCCCCAGCCTTGGAAAACACACTCTTGCAAGGCACTGAGGATGCTGGTGAACATAGGAACCTCTGTGTCATGTGTTACAAGTAGGGATACACATATTTTTGTTTATGCCAGTACTACAGGGGGTCCTGATGTCTCCTCAAGTTACCTTCTGCCAGGAATCGCTCCACCTCTACTATGGCATCTGCTGTGGCATTGGAGCTTCGTCTCTTCAGATGGATGTCGAGCTTCCCTGCTGGCTATTAGTGCCGTACATTCAGATTTTAGCCGCCGTACTGCCTCTTGTGTCTTGTTTTGGCTGAGAAAGCCAAGAGTTTTAAACCTGGGGTCAAGTAATGTGGCCACTGTCATTATGCTTAGGGATTCTATACTTGCCACATGTTCTCTGACATATCTTAAAAGGTTGTCTGAAAGACGTTTAGCAACACAGGTAATATTTGCTGATTTTGCAAGTACTGCATGGTGCAGCATGTTTTCATTAAAGGTTATCTTTGAGATTGAGACCCTTCTCTCATCTGGGAGCTCTAATGTATTGCCTGGTAAAAAGGGAATAATACAGGTAAGCACTCCTCAATTGTTTGATACTCCTGACAAGATAGTGAGGTTATGCTATTCCAGCGTGTGTCCACATCAGTGACAAGCTTTTGTGACTGTCTTCCTATCTGTATCTGTACTACTTCTAGCTTTCTTTACCTTTGGTGCTTGAGTGAAAATATTTTACAATTCGTTTGGCCTTTATATGAATGTCACAGAGAACAGGGACCTGGTCAGATGTTTTTCTTACCAACAAATTCAGTGCATGAGCAATGCACACAGAGTGCCTGATCCTTAAGGCCTTAGCACCATGCAATCATGTTTGATGCAGCATCAGTGACTAGGCAGGTAACCTCATTAGTTATAACCCCACTCCTCCATGTGGGTATGAACTACACAGATTTTCTGATGTGTGACTATGAGGGAAATGCTCAACTCCAAGCAGCACAGTGCCCAGTTTGTCGTCTGCATCAACAAAGTGGCATGTTATTGCCAGGTAACGCCTCAGTATTTATTGATGTCCATCATTCTGGTGAGGCTCACATAGAGACACCTTCTGCCATGTCCTCTTTGGCCCTTTCTTTTGTTTTTCATATTTCCCTCCACCATCTTCTTTAATGCCTTGAAGGAAGGAAACTAACTGAAATTACTGCAATATTTGTTATCACTACATTTGATCTAGTTGTGTACATAACATAAACCTTTCTAGTAGGGAGAACATAGGTGGGATCCAGCCAAATGAATAAGTTCCGCTGAACCCCTCGTCTTCCCACAGTAAAGGGCTGTGAATCCTTTACATATAAGACTGACCACAGCATCACTAACCCTGCTTTCTGGAACCTGTAGATGGTGAACATAATCACAAACAATTTTTAATAACCTATAAGATATATGTCATACTCAGGCTGGTGTCTGCTTTGATTTGAAGTGTGTTCTTTTTCTTTTTTTCATGTATGGCTCCTGAAATGCCTAAGCATTGATGAAGTGTTATTATTGTATACCAGCTCTCTGGCACACAACAAACACACTCAACTGAAATACAAAGATAAGCGCTTTTATTTTGAAATTCCACAACGCGAAATGAAGCAGTGACGTGTCCACGGAAATGCGAGGCATCGTTTGTCATCGTCACGTGGTTTAACCGCAAGACAACACAGCATCGACCTTTTTACTCTGTAAACTCCTCGAAGCTTTGCTTCACAATGTCCCATCTCTAGAGTTTGGATCTTAGCCGAGTTCCTACTACTCTTAAACTGTTAAAGGATCTTTTGAAGAGAAGCGAACAACAAAGATGTGGAGACAGCAGCTCAAACGGTGGCAGAGAGCAGCCGTGGGAGAGATTTCCCAAACAGCTAAAGAGGACAAAGAAGATCAGCTGCGTCTCAACATCCTGGAGGCTGTTTCAAACCCTAAAGTTCTGCTGCACAGATTAGCGTTTTTAATTTTTCATCTCAGTTACAGTTTATGAACATTTTAGGTGACTAATGGATTAGCTTCTTAAAGCCCAGATGTCCCCATAGACTTAAAACGACCCAACGTCCGGGGGTCTCCCCTCTTTCTTTGCCTTTTCATGGTGGCACTGGGTGGAATCATTGGTCTGGATCAGTGAAGCTTCTTTACTAGAACAGACAAAATATATAGGGGGAAATAAACATACACCTTAATTATCATAATATACGCCATATCCATTCATTTTTTTTTATTGTTTAATTCAAATATATATATATATATATATATGTAATATTATATATATATATATATGCTTTTTTTGAATTAAGAATAAAAACAAATGATTGAAATTCAATTAATGTAAGGCAGCATGCTGTCCAATACTGTATCTGCTGTTTCATTTTTTTTATCTGTTTAATGTCTTTTAATACTGCACTACAGTATCAGTTTCATAAATGTATCTGTGTATGTACACTGTAGTCTCTCCACTCCAATTCTCTCACATTGTTTTCAATACAATAACAAAAGAAAAAACAAAAATCATGACAAATTGACCACTATCCTTATCAATAATAATAGTACAAATGTTAATTTAAATCTATTAAGAGCTATTCAAAGGATTTGATTATGTAGAACACACCTTTACAATGCTAAACAGATGTGTTTTTTTTACCATAGCCATTAATAAACTACTGTGATTGCAAGGTGCAGTCTGTGTCCAAAAACCATGAAGCCTGACCCAGTTGTTCAGTTCTGTAGCTTTTCACGATGTTGGCACCATCGTCCAGGTGATACATACTTGCTGGTCGTCTTGAAGATCCTAGCTGGACAACTCCTCAAGTAATCCAAGGGGATATTTTTTCACTGGTGTGCAACTCTGGAAAATACACAGGCTCTAGACACCGTTCAAAGTCTCGGTGAGGAAGTGCTCAGTAAAACTCATGTATGGTTCTGTTGTGCGACTTGAACCAAAGGTCTGTAGTACTTGCATAGTATTTCAGTTCAGCTCAGTTCGGGATTTACCCTCTTACAGCATATTTCGTACATTTTTGCGGAATGGCGACATCGAAAAGTAATTCCGTGACGGGATGTGGTTTCTTCGGTCCAATGTGTTTATCAGACTGACGAAACCCTCCCGGCTCACGGTATTCATGGGCATCATGTCCTTAGCCAAATAACGTGCAATGGTCTCAGTTATGTCTTTGTACCACTTTGATGTTTTCTCATAAGTAGTGATACGTGGACGTCAGCTGGACTGTTGTACTCTTACATTTTGTAAAATTTGCAACTTTTACTTGCTAGCGCTTGCTTTTTCAAACTCCTCATACAGGTCTTTGTGGTTGTATTGAAGGTGACAAGGAAGATTCATCTTGTTTCCTCTCGTAGTTGTTACATGCGTTCGCCATGCCTTGCAGAGTTCCTCAGTTTGTAAAACGTAGTCTCTTAAAACCAAAATATTTCCAAATAAGAAATGTGCAGTTTTTTTTAACCACAAATTCTTCGTTACTTACAGTTTCCTCACTTGTCTTGCTCTCAGCCATTGCGACTCTCACTAAAATTGATTAGTTCTTTGCTATCTACTTGCGTCTACATAGGGGGCTGGCAGCTAATGTAAAGAGATCCATCAGATTAGCAAAACCCATGAGGGGCTCCATTTGATTGGTCAAATGCTCTAAGCTTTCATGTGATTGACAAAGCGTGTTACTTTAGGAAGAATTTATGTAAAACAAGGGTGCGTGTTTCTTCAATTATTATGCTGTTGGTACCAAAAGCAGAGAACGTGAGCCGTACTTGCAAACCAGGCAGCAGAGAATATCTTCCTGAGACACTGCGAGTTTAAAACATTCGACTCATCAGGTTTAGTAAAAGGAACAAACCTTAATTTTAAAATTAATGTTAAAATTAATGAAATATTATGAATATTTTCAGAAGTTTCTTCATCGGGTCGTATTTCAGAACCATTTCTCAACGATATTGAGGGTGTTTAGAGCAATGCACGTTCCCGGCTACAGGGCATGCAAATTTCGGGCAGGGATGCGCCTTCTCAGAATAACACTACTGGAACGCCGATCTTGGCGACGTTTAAGAAATTAAGGAAAACGAAAAAAGTAACATTTATAATTTAATGGCATATTTACTACGTCCCACATTCATGTTTTATGTAAAAAATATATATATTTAATAATTTTTTACTGTAGATTTTGGAGAAATATTGGTTTTTCAAAGTACCTACTAATGCTCATACAGTATATACTTTTCAGGAATTTATTTCCCCAGAATCATGAGAGGTGACGACACAATCTCTGGTGATTTTGGGTCACCTATACTATAACCACAATATAGCTGGGTTGGACAATGAAACTGAAACACCTGTCATTTTAAGTGGTGGGAGGTTTCATGGCTAATTGGACCAGCTGGTAGCCAGTCTTCATTGATTGCACATTGCACCAGTAAGAGCAGAGTGTGAAGGTTCAATTAGCAGGGTAGAGCACAGTTTGCTCAAAATAATTGGAAATGCACACAACATTATGGGTGACATACCAGAGTTCAAAGGGAATAAATTGTTGGTGCACGTCTTGCTGGCGCATCTGTGACCAAGACAGCTAGTCTTTGTGATGTATCAAGAGCCACGGTATCCAGTGTAATGTCCAGCATACCACCAAGAAGGTAACTGTGGACGCAAGAGAAAGCTGTCTGAAAGGGATGTTCGGGTGCTAACCCGGATTGTATCCAAAAAACAAAACCACGGCTGCCCAAATCACGCAGAATTAAATGTGCACCTCAACTCTCTGTTTCCACCAGAACTGTCCGTCGGGAGCTCCACAGGGTCAACATACACGCCGGGCTGCTATAGCCAACCTTTGGTCACTCATGCCAATGCCAAAAGTCGGTTTCAATGGTGCAAGGAGCCCCAAATCTTGGGGCTGTGGACAATGTGAAACATGTATTGTTCTCTGAGGGAGTCCACCCTTTACTGTTTTCCCCACATCCGGGAGATTTTACGGTGTGGAGAAGCCCCAAAGAAGCGTCCAACCCAGACTGCTGCATGCCCATGGGCTGCCATATCATGGCATTTCCCTTGGCCCAATACTTGTGCTAAGATGGGCGCGTCACGGCCAAGGACTACCGACCATTCTTGAGGACAGTGTGCATCCAATGGTTCAAACATTGTATCCTGAAGGTGGTGCCGTGTATCAGGATGACAATTGCACCCAATACACACAGGAAGACTGGGTGAAAGATTGGTTTTGATGAAAATGAAAGTGAAGTTGAACATCTCCCATGGCCTGCACAGTCACCAGATCTAAATATTATTGAGCCACTTGGGGTGTTTTGGAGGAGCGAGTCAGGAACGTTTTCCTCCACCAGGATCACGTAGTGACCTGGCCACTATCCTGCAAGAAGAATGGCTTAAAATCCCTCTGACCACTGTGCAGGACTTGTATATGTCATTCCCAAGACGAACTGACGCTGTATTGGCTGCAAAAGGAGGCCCTACACCATACTAATAAATTATTGTGGTCTAAAACCAGGCTTTTCAGTTTCATTGTCCAACCCCTGTATATTTTAGAATTTTACTTCAGAGTTTTGGAGAAATACACAAAGCTTATCCAGTATATGCTTCTGTCCCATATTCACAATATGGGTTAGGGTTTATTTATGTAGCATTTCTCAGCAACAAGGCATTCAAAGTGCTGTACATGAAGAAAAACATTATAATGATACTGAGAGTCAAGCACAGAAACAAATCAAATTACATTGATAATCCTCTGAGATATACTGGTAAATGCTGGTTCTAAACCGACTTTCTAAACAAAAATTTAAATAAAGCAAAAAAGGTTTAATATTGATCCTTGTGCTCGCTGGTATGATGCAGTTGTAGTCACCATTATTCAAACCTCAACGGTCATTTGCCTCCACTGAGATCGAACTAAGGCAATGCATTGAATTCAAAACTAAGGAGCTGGGTTACTGGTGTAGAAACAGCTTTGGGTTCCAAATTTTCGAATATTAATATTAATATTTGGCTTTCGCTGGTAAACCTTCTGGGGAATGCTAAAATACACTGCTCAAAAAAATAAAGGGAACACTTAAAAAACACAATATAACTCCAAGAAAAATTAAACTTCTGTGAAATCAAACTGTCCACTTAGGAAGCAACACTGATTGACAATGAATTTTCACATGCTGTTGTGCAAATGGAATAGGACAAAAGGAGGAAATCTTTGGCGATTAGCAAGACACACTCAATAGAAGAGTGGTTTCCCGGGCAGGTGGGAAACCACAGACCACTTCTCAGTACCTATGCTTTCTGGCTGATTTTTTGGTCACTTTTGAATGTTGGTGGTGCTTTCACACTCGTGTAGCATGAGAGGGACTCTACAACCCACACAAGTGGCTCAGGTAGTGCAGCTCATCCAGGATGGCACATCAATGCAAGCTGTTGGCAAGAAGGTTTGCTGTGTCTGTCAGCGTAGTGTCCAGAGCCTGGAAGCGCTACCAGGAGACAGGCCAGTACACCAAGAGACGTGGAGGAGGCCGTAGGAGGGCAACAACCCAGCAGCAGGACCGCTACCCCCGCCTTTATGCGAGGAGGAACAGGAGAGCACTGCCAGAGCCTTCAAAATGACCTCCAGCAGGCCACAAATGTGCATGTGTCTGCACAAACGGTTAGAAACCGACCCCCCATGAGGATGGTATGAGGGCCCAAACGTCCACAAATGGGGCTGTGCTCACAGCCCAACACCGTGCAGGACGCTTGGCATTTGCCAGAGAACACCTGGATTGGCAAACTCGCCACTGGCGCCCTGTGCTCTTCACAGATGAAAGCAGGTTCACACTGAGCACATGTGAGAGACGTGACGTGAGTCTGGAGACAGTCTGGAGACACCGTGGAGAGCGATCTGCTGCCTGCAACATCCTTCAGCAGGACCGGTTTGGCAGTGGGTCAGTAATGGTGTGGGTTGGCATTTCTTTGGAGGACCGGGCTGCACGGCCCTCCATGTGCTCGCCAGAGGTAGCCTGACTGCCATTAGGTACTGAGATGAGATCCTCAGACCCCTTGTGAGACCATATGCTGGTGCGGTTGGCCCTGGGTTCCTCCTAATGCAGGACAATGCTAGACCTCATGTGGCTGGAGTGTGTCAGCAGTTCCTGCAAGATGAAGACATTGAAGCTATGGACTGGCCGCCCCGTTCCCCAGACCTGAATCCATTGAGCACATCTGGGACATCAATGTCTCGCTCCATCCACCAACGTCACGTTCCCACCACAGACTGTCCAGGAGTTGGCGGATGCTTTAGTCCAGGTCTGGGAGGAAGATCCGTCAGGAGACCATCCACCGTCTCATCAGAGCATGCCCAGGCGTTGTAGGGAGGTCATACAGGCACGTGGAGGCCACACACATACTGGGGCCTCACTTTTGACTTGTTTTAAGGACATTACATCAAAGCTGGATCAGCCGGGTAGTGTGTTTATCCACTTTAATTTTGTGTGTGACTCCAAAATCCAGGCCTTCCATTGGTTAATAAATTTGATTTCCATTGATGATTTTTGTGTGATTTTGTTGTCAGCACATTAAACTTTGTACAGAACAAAAGTATTCAATGAGAATATTTCATTCATTCAGATCTAGGATGTTTTTATTTGAGTTTTCCCTCTATTTTTTGAGCAGTGTATATAAAAAGAAATGAAATCACAAATTTAGGTAAGGTAACAGGGGAGGAAAAAATCATATTTTAAAACCCTATCCTTAGCAGATACAGTTTGAAGTGGGTAAAAAAAACTCAGCACGGGTAAGCAAACACACAAGCAAAGATTTCACAAGGACATGGTGGAGTCCTGAGGGGTGGAATGTTTAAGTGTTTGAAAGAATTAGACTGACTGACACTGATGGAAGCGCCATTGCCCTTGAAAAAGAGATGGAAATTTTATCAATCGGCCACATAGTCCTATTGGGGTCACAGCTGGTACAGAGAAGCCCGGGGAGAGAGCATCAAACATCCAGGAGAAATTTGGTCCCAAAGCCAGCCAGCAGAAACTGCCAAGGCCATATTAGGGCGCCAGATTTAGAAAAAAAAATAATGCTTTTGGTTCAGGCAGTTGTAAATTTCCATCCACCTTCAGAGTCTTACTGGTATTGTCTCAATTGCAAATCCAAATAGCCAAAAGTTCTGGTACTTTCTGCAGATCTCGAGCATACACTTTCTCCAAGATACACCCTTTCACCTTTTGAGTCCAAAATATCTGCTGCCAGGCTGCCATCCTGTTTCAAAAATCACATCCAGCTTGCGTTTTCCGCTCTCTTAACATTTCAGTCTGAGTTTTCATGGCTTTACAGATCCCATACAACATCACAGGAGGTTATGGAAGTGCCTTGAACAGCTGCCCACGTTTTACGAATCACTCGATAAGGGAGGTATCCATCAACTCCAAAAAGCAGAAATTCTATTCTGAAAAATCCAATTATGTACACATCTTCCATGTCCTCGACTGACATCGTTGCCAGGCTCACAATCTTCCACTGCTGCCAAGAATCTATTGTGTATCCAGAGAAGAATGGCCCGTCTGGACAAGAGTGTTCTCCTTTACCATGTCTTCTCGTCGAAAAAATGTGATAAATTGCGCTGAGACACCAGTTGACTAAATCCATAACTTACAAGTTTGGAAGATATGCGAAGGGAGGCTCTGTAAAGAACACAGACAAAAAGCTGTAGCAGGGACCAGTGAGGAGGGAGGGAGAAGAAAAGCCTGCGTCCTCCTCTGAGAGCAAGAGAAAAGGATATGTGAAGAAGCGATGGTGCCTGTGGTAATTTAAGGGGGGTCATTACAACTAAAAAGAGTTTTCCCTGTATTATGAAGGCAGAGGCTTAGATTGTTTTGGTGCTCATGGGAAAGGTATTATAAAATGCCAAGACTACAGTGCATCAAAAATATTTGGTCATAATGAGAGTCAATGGGACCAATTTAGTAACAAAGGTAAAGAGTGTATGCTAAATTCGTAGCTCTTGTTCTACATACCTTGCAATCAAAAGGATAAACAAATTTTAAAAATAAAATTTTAAAGCAAATTCTGGCCAAGTTTCATAGAACTGACCTTTAAGCTGTCAGAGATACTGAGAATTTTAAAAAACAAACAAGCAGAAAGCACGTTTGGTCCCCCAAGGGGCCTAGTGGGTTAAAGTAATTTTTAGAGCTTCTTTCACACAATAAACTCAGTTTCTAAGCAGACTTGTATCAGTTTTGTAGTCTGAATCACCACTATCAATATGGCGAACGTGAGTCGTTTCTACCAATTAACAAAGCGTTTACTTTTTTACGTCAGAAATATGTGGTTATAATGGGAATCAATGAGATAAATTGGGCAGGACAGGGTAAAGATGTACCTCTAGTAAAATATTATTAGAAAGGATAGATAAATAATAGAAACAACCATGAATAAAAGGTGAACAGAATTACAAACAATATAGTACAGAATCATTTCAATATTTATACTGTAAAATGCTTTCCAAAATAAATATTTGGCAGAAATGGGAAAAACTCGAAAAAATATACATAAATACAAACTCTAGACAAGATAAAGTACACAAATCTAAATGCTAACTACATAGAAGGAAGATGTAAATGAGGTGAATAAGTATTTGCTGTATTGTACATGATGATGTCAGTAGCCTAAGCCTAAATGGTGAAGCCTAAATTGGTGTCTTGGGGGTTTATCTCCATCAGGGGGGAAATGGGATAATTCTTGGAGAAAGTTGTTCGCTCTGATCTGGCAGAAAGGACCTGGAATTTGGGTGTTTGGATTGGCCAAAGCACCAGCGAGACTCAAGGCTGACGGAAAATTAAGAGTCAGCCTAACCCAAATAACTGTTGTTTTTCTGAATCTGGCTATCAAGGACAATGGGCTCTGTGACAGTGCTTCACGGACTCACTTTGCACACCCTCACATGCACACACAGACACACACACACATGCTCAAGATAAACAATCTCAAATTTCAATCTCAAACTGTATCCTGCTAAGGATAAAGTGTGAGATATGATATGATTTTTTTTCCCCTCGTCTTACCTAATGTGGTCTCTTTTCTCATATACCTAAATGTTTGATTTTATTACTTTTCATAGATTTTCAGATTTCTCAGAAGAATTACCACCGAAAACCAAACATTATTAGTATTTGAAAATTTGGACTAAAGCTGGTTTTACACCAATGACCAGAGAATTTTAGATTTCTTAAAATGATTGTATTACAACTATATCATACCAGTGAGAGCCAAACGTTATTAGTATTTAAAAAGTTTGGACTAAAACTGTTTTATACCAGTGATGCAGGTTATTTGTATGATGGGACCACAACTACCTCATACCAGCGACCTCAAGCATTAATATTATACTTTTTCTTCTAGAACCGAATGAATTCCTTACCAAAGAGAACTTAATGAGCTAATTACCTCTATTAGAAAGATTGGATTAGAACCAGTTCTTACCAGTAAACCCCAAAGGAATTTTAGTGTCCTTTTGGGTTTTTTTTTTTCTGTCTTTGATTTTTCCTGTATCATTGTAATTTTTTTTTCCTCATGTACAGCACTTTGAGTGCCTTTTTGCAAAAGCGCTACATAAATAAATTTTGACATTAGGGTATCAATACATTTTAAACAGCTGATATTGATTTGAACAAAAAAAACGATGCTTTCTAAATGCGCCCAGATTTAATATGGTTGTTGGCTTTTTAACACCTTTTCAGACATCATTTCTTCATGGATTAAATACTTATTCTCTGGGGTTATTCCGAGTTTTTACCCTTAATTTTCCTTTGTGAATAATTGCCCCTTTACTTTCTTATTATATGAGGAGTATTTGATAGTTGCCAACATCTGGTGTAAATTTCTATGTCATTTTTTTTAAAAAAATATTTAAACAGAGAAAAAGTTGACGTGTTCATTGCTTATTGTACCTGCTTTAAAACCTGATTATTCCACAATAAAAACTATTTTAAAAATTTTTAATTTTATGCGGCACACTGGAAACTAGCGAGACAGAGCAAAAAAGACAAAAATGGTTTCAGTAAATGGTTTTTAGATCAAAACATAAATCAACAGACATAAGAAGCAACAATGCAAAATAAATGGCAAAGAAAAAAGCGGTAATTAAATCAAAAATTTAATGTAACCAAAGCACGTAAATATATCTTTTTAAAAAGGGGAACTCGGGCTCCAGGCTGAAAAAAAAAAACTTTCTTATATACATGATGTTTTTCAGTGTTTCCCCTGCAGATTTTAAGCAGATGTTGAGGGTTTAAAGAAGAAGCTCCTGAAAAACCACAAGACCTTTTGTGCTGGCCTACATGCCCCAAAGCTCCACCACATAAAGGAGGAACAGGGGGGGTCTAAAACCAGTCCTGGGGGACAGAAGCTCAATGGGAAAGGAGGAGTTGATGCCATCAGGTTTCCCAAGTCACTGCTACTCCCCATAAAGAGTGGGGATGATAAACAGACTCCTCTGCTCTCAAAACCCTTTATCAAGACCAAATTAAAGGCCAGAGCGATTCCAGAAGAAATTGATGGAGGAAAAGAATCCATCAGGATAAAAAGATCATGGAGATGGTTCCATTTCCCCCAAAAGAAACTGAAGACACTGAGAAGGATGAAAAGGCCGATGATGTAAAGCACCCCGCTCTCTGAACTCAAACCCTTTTGTCAGACTCTGGACTGAAATTCTAAGGACATGGACAATGACTGGAAGGGAAGCAGAGCCCTTGAGTCAGATGGAAACTTAAAAAAACCTTTTAGCCCCCCTGAGTTTGCTGAACAATTTGTTACACCGTGGCTTTTTTTAAAAAAGAGATGATAAGTCAAAATAGGATCTTTAAAAAACTCCCCGGGATGGGAGGAAATTTTTCACAGGAAAAAAAAATGTGGAATCGCCAAAGAAAGTCCAGACAGGAGTGAAGTTTAGCTGTGAAGACTGGGGAAAACCCTTTTTTGGGAAAAATGCCCTTTAAACAAAACATAAGAGAATCCACACTGGAGAGAAACCTTTCTGTTTGTGATCTATGTGGAAAAAGATTTAAACCACAAAGGACATTTAAACACACCCACAAAAAAATCCACACTGGACAGAAACCTTTCTGTTGTGATCAATGGGGGGGAAAAAGATTTTAACCGAAAAAAAAATTTAAACAGACACATGAGAATCCACACGGGACAGGAAACCTTTCTGTTTGTGATCTATGTGGACAAAGATTTAGCCTAAAAGGAAATTTTTTAAACACACACATGAGAACTCCACACTGGCAAAAACCTTTCTGTTGTGATCTATGTGGACAAAGATTTAAAACCACAAAGAAATTTTAAACACACATATGAGGAAATCCACACTGGACAGAAACCTTTTCTGTTGTGATCTATGTGGACCAAAAAATTTTAGGAAAAAGGGAAAATTTTAAACACACACATGAGAATCCACACTGGACAAAACCTTTCTGTTGTGATCTATGTGGACAAAGATTTACTGAAAAAGGGAAAATTTTAAAAAACAAACACTGAGAATCCACACTGGACAAAAACCTTTCTGTTGTGATCTATGTGGACAAAGATTTAACCAAAAAGGACATTTAAAAAACAAAAAACATGAGAATCCACAGTAGAGGGAAAATGGTTAATGTTTGAATGCTCAAACAGATTACGGTCGCTGTAAAATTTGTGAAGTTAAGTGCAAGGCCAGTGGCGGGAATACTTCTAATTTGAGGAAGCACCTAGTTAAGCACCAGATTTTTGTCAAGGCTGGAGGGTTCACAATTTTCATCAGCCTCAGATATATGGCTACAACTCCTGCATTCAGCACGGTTAACACGTCTGCTAATGGATACGATTTGTGCATTAAATTTGTGCCTTATTAAGAAAACAAAAACTGCATAGTTAAGGGTTTTCATATTGAAGAAATGTTTGAAACTTCTGAGATGTTACAATACAAACAGCTGGATGTTGTTTTGATATATTCATTAAAGATTATATATAGAATAATACATACACTACCGGTCAAAAGTTTTAGATACACTTTCTCACTTAATGGGTCTCTTTATTTTTATGACTATTTACATTGTAGATTCTCACCAATGGCAACAAAACTTTGAAGGAACACATAAAGTTATGTAGTAAACAAAAAAATTTTAAAAAACTAAAAAATTTTTTATATTTTGGATTACAGCTTTTTTTTTTTTGGGGTTTACAGCTTCTATAAAAGCTATAACTTTTAAAATTTTTACATTTTTAGATTTTTTTTTCAAAATTTTTCGTTTGCTACATGACTCCTTGTGTTCATTCACAGTTTTGATGCCTTTAGTGAGAATCTACGTACATTGGAAATTGTCATAAACGTAAAAAACATTGAAAGAGAAAGTGGTTTTTAAAACATTTGACCAATCGTGGTATGTTAAATGGAAAAATTTTTTAGATTTTATTTTATAGCATTTAATACCACATAACACGTAAAAGGTACTGAAAACTCGTACCAGCGAGTGCCCGGGTTTTAAAATTCCCCAGGTACCAAATATTTTGGTAACGTATCGGTTCAGATGTGAAAAGTCCCCTCCCTAGTCAGGAGAGGGTGATCAGACTGGATTTAGATGTCCTGTCATTTTCCCCAAATGAATATTTTTTGGAGCGTTAACCCTTTTTTTTTGCCACAGTCAATGTATCTGAATAATATTCTCAGCCCCACATTGCTCCTATTCACAACGACTGCACGTGTTTTTATGCCAACAGCAGCTTTTTTTAAAAATTAGGGTGATGGGGAAAAATCCCAAAAGGCAACTGTATGTCGTGCTGTCAGGGGTTTGCTGTTGCACTTAAACTGTTACTGTACAGCTGAGGTTTCCCATGGTGTCGATTGCAAACATTCATTGAAGTCAGGTTTTCCCCCCTTAGCAGAGTGTTTGCGTGTTTCCCTACCTGCCACACAGGACACCAGGGTTTAAATTCTGTGGAAAAAGTGTAATTGTGGTTTTTTTCCATCAGACATACATAGCTTAGGTTTAGTTAAGGGTTTTAACTGTGATTCTAGATGGGAGCCTCCACCACTCCTAAAACCCCAGACCACACAATAATAATGAAAGAAGAATTTCACAGAACTGCAGGAATCAAAGAAAGCAGTAAATTTAGTTGGTATCCCCCTTTTGAGACTTCAAGCATTATCTATTTTATAAAATTTCTGGGTTTTCCCCGGACATCATTCGCTGGCATACATGGCAGTTTACATTCACTGCTTTTCCCTTTCCTGAATGAAAGGAGATTTTTTTTATTTGTTTTTATATTATATTGCACAGTTTATCATCTTGCTCAACGAGTGTTAACATTGATTTCTGTCATCTGACTATTCGCCCCTCTCTTTAAATTTAACTGAGTATGCTTTGTTGATAACCCAACACATATATACATAATACAAAATAAAAAAATACAATTTGTTCAAATGTATATTTAATGTTTTTTCCTGGGTTTTAATTTTTCCTTCAAACTTTTTTGTGACTTCCCGTTTTTTTTCCCATTGGTTTCTTATAGCGTCTATTCTGGTAACTTTTTCTATGGTTCTAGTGATGTATGAAACCTGGATGCTTTTCCCTTTCCCTTTTGCTTTGTTTTTGACACCCAAACTTCCCCCTTGTAGGACAATAAATTTTTTTTTTTACCCGTTTCTGTAATAAATAAACAAATTATTTAATATAAATGTAGTTGACATAAGCATCAGGAAAGTACTAAAGTATTGGGCCAGAGGGGTAAAACGGGAAAGCAAAAAACCTTCACAAAAAGGTCTTACTATTGCCAAAATTTGGGAAAAATCCTGGGGGGGATGACGCTGAAAAAAAGTCCATGCTTTTGTCACTTCAAGGCTGGACTATTGTAATTCGTTACTATCAGGATGTCCACAAAAAGCAGTTTTAAAAGCCTTCAGCTGATTCAAAATGCTGCAACAAGAGTTCGTGAAAAAAACAAAAAGATCATATTTCCCCTACTTTAGCTTCCCTTCATTTGGCTCCCTGTTAAATCCAGAATAGAATTTTAAATTCCCCCTCCTCACATATAAACCCTTAATGATTTAGCTCCATCATACATCAGAGATCTGATTGTTCCATATGTTTTTCCTAACAGAGCACTTTGTTCTCAGACTGCAGGTTTACTGGTGGTTCCTAGAGTCTTCTAGAAGTAGAATGAGAGGCAGATCCTTTAGTTATCAGGCTCCTCTCCTGTGGAACCAGCTCCCGTTTTTTTACTCCGTGAGGCGGACACCCTGTTTTACTTTTAAGGCTAGGGTTTAAAAACTTTCCTTTTTGATAATGCTTATAGTTAGAGTGGCTTAGGTTATCCTGAGCTATCTTCCTTATTTTTAAACCCCCGTCTTTTCTCCCCTTTTTTTGGATGGATAAAAGGGGAGTCAGGTTTAGCCTAAAGCGGCTCATTTATGGTTGAGGTGCAAACACATTCCCCATTTCCTTACCTGTATGGCCCCCCCTCTTTTCCAATGGTTTTCAGTCAATCTGACAGAGAGAGGTATCCCAGTCGTTGTGGTTTTTAGTATAACAATGGCCATCATGGGCTCTAGATGGAAAAAACTGTCTACTTTTTAAAGGCTAGGCTTAAAAATTTCCTTTTTGATAAAGCTTATAGTTAGAGTGGCTTAGGTTATCCTGAGCTATCTCTGTAGTTATGCTGCTATAGGCTTAGGCTGCTGGAGGACATAATGACCACTTTCACCCTCTTCGCTACATTCTCACACTACTATTTAATTTTGCATTATTTGCTGTTATTTCAGCTTTTAACTTTGTTCTCTCTCTTTTCTCTTCCTAGAAGCTACACCTGGCCTGACTCTGTGTCTACCTGTGACAACTTTCTGGAGAGGGGAATCCTCCAAGCTTCTGCTGGCAACAACTTACTGCTCACCCTCTACAGATGATCCACATTGCCCTGTCTTTCAGTGTTTAAACCCTTTCTCTCTCCTAGACATAGCTACTGACTGAGCTTTTACTGTTCTAACTCTGTGTGTTTAACCTTTCTCTCTCCTAGACATAGCTACTGACTGAGCTTTTACTGTTACTAACCCTATGTGCTCTCTTCAGACTCTAACATTGAAAACTGGCTCAGAGTTTATCTGTTTCTTTCTTTCTAGGTGAAACGACTAAAGGAGCTACATCCATTAACATTTACCTTTTCCTTCCATAGAAAGTACTCCTGGATCAGTGCTTCTTTGTTCTCTTTGTGTCTTTGCTCTGTTTCTCTCTAACCCCCAGTCGGTCGTGGCAGATGGCCGCTCACACTGAGCCTGGTTCTGGTTCTGCTGGAGGTTTCTTCCTGTTAAAAGGGAGTTTTTCCTCTCCACTGTCGCTACATGCATGCTCAGTATGAGGGATTGCTGCAAAGTCAACCCGAGTGACTGTCCACTGTCTCTACATGCTCATCCGGGAGGAGTGAATGCTGCAAGTCACCAACTGGATGCAATCTGCTGGGTTTCCTTAGATAGACAAACTTTTTATCCAATTTGAATAAATAACAGAATCTGACTGCACTGTTCAATGATTCGGATTAATTGTAATGCATGTACCTGACTTTTGTGAAGTGCCTTGAGACGACATGTGTTGTGAATTGGCATTATATAAATAAACTGAATTGAATTGAATTATTTGAAATAAAAGTACAGCATAAAGGACCAAACATGGCACGAACACCTCCCTTTTCAGCCAACGACATGTCTAAAGCCATTCTGGTTTGCCAAGACATAAGAGAACTGGAGGATAATTGGTCAGTTACGTCGACCACTACATCTCTGCTGATGTTTGCTAAGCGCTGCGTTTTGTAGTGGACATAATTAATGCGATCAACATTTTTGTTAGGAGTAATCCAAAGAAATATTGATTCAAACCCATTGACTACAGGATTGGCTAACTTATACTCATCATACATCACGTGGGAGAGCAGGAGTAGTGAAAAGTTGTGGTCTGGCTAATGAACTGGTAAAACACTCTGTCATGTTATTGCTTTTAGCGTAAATGTTATTCATTCATAACCAGGTTTTTTCTGTAAAAAAATCCGGTTTCAACCTGCAATATGACTTCAGGTGAGAGACTTTTTAAGTAAGTGACCAATGCTTGGGGAGGAGGTGTGGTTGGGCTAGGAGAAGTGCTAACAAAAACTTAAATATCTAAAAACCTTCATCAAGGGGGTTTTGGGTTTGACCCACAAACTGAATTCGAAACAATGGGGAACCCAGTGGGTCAATTCCCCAGAGACATCAGCTCGGGGGATTATATCTAGTGGTGTCAGCTCGTTGGGGGGACTTGTCCCCCCAAATTAAACTGATGTGTTGCCACAGGCCCTGGGGGAATTTTATTTAGAGTTGGGGTTTGGGACAGAACCTTTTGGTTTTCATTTCCAGTACACATAAGTCCAGGGCGGAAACCAGGTGTGGGGGACACAAATGTACAGATTCCCTTTCTAAACCCTAACTGTCAAAACCTCTGCGGGGTAACCACGTCACAGAGGTCAATCCTTGCTGCCACTGTGGTATTCTTAGGTTTCCCCCTTTACGGTTACCTGTCTGGTTGTTCTGATAGGGGAAAACGCTCTGTCAGACCTGATAAGCTTTGATAAAAAAAAAAGGGAAAAAAAATTTAAAAACCAACATAACATAATGATGAAGACAGAGAACCCAAAACAAAAAAAAAAAATTTATTAGCCCATCTTCTGTACAAAAATCTTCAATTGGGAGACTTGAGGTAGAAAAAAAGAACATTTTTTCCATCCGTGATTTTAAAAAAGGGAAACGTTGCACTCCCAAAAAAGGGGTTATTATAACCATTGTAAAAAACAGTGTTCTTCACCCCCCTCTTCAAACTCTTTTCAAAAGTGATTAGCTTACAGTTTTTGGGGCTTGTGGTGGGCCTTTTTGTTGTCCTTCTGGGGTGATCTCCTTTCTTTACATCCTGTGATGGTTGGGAGCAGGCCCTAGTGCTCTAGCCCATTGGCTTAGGCCGACGTCCCTCAGGAGTGGAGCTATCTGGTGGATTAGGAAACCGTCTGCGGTAAGCCCCCACTTTTCGAGCCACCAGCAGCACCTTTGGAATGGACCCTGTTGCGTTTGGGACCTTCGATGTCCTCTTCCTTGGCTGATCCAAAACCCGTTGCTGCAGTTGGTGTAATCTGACTGCATCCTGCTAATGGCAGACACCCCACCTGGAGAGAAGGCTCGATATACGGTTGCAGAAAAAACTTTTACAGTAATAGCTGTTTCAGTGGCCCTTCAACATTTTCTAGAAAAAAAAAAAAACTATTCTTTTTTTCATTGCACCAAAAAAAAAATGAAATTATGTCTACCCACCTCTTTTGGCTGAAATTCAAATTGCAGTGGTTTTCATTTTTTCCCCCAGGTGCTTAACTCAGTTTGCATCATATTAAAGCTCAGAAATCTTCAAATAGGGAAATTTTTACTTTGATAAGTAAGACGGCCCCATTCTGAGTCTGCATTTTATCCACTGTATCACTTGGCGATGTAAAAATTTAGATCTGCTGCAGTTAAAACCCCCTTTTTTCCAAACAGTTGGGTTCAGTTACTGAAGGTTTAAAATACTTTTGTTTGTATTTTTACCTTTTCCATAAGCAGAAACTACTTTAATAATTACATGGATTTTCATCAAAATATCCAGCAAAGGAGAAGGAACTCTTTTGACTAATTTTAGGGGAATTAACCACCCACATTCAGACAGGTTCTCAGGATGGGGGCCTTGGGGAGCTGGGCACCAGTTTATAGACAAAACACAAAGTTTTTTTTCTTCACAATGTCACTAAGGGCCCACTGGAGATATGAGCAACCCTTTCCCCTAGTTACAGTCCTGCCCCCTTTACGTGCTAAAAATTTTTGTAACCCAGTGTTTCATTTTATTTTTTAAAGGCTGACACCCCCCTCTTTGTACGCATGGTTTTAAAACCCATTAGTCAATTTAGCAAAATGATTAAAAAAATTTTTTACCCAACCAAGACCACATTAAATATAATTTAAAAAAATGAAAAAATCTATTTCCTTTTTCCCAAAATAGATTGCTCCTCAAAAGGTTCATTTTGTACCATTAATTAAAGGTATTATTTTCCCCTATTAGATTTTTATTTTATAATTGCGTTAGCTTCAGTTTGGGGTGTAGGTAATGTGACATTTTTCCTATAAATTTCCCCATTTGGGGAAGTCATGCATATAATTTTTAACCTAGTTAGAACCACATAGGATTGATGTATTTAAAATATTTTATACCCCCTTTTGTTAACCTTTTTTTAGCCCTTTACATCATTAGAATTTTTCATGATGAATTAATTTTTTGATCATTTTTTCAAATGAATTTTAGTATTAAATAAATTGGTTCTCAGAGTTCACCACTGTGAATTTACCTAAAGAAATTTAGAAAAAAACAACCTGGTTTTTATTTTCCCCGGGGCCCCAAAAATTTCAGTTTTTAAACAATAAAAAAATTAAATGTTATGAAGTTCATTTTTTTGGTTTCAATTAAAAAAGTGAGTCACATCATCTTGATTTTGTCCTGGGTTTTAAAGAGAAAATTTAAATCGGGGGGTTTAATGCATAAATCCCCCAATTGTACCTAATCATTAATTATAGGATAAGATCATGACTCAGGTTTGTTATAAAAATATATTCCTTTTTTGGGGCATATCTTGAACTTTCAGCTAGTTTTAATTTATTGGCAAAACAGGATAAAGTTTTCAGTCCATTAAATCCCCAATGATTCTAAAAAAAACTAATTATTTGAAGAAGTTTTAAACTATTTCATTGACATTTTAAATTAAAAACATAAATTTAAAATTTCATGCTTTATCCTTACTCAATATTTTAAAAAACATGCATTTTAAACACAGTTATCACAACAAGCCCCCTTTATTATTCTCACTTTTCTTTCAAACAGTGTTAAAACTCAGGAAGGGAAGGGGTTGAGCGTTTCCATGGAATTTAAAGGGTTTTTCAAATTGGGATAGGTGGGCGGACCAGGGGGAAACCCAAACCCTGATAGGCTGTCTGTAGGTGGGCGGAGCCACGGGGCAACCAACCTCTGATAGGCTTTTTGTAGGTGGGTTGTGGGGGGGCCCCACGGTTCTGTCCTTCCAACCCATCTTAGGGGACCTTAGACTGCAGAACTGTTAACATCAACTTACATTCAAAAACACGCTGCCTTCTTAGGAGTTAAAAGAAGCTTTTAAAAAAACTGAAGTTTTTTAAAATCAGTCTGGGTTAGGAAAACATTATTCTAAACATGAATTTTAATAGCAACATATAAAACAAAAATCATTCCAATGAAACAAAGAAAAAAACATCACAGACAGAGACACAGTTGGGGACAAAATTTAGTTTTTTTCCTGATAAAAATTGTAAATTATCAAATTTTAATAAGGTTTAATGACGTAAAAATCTACTCAGTGACTTAATGAAGCTTCAGTAATTTAAAAAAATTTTTCAAAAAAATTCTTTTTTAAAAAAAGTGTTTTTTTTAGCATATCTCCAGATGCTTTGATTGATAATCATCAGGATCCTGTTTAAAGAAAATTTCACACAATTAAAAGAGATCCTAAATCATTTAGAAGCACAGCAGCAGTTTTTTTTATGTGAATCCAAAAAGTTCTTTGCTGCTGAAAACTTTCGCCAATTCTTCATACCATCATTGTAATGGAAAGCCAGAGTTGCTGGAAAAATTTTTTCTTTTTTTTAATTTTTAATTTGATCACAGCTGTATTTCAGAATTTCTCTGCTCAGGTTAAATGCAGGACAAAATTTTAGGCCGGCATTGACATTTATGGTTATACCCAGAAACTAAACAAAACAAAAACACAGCAGTGTTAAAAACTTAAACAAAAAAATGAAAAAATTTCAGTTTAATCCCACCTAGTTTTTTATTTCATTATAGCACTTCAAAAGACATAATTGGACATAATTTTCTTTAAATCAGGTTATTAAAGTTTTGAAAGTTTGGGAAAAAAAATTATTTTTCAGGACCCCTCTGTTATAATTCAAATGCTAAAAAATGTTCCATTATTTGAAATATTGGTAATTTGAAATTATCTTTTGTGCTAATTTAAAAAAATATTTTTTTCAAAAATTTAAATTTGTTTGGTATTTGGTAGTGAAGGATTTAAATTTATTCTTTTACCCTTTAAAAAGTCCCCAAAAATGAAACCCTTTTTTTTAAACTTTTTCAAATCATCCAAGTTGTCATGAAATCAAACATTTCCCCTTGGGGAGGAGCGGTGGAGTTTTGAGCTGCTCTTCCTCTTTAATGTTAAAAGAGGGGCCCCTTTATTTATCCCTAAAATAAAGGGGACTTTCCCTGCCTTTATGCCCAAAAAAGGCTTCTCCTAGGATTTTAATTCTTGAACCCAAATTTATTCTGCCTTTATTATGTTATAAAGGACTTTAGTCACTATGATTTTTAATTTTCCTGAATCCTAGCCTGGCTCCAAAACAACCTTCCCCCTGAATCTGTGTTCCCCCAGAGTTAAAAAACCTAATTAGAGTATTAATAGTTTTTAAAGCCAGAACCCCATCATTGGCTTAGATAATTTTATTTAAAATAAGTGTAGTATTTGTTTTTTTTTTTTTTTATCACTGACCCACAATCTATTGGTTACGGGCCCTCAGGTGTCCAGGAACCACAGGTTGAGGACCACTGCTTTTAAAACACCCCCCCGGGATGCCAGCTTTCTGCAGAGATTAAAAAAAATGGGTTTTAAATCCCCTTAAAATATTTCAGACAAAGGGGTTTATTATTTCTGGCATAAACAATAACAATTTAGGATTCAATCACTAGTTCACAGCTCTAAATTAGCCCCCCGTCATATTTTCTTTTAACCCAAAAGTTCATAAAGGAGCTTCAGACATTATAATAAAAACAACACAGGCCTTTTTGGATTAAAAGGAAAATCATGCTTCAAAATCTTTTTTTTTTTTTTATGGGTTTTTGGGGGGGAAATAGTTCCACAGTTTCTGGAAGAAGGGGCCTTTCTAAGCAGAGTTTTTTTAGAGAACATGATATTAGAGTTTTTGTGGTACCACTTGTCCAATTAGATTTTTTCTTACCTTCAGAAACCAAAAAAACATTTTTCCATTCTCATTTTAAAAGGTTTTTGCCAGGGGAAAAATGTGTTTAAACTGAAACCCATTACTCTGAAAATTTTTCGTTGGGGGTTAGAGAAAAATAACAAGGGTGTTTTACATTCCAATGCCCAAAACAAGAAGTGATTAGATTTTCTTTCTTTTCCCAGAGGAGAAAATGCAGAACCAAGCTTTTCATAGTTTTTGTCAGGAACCAGATATGAAGGTATAGTGTAAAATCAGCGGGTTCATAAAATTCAGAAGAGTGGGAAAAACCAGCTAATTTAACCTCTTCCCAGCAGCTGCTGTGAAAAAAATGAATTTGCACCTTCCATTCAAGCTCTAGTTAACGCTTGTGGCCCAAAGCTGTACCCCCACTGGAAGTAACTGGTTTGGTGTATGGAGACCCCCTCTGCAGTAAAAACTAACCCTATTCTCAGAGGTCCTTTCCGTTAGATTTTAAGGGGGAAAATTCTCTGACAACAGGAAACAATACAATGTTGTGTTTCCCCTACCAGTCCCCAAAAACCCAGGCCCTCCCCTGGGCCTGTTGGTGGACATTTGGCTCTTTCTTGTCCACTTTAACTTTTTCAGGAGGGAGGGAAAAACTTTGCTCCAGCCTGTTTCCCCCTATGTCTGCATAAGATGTGCTCTCAAGATGAGTCCAATGTAACGCTCTTCTGGCTCTGGCAAACAGCATGGATTGCTGCCCCCTCAGTGGGTTTTGGTTTTTACCAGCCTTTCTTCGAGTTTTGTTCTGGTGGAAACTCTCACGCTTTTCATCTGCAGCAGGCAGGCAGGACCTCCCCCCTTTCAGGTCATGTTTTAAGAAGCGTCTCTGGTGGAGTGAAAAGCCGTGGGGGGGCCAGGTGTCTAACGTGGGGGCGCTCCCCCGTGTAGGTGTGTGGTATGTGTGTAAGGGCCCGGGGAAAAAAGGGGGTTTAGTACATGGTTCAGGGGATTTTGCACAAAAAAAAGAAGTATTGTCAGTCAGTCAGGTTAGTTTTCACATACCTGTCATCCATTTTCCTTTTTTTTCCTTTCCCTATTTTCTCTTTGTCGCTTCCTCAGTCCTTTTAATATTGTAGAGCTGCAAAATTTTTAAAAACTACGGGGGCCCTGAAGTGCAAACCACATCAACAAGTTACTAAACACAACTAAAAAAAAAATTATAAAACCAAAAAAAAACATTAAAACTAAAAAACAAACATTAACTAAAACAAAAAACAAAAAAAAAAAAAAAAAACAACAACACTCCAAAAAAAAAAAAATTAAAAAAAAACACAACAACATTAACCCAAAACACAAAAACATTAACTAAACGGAAGAGGTAGGTCCCAGTGGGAAAACCTGGGAAATCTCTGTTTGGATGACGCCATTTTTGGCTTTTGAACCGGAAAACTAGGGGATTTAGCTTTTTTTCTTGTAAACTAATTATTACTGGTGATCCAGATGTAGCTACCGCTATCCACGAATATTTTGAGTCAGGACATACATATGAGGTGATACTGGACACGCTTAGGACTAACCACGACGTTTTAGTTAGTGTGCGTACGCTGAAGACGCATTTAAAAGAAGCTGGACTGTACAGACGACGCAACTACTCACCACTTCATGAGGTGGGACATGCCATTATGACAGAGCTGAGAGGACCAGGGCAATTTTTCGGCTATCGGACCATGTGGCAAGTTGTCAAAAAAAAACACAAGCTACGTGTCAAACGTGATGGGGTTATGAGACTGCTGAGACAGCTGAATCCTCAAGAATTTGCCCTGGGGACTCGCAGGAGGTTTACGAGACGCACATATCACTCCATGGGGCCCAATACATATGGCATGTAGATGGTTTATGACAAACTGAAGCCATTCGGCTTGGCGTTCTCAGGATGTATAGGGGTTTTTTTCAGAAGAATGATGTGCTTTTTTTTGTGGAAATACAAACAACAATCCTTTCGTGATTGCTCTCAGTTATAAAACTTTGTTAAAGTTTTGGAATGATACCAATGAGACTACGAACAACCCCGGGACCAAGAATGGGACTATGGCAGCAATACAGTGTACCCTTCGTCATGCGCATACGGACTATTATGCTGGATCGTCAAGCCACAGTTATGGATCGTCAACAGGGAAACAACGCATCGAGTCATGGGTCTTTTCTCAGAAGAGGAAGGTGGGTCTTTCTGTTTGGTTTTGTGATGTACAGTGGAAGCTGATCAGCATTGATTTTATAACATTTTCTTGTTTTTGCAAACTATCATGCCATATTGAGTTTGCTCCCAAAAAATTACTTACCATAAGCAATGAGTATTTTCCACTGTCTGGACATTTTTAGGCTATTCTGTGGAATTGACGCAATATCTTTTTTAAACACACATTTCTATCATACAATACCAATATGAACAGAAATGGAAAGGGGGGTAGACATTTTTTTAATAACAATTAAATGACCAGGAACAGAAAATTTTTTAAATTTAATGTATCCCCAGGTCTCAGTTTTGGGGATGGACTTTTTTGGAGATCTAAGAGAGTCCGGAAACTTCAATGGAAGCCACGAACATCAAGCCTGGTGAGATTCTGCTTCAGCAGTTTTTCTGCAGAAAGGACCTGGATGAATGCAAAGACCTCTGGAACAAACACAGGATCCCCCAAAAAGCAGACTTCCATCATGCCCGGGGGATTCAAAATGAACTCTATCTTTTGCCTCACAGGTAATTGATATTTCCTCAGAAAGAAATCACCTTTTGTATTACATAATAATGCAATATTGTTATAGCACAAGTTGGTAAATATATTTTAATCATTGTACAGGATAGAGTTGTTAATTTATGAGCTGCTTTTTGGGTGCTAACTTATACACATCCATTTACCCAGCAAATCAGTCTGACTTTTTAAACTATTTGTAGTACATGTAGAAAATATCCTTCATAATTCTATTATTAATTCTATTCTGATTTTGCAGATATGGTTCAAGAGACTGGGTTTTTGCTGTTGAGGAGAGGGAACTGGATGTTCCCTGAGGCAAAGCAAGCGATTGGAATTGTGTGGTGATCAAAACATTGGGAAAACCTACAACAGGCTGTACAACAAAATTGACTACAACAGCCACAAGACTGGGAATCGGCACAGAACTGTATTTATTGCTCAAAGACATAGCCAGGTTTTAGACAAACTACCTGAACCTAAGTTTTTTATCTTTTGGTTCCTGTTTTTCTACTAAAATGAAAAAAGTGATACTTTATTCAGAACATACAAAACAAAACAACTGGATTCAAACATTTAAAAATTAACTTTGTGTTCAGTCTAAACCCTGAAGTCAGACTTAACACTTCACATGGTGAATAAAACTCTGTAGCAGCATGTCTAGATTTTTTTTTAACTTGCCTAACAGCAAAAATGTTTAGCAAAATAGTAAATTGGCTTTTTTGCATCAATGTGTTTACAATAGTACTTTACAGTGGTACTATGCCAAACAGCATCTGGAAAATAGACTGGCCGGGGAACAGTCACTGACATTTGACCTTTTGGTTTAATAAACAGCCAAACCTGGAGCATTCTGGATCCCAAAAAGTCCATGTTTGCCTTAAAAACAATGTATGATTCCAAAAGTGGGCAGCTTCAGTGTATTTGCAAAGGTTTTTGCCAACTGGAAAATGGGAATTACTTAAAAACCCGAGGCATGGAGGTGGCATTATGCCTGCTGGTGGAAGTTGGGCCAGACCTGTAGCAAACATCAACAGCTCTTCCAGAGATACAGCCGTCATTTTTTTTCTGAAAAAAAGGTAAACATTGTAGTTGTTGGACTCTGCATTCAGGCCAAATTAAAATTTTCTTATTTCTGCGTTCTTGTCATTTAAACAAAAAACAAATTCTAAACATAACACATTTTTTTAATTAAACACAATCTGGTCCATGCAAAACCTTATCTCAAGGAGATAATCTGCCCAAAAGCCTAGTGTTTTGGCCTCCGTCTGCCGCCTGTTGCTTCCTGCGGGCTGAGATCTGGTCTGAATATGGTGTCCAAGTCTGAAGCAGTCAGGGCCTTGGCAGAAACATAAGATGGGGACAAAACACTGGAATGCTGCTGCAATGCATGGAGGAAACCAAGACTTGCCAGTCCATCTTTGAATCTGTTAAGGATAAATGCATAAACGGGTTTTGTATTTGATTGATACCATAGATATGAACTATTGCATATCAGTCAACATCTGTAAATGTCAATGAGAGTTTTTAGTTTAATAATTTGGACTAATTTTAAATGAATAGTGTCACACAACAAGTAAAGCTCAGGTGTTTATGTAGGACACTCATATGCAAACCATTCGCAGTGCTCAGAAAAAATCTTTAGTAAAAAGCAAAAAAACATAGAAAGATAATTATGATTTAAGATTTTTTTTAAAAATGTTTTCACCTGCAATAACCCTTTGTGGCTTTACTTTTTGGAGAGGACTGAAAATATGTCCTTTCAAAACCAGAAATAATTAATTAACCCATAATCTTTATCTGAACGGCAAAATAATCTCCACTTGTCCTGCAGTAAATCTGTTCCCCTGAGCCTAGGTTATTTCCTACCTGTTGTAGAACTTTCCCTATCTCCTCATCTTTCACATCTTCCTACAGTGGCGCTGAAACTTGGACTCCCTATCATGTAGTTGACCAGGTTCTTTGAGAGAAAATGTGGTGCTGGTCCCCATGTACAATGGATACAGCAATCATCTTCCCTGCTAAAAAATACTCATCTTCCCTGGCAGCTGTTATACAAAAGGCACAAAATTATTGTGGTTAGTTACTACTTAAATCTTCCTATAATAAAAAAAGAAACAGATGTTTCTGAAAATTTTATTTTGTAGTACAACCCCCTTCACTATACCTAAAAAGACTCACCTCTTGAATTGCATACAAGAAAGGTTTTTTCTGGGGGTCCATCGAAGATGGGGCGATTTCTCAGATGGCTCATGAGAAGTGTGAGGAATTCACGCCTTGGGGCCCCTGTATCCAACCCTTCTTCAAAGCAGCCAGCATCATCATTAAACTTGATGAACATGTGGTTGTTGTCAGAATACGTGCTGCGTTGAAATCCACGAACAGCTCCATCCCACACATCTGACCGACATATATTGAACCTGCTGACCTTCTTGTGGTCAATTGCCAGTGCCAGATGTGCAATAATTTCATGTGCCTGCACATTTGTTTCTCTAGAAAAAAACATTATTTTAAACACAGTGAATGTACTTCTTTACTGATTGATCAAACTTTGCATAATGTGCAATATCATAGCTATTGAAGTGATTTTGGTCATTCTCGCAACAGATTTTGTAGAAAATTAATAGAGATAAGTTTTCAAAGTAAACTCCTATGAGCTATTTTTGTTATTGTATTTGCCTAAACCAAAAGTACCTTTATTTGAACCAGACAGTAAAATGAACAAGACGCGAAAAAATCAAGGGTTGGTTTTTAAAGATTTCCGTGCCTGTGTATTTGACACTTCAAAAACAACAAGCATCCCGGAAAAATAAACAAGCAATACAAGCACTTTTATAGGATATATTCCAAAACCACATACAGGACAAAATTACATAGCATTAAAAAAATACTGCATGCAAATACAGTAAATTGCTAAAATATTTTTTGGACACATACACACATCATGCTATGATATTTTCTAAAATATAACTTTGTTTCTCCACTTTTGTAAGGACTGCTTTCATCCAGAGGTTCCCATGGCTGAAGTAAAGACACACAAACATTCACATAAAAACTGTTATTTTTACGGAAAGGGTGAAGTAAAAAAACAAGAAGGACAGACCAAATAAATTTTAAAAATTGTACTTACCAGTGTATCAGCAAGATCAATCTCTGAAGATTTTTTAATAAACAATTCTTGGGTCAGAGTCAGACAAGTCTGACACATTTCCAACTGCCAAAACAAAAAAAAAAACAAAAAATAAATAAAAAAAATAAATTCTACTAAGTGAAAATATTATATTCGCTAAAAATTTTTAGTTTGTACCAAATGCATAAACCAGCATTGGAAAACTCATGACTCGGCAAAAACCCCAGAGCTTTTCAAGTTTCTAGAAAGTAATTGACATGTGGGAGCTAATGTATGTTGCGATTGACTTGATTGGTTTATGCCAGTGATGCTTACTTGCACAACTTCAAAATTTACATTTGTTGAAGTTTAGGCAATGGGCCCCAAAACCCACACACAAACATCACAGCTTACCTTCTTCAAAATGCCTTTAAGCAGATAAAAACAGTAATCCTTTGATACGACTTGCCAACTTCAGCCTTATAACCCAGCAAGGGTAAAAGGTCTTTGTGCCCCGGGGATTAATGACCTCTGCCATCTGGGTACAGAAGAAGGAAAGGCCCATTTTACATCTTTGTTGAAGTCCTTATTTTTTTAACAGCCTGACTGAGCAGAGTTGTGGCAGAGATATCTGGGTCTGTTGTAAGAAAAAATAATTCTTCCACGCTGTGGCCTTAGACCCCCCTTTGAATTACCATCAACCCAACATTATCTGAAAGAAAAAAGATGTGAAAGACTGAGAAATGCTTAAAAATATTGTCAAAATTGTTCTTTTGTTTTATTTTTTGGGGTTTTTCCAAAAAAAATTTTCAATATCAGTCAAAGCAGAATGATGGAAACCTTACTTTTAAACCACAGATTTGGATAAAACCAGATCATAATAATGGTGGTAATTTTTTAAATCAATAGCTTATTTACTATTTTGACTAAATTGAATGAAAATTTGCTATGGGGGAACTGGTTAAAAAAAGTTCTGCATAGCTTTGTTATGCTGAACTTTTTATACCAGAATCCTTTGATAAAAGCTGTTTTTTTCAGTCGGGAGTCATAGATAACCTACTCGAACTTTTATTTTTTCCCTTGTGCTCTAACCCCTTCTCCCTAGAAAATTTTTTGTCACTCCCGTTTTTTTTTTGTGGGGTATTCTAGGAAGGTGCTGAAGGCTGGAGTCGGGCAGTGTGGGATAGCCTGTCGTGCTAAAGTCGAGGGGGAAAAAATTACAAAGGGGGCACATCAGAGAGATGCATAGCCATATATGCAGACAGCCATACTAACCAGAGCAACACAGATTTTCCCTGGTAAATAGCGCCCAGATGCAACGGACATTTATATTTTACCTATAAATGTTGCTGCATGACAAAAACCTAGGTAGACGTTTTATTCAGCATTTGAATTTTACCAGGCTCATTTAAATGACTACGGGCACGGTCTGGACACTGCTAACGTTAAAAGGGGTACTATAACACAAATTTTTCATGCTTAGAACTTACTTGAAGGCCGTGGAGTAGCTCCAACACATATTTCTTGAATCCTCTTGCCACAGCTGCTGCAAAAGTTCGGTGACAGCTCAACCAACTCTTTTCCGCAGCTTGGGAATACATAGCGCTGTGACTTTTTTCCCCCCATCCAAACATTTAAAGAGCTAAAGCCCTAGCTTCGGTTTCAAAAGCCAAAAGGTGACATCATCCAATCAGAGATTTCCCCAGGTTTCCCACTGGACCTACCTCTTCCTTTTATTTTTTTGTGTTTTAGTTAATGTTGTTTTGTTTTAGTTAATGTTGTTGGTTTTTTTTTTTTGGGTTTTGTGTTTTAGTTAATGTTGTTGTGTTTTAGTTAATGTTGGTTTTAGTTAATGTTGTGTTTTTTGATTTGTTGTTGCGTTTTTTTAAATGTTGTTGCATTTTATAATTTGTAGTTGTGTTTAGTAACTTGTTGATGTGGTTTGCACTTCAGGGCCACCGTATTTAACCCATAATTTAGACTTGGTGCGTTGTGGGCCATATTTTTTCACACGTTTCTCCCTGGGAGGAGGAGGTAATCCCCTTAGAACTGAACTGCTGTCCCATACTGACAGCCTGCCACACCCTTTACTTACTGGTAAGGGGGGGAAATCCTTTAAAACCTGCAGACGTCTCCACAAGAGTTAGAGCTTTAGGGACCCCAATCGCCTTCCCCCTAACTTACTGGTTTGGGGAGCCTCACTCAACCGTACAGGGAGGGGTCTCTACTGGTGGAATTCTGTTCACCGGGCAGCGTGGCATCAACCGGGCCCGCGAGGTCCGTACACCTCGCTCCTGTTCCCCAAAGGCGGGGAAAAACCCAGATCCCTGTGTCCCCAGTAGAAAACGGTTGTTTTAAACCTTTAGTTAAAATTTAAGAGGTCCTTATTATCATTAAACCCCTTTATTTTTTTCTCTATTTCTGCTTTTTTTATATTTTGCAATTTTTAATCTATAGGCCTTTGGTTATACTTATCCCAACTATTTAAGCAAATATTATTGATTAAATTATGCTGATTATTGTTTTCTCACCGTCTCTGGAAGAAAAAAAAAAAAAAAAAAAAAAAAAAAATTTGGTTCTTTTTGGATTCCAGTGCTGAGTCTCCAAAAACACCGAGTCAGCAGTCCTCCACCCCTTAACACTTAAAAGGGTTTTGGGCAGGGAAGCTTTCCCAGGTTGATCAGACACTCCTGCCAATGTCCCCGGAAAAACCCAGTCAAGGAATCCTATCCTCGTCGCCATTTTGTTGTAGAAAAATTTGTTTTTTCCAAGACAGAGACTGATGATTGTCACTCAGAATCAGCTTTATTAGAATCTTGCAAAAAAAAGAAGGGTTTTTACAGCATTGGTAATGCGCTCAGTAATGCTGCCAAATCATTCTGACTAGACAAAGCAAAGGTTTTCCTATAAGCTGCAACAGTTTCAAGGTAACTCTCATGAGACCCAGAGAGACGAGGTCCGACATAATCTTTAACAGTGTGGCATACATATTTTCTCACACAGGTGCAAGGAGAAGGCTGAGAAACCATTACTCTAAGACTATATAAAAAAAAGAGTGGAACAACACTGAGGGGTTCTAATACTTTTTCAGTCCTGTAGAGTGTCAAAGAGCAAACAAAAAGGCACTAAAAATTTCCATAACAGACCCCCAATCCAAACTATGATTTTAAAAAAAAATTGGGGGGATCTCATTCCCCTTGATGCAGCATCAGTGGGGTTGTCATTGGAACCAACATGCCTCCATTGGGAGGGACTTGAAATCTCTCTTATGGTAGACATTCTATTGGGAACAAATGTGTGGAAACGTTTATCGTCATTATTGATGTATTTCAGAACTGATGTACTGTCTGTCAGACAGATTCATCCAGCTGCATTTGAAGCTCTGCCTTTAGCATCACGTCCACTCTGGCAGCCAAAACTGCAGCTGTAAGTTCCAATCGTGGGATCGTCACAGCTTTTATAGGTGTAACTCTGGCCTTGCCCAATAAGAAAGCAACATGAATATGATCTCTGTTGTCTTTCAACCTGATGTATGTTACAGTACATCAGCGAAATGATGTAATTGACTAAGCATGAGGTCCCCAAAATCCTTAGGCTTCATACATCAAGCCACCTGGAAGGATGCGAGCAACTTGAACTCTTCCAACCACTTTTCCCACTGTTTCAAGATATCCAGTGGCATGACAATATCCCATCCACAACTCCTCCTACAGAGGTCTTGCTGCATCATTTTTGCAGGTAGGGTGGTTGGTGCCAGAAACCCCGAAGGATCATACACTGAACTAGTGGTGGACAGCATGCAACGCCTGGTTAGAGACTGCTGTTTCATCTCCATCTTGAATTTAAAGGAGTCAGACTGGACACACCAAAGTAGGCCTAAAGCTCTTTCAACGAGAAGATCATCTAGATTTAAGTCGAGCTCTTTTATAACTTTTCCCCACTGATCTTCAGTGACTGACTGCAATACTGCTTGACTGTTACTTATCCATTTTTCCAAATGGAATCCACCTCTTTTACAGAGAATGTTGAGTTCCTTCACCATTTTTATGGCCGATTCCTCTGAACCCAAGCTCATCAAGCAGTCATCAACATAAAAATTTCGCTTGACAGCATCATCAGAAAAGTCGTGTCTCTTATCATCCGCAGTTTTCTTTAACGCATAGCTAGCGCAACTGGGAGATGAATCTCCAAACAAGTGCACATTCATTCTGTAAACTTTAAGCTCTCTGCTGATGTCTCCTCCTGGCCACCAGAGAAAGCGTAGAAAGTCTCTATCCTGTTCTGCAACTTTCACCTGATGGAACATAGCCTGAATGTCACCCATAAATGCTACAGGCTTCTGCCTAAAGCGAAGCAGTACTCCTAGTAAGGAACTAGTGAGGTTGGGCCCTTGCAATAGTTCATGATTTAACGATGTTCCTTGATATGTGGCGCCACAATCGAATACCACTCGTAAAGAACCCTTTTTAGGGTGATAAACAGCATGGTAAAGAATATACCATACTTTCCCGCTTGTACCCTTTAACTGCTGGTCAGGCACCTGTTCAGCATAACCTTTATCAAGAACATCCTGGAGACAGCTTGAATATTCCTTATGAAATTGCGAGTCTCTTACAAACCTCCACCTTAATCCAAGTATCCTCTGCTTGGCTACGGAGTAGCTGTTTGGCAGGATGACATCTGGTCTTTTAAAGTGCAACTTCAAACGATACCTCTTTTAATGTAGAGTTGCATCTCTTCTCTTGACATTTCCCTTTTTTCTGAAGTCCTTTCATTGAAATCGTGGTCATACTGATTGTTTAGCAGGGACTCCAGGTTAGAAACAGAGATTTTATTCACCAAAGCAGAACGGGGCTCCACATCAATACTGCTGCCATTACTATCTCTATTCAAAGGGCCATTAATCACCCAGTCCAAAATTGTTCTTATAGCATAAGGTCCATCTCCACAACTGTTGACCACTTTCCAAGGTTCCAATATATTGGGAGCGTTGGTTCCTATCAACAAGTCAACACAGGCTTTTACAGTGGGTATACGAACCTTTGACAAGTAAGGCCAACTTTCCATTTCTGCAGCAGTGACAATATCATCTGCAGTGACTGGCATTCGCTGTGTTAGAACTTCTAGAGGAGGATAAAAATTGTTTCCATCCAAACCTGAAACTTCAATGCCCGACAAGGAAAAAGCTGTAACAACCTTTTCCTGCCCCATTGTTTTTAAAAGGAAGTTAGTCCTTTTTCCGGTGATATTCAATCTTTGCATGAGATCTCTTGAACTAAATGTAGCCGTGCTTCCCGGATCTAAAAATGCATATGTCTGTATGACCTCAACTCCTTTAGTGGACTTAACCTGTACTGGAAGGATGGAAAGAATACAGCGACCTTTTCCGGCCCCTGTATGTCCACATGTCTGGGGAAGAGTTGATGGTTTAACTCCTGTCAGCTCCTCATTTGTTTTGGGATCAGAATTTGCCTTTGGAATATGCAGAAGAGTCGGATGTCGTTGATCACAGACTTCACAGATTAAACGATTATTACAGTCTCGGCTTGTATGACCAGTACATAAGCATCCAAAACAAATTCCTTTCTCCTTCAAAAAACAAATTTTCTCTCTGTGTTTCTTGTTTATAAACTGTTGGCGTGTTTCCAAAAGGTGTCTACCTGAACAACAATGACAGTACAACCTTTGTGTCTTTGAACCACTTGCTGTAGCTTTATTTTCAGAGGAATCAACTGATGTTACTTTTAGTAGCGAAACTACTCCTCTTCACTCTGATATTTGACTGTTCCTTGAAGTTGCTGGAAGATCTCAAACCAGCTGAATGTTGTGATCCGTATACATCAAGGTCTCCAAAGATCGGATCAGACAGGATCCGTACATGTTTCTCCAGAAACACAACCACTTCGATAAAATTAGCTCGTTGATTATATGTCTCCAAATGTCATAAGCAACAGTTCTCCATCGTTCCCTGAGTTTGTATGGTAGCTTGGAAATCACCATTTTCATGTTGCTTGGCATATCCAACTCCTGCATATGTTGAATTTCTTCCATGACGTTACAACATCCACGTAAGAATAAAGCATAAGCTTGTAGAGCTTTAACATCCTCAGATTTTATTGATGGCCAGGCTAAAGCTTTATTTATGTAAGCAGTTGCTATCTTGAACTCATTCCCAAAATGTTCTTGAAGAAGACCCTTTGCCACAATGTATCCACGTTCAGGATCCATATGCTGGCAGCTGCGAACTAGCTCCTTAGGCTGTCCTCTTGTGAACTGTTCCAAATAATACAAGCAGTCAGCTTTGCTTGCTTTGCCTTCGACTCCTTGTTCAAATGCTTTAATAAAAGCTTTATATTGAAATGGATCTCCTTCAAACACAGGTATGTCTCGTGATGGCACAGACAATAAGTGCTGTTGGTGGACAAGGGCAGCTGTTATATCATTTTGCTTGTGCATAATGGTGACAACATCCCCAGGAAGAACTTGATCGAGTTGATGACTTATCTTCTTTCTATTTTGATGTTCCCAAGCCGTTGTTGCAACATGCGGCAAAATATGTGGTGCTTCTAGGTGGATTTGATCATTTCCATCCAAGTGCTGCTTTATTGCTGAAGTTTTCCTTTCAGGCTGTTTTGGTCGCACATCCATTGTTTGCAATTTGCTTTTTGTTGGTGCTACACTCTTCTGCTTTATTATTTTACATGTTGCAGGCTTGTATTCCTTTGCCATGGCGTTAAGAGTTGTAAGTGATGTCCGTTTCCCTTTTTCCTTTTCAAGAGTTCATTCCATCAGTAAGTGCAAGAGAACGACACTGTTCATCAGAGGCCTGCAGAACTGCCAACTTAGCAGTAGACGCAGCTAACTCAGTTTCCAGGTCAAGCTGTTCCTTCCTCCTATTAGTTGTTCCTGTTCCTCCAATGCATGACATTCCTTTAAAACAGCCATTCTTGCAATAAATGCAGCCCTTACTGCTGCTGCTTTAATTTGTGCAGAGGAAGTGGTACTTGATTTATTACTGGTAACACTTTTTTCGCCATGTTTTCCCACATTGGAAACAGTATCATTAGCGTCAATGTCATCATTATCCACCCCATCATGATTAATTTCAATTTCAATTTCAAGTAGTCTTCAGTTTATTCAAAATATAAAAAAAAGGTTACCAAAAACACTGCAGATGTAAACCAGAGTCAGAAATCCAAACTTACAAAGTTTCTGCAGGAACATGCGGGACTCAAAGCACGGACGAGGGCAATGAACGAAGGTGAACGAGAGGAACCAGCAGGGAACAAAGAGCACAGACCAACTAATATACAGAGAGACATGAGAGGGGAAAAAAGGGCAGGTAATCAAAGAAACAGAGAACAGGTGTGACATGGGCGCAGGGAGACAGAGGGAGCAGGTGAACCTAATATGACTAAGACATGAGGAAAGGGACTAATTAACAAAACAGTGAAACAGACCTAAACGAAAAGTATAGACCAAGATAAAACAGAATCAAGAATAAACATGAACTAAATGACACTGAGAACTGGAGGTAGCACAACAACCTAAGATCTAAGGACTAGCAAAAGAAACCATAAAGAAACCCTGACTACAAAAGTAAACACTGATAGAACAAACTGAGAATGAAGCAGAGGAAATGAGGACTAGAATAAAAGTAAACAGTAACTAAGCTAACCTATAAAAGGAGGGACTGGAGAATAAAGATAAATTAGAGGAAACAGAACTAAGAGGGACAATGAATGTAAAGGGGACAAAAACTGAGTAATAAACAACTAAAAGAGGAAAACTAATGATGAGAGGAGAACACACTGGGAAGCAAAAGGAAACCAGAACTGTCAGAACACAGAAAGCAATAAACATGAATACAAAACCTCAAACAAGAAACATCTAGCAAAACAAAACACAAAACCACAAACGAAGTCCAAAATGTCACATCCTGACAATCAATTTTCAAAATACCTTCATTACCTTCATTTTAAGACACATCATCTTTGGATTTAACCCACTCTTTCACATTTTCAATGAATTCATCAGTAAACATAATTTTTGCTTTAAACCATGTTTCTTGTTTGTGGCAATAAAATCATTAGTGAATCATGTATACATCTTATTTCTTCCCACAAATCAATGTACCCATCAAGAGATTTCTGTACTGCTGAAAGCAAACCATTTTGCATTAAACCTTGTATCTTTTTCTTTAAATTGCTAGCTTTATTTAGCTTAGCCGTCCTACCAGTTTACTAACTTCCCACAAATCTTTACCAATTCCTACCAAGTTTAACCACCAGCTTGCTCCTTTGTGTGTTACTACAGCTGGCCACAAAGTCCGAGCTGCCAGCAGTAGCTGGCGCACTAACACCAGCTGTTATATCCACATTTTCTGCGCAATCCTCCATTTTTTTAAGTCTTATAGTCAATAGATCACAAAAAGTCAATTGATGCAAAGTCAATTGTTTATCCACTTCAGCAACCAATGCATTGGGTTTACGCTATTATGCGTGCACACATTAAGATTTAGATGGCCATCATAATACTAGTAGCGCTACACATACCTAGTTCTGATGAATGCTTTCAAATCCAGCAACGAGAAGATCCACGGCACCGACGTCGATCCTGTTCAACGTCACCCCCGGCTGTAGGTGAGCTGAGGCCAACCAGGTGACGCGTCATTCCAAACATACAGGCTCCATCATGAGTCCATGTGACCAAATATCCAAACAGTTTCATCACCTGCTCCTACATGTATTATTAGCCTATTAATAATAATAATAATATTATTATTATGATTATTGTTGTTATTCTTATTCTTATTATAATTATTTTAAGTAAATAAACCTGACAAATACATGCATCTCAGGGGTGTTGAAACAAGAAAACAACAGGCTATGCAACTAAAAGTCGTGGGCGCATAGCAGTGACGTAACGTCATCGCGTACGGGATATTTACACGTTATTCAATGAAACAAACCAAACTTGAACCTATGTTAATCAAATATATTATTCAATAAAATCTAAACGGAAACTCAAAGATCCACAAAGCTCACTATTTTAAGTGAGCTGCAAGCGCTGTTGACATTCGCAACTACACAGTGACACCCACTGCCCATTGCCCTGGTGCGCGGATGCATTCAAGCCTCATCAACAACGCAGTGAAACAAAATGGATCCGCTAGAAGATGGCGACCCTTTATTTCTTGCTAATTTGCTCTTGGATGAATGCAAGGTGTGTAGTTCAGTGGAAGCTGTGAAGTGTGCTGATGAAAACATGGCGGTACATATGACAACAGATCCACTGAACTTACCTCGCAGCTGTGGGCCATGCGTTCAAACTCTTGACAGATGTCATTGAATAATCTGCGTGCAGAGATTGCAAAACCGACAGCAGAGTTTAATAAAGCGTGAGCACAGGTTTCTATCAGCTTTGTTTTTTTTGTAGCTCCCGACACTTGCCGGGCTCCGTAAAATACAACAGCTGGAGCATCAGTTAAAAGTGGATGAGGTGCCCCAACAGCTGGATGATTTTATTTATTTAACCAAAAACTAATGTATTTTCACTTGCAGGGAATAAAGAACACTTGTTGAAATAAAAGCACAACTGTCTTTAGTTAGAGAAGTGATTGGTAAATCGGAAATTATAACTATTATTATATATAAACTCACCACAGGCAAGCCTAGCAGTCAGTATGGAGTCATGCACAGACCCAGACATTGCTGATAATATGGGCTGCATCATACATGATCTGGACAGATGCTATGTCAACTACATTTATATTAAATAAGTATTTAATGTTTCAAATATATTTATGGAAGCCAACAATATATCAAAAATACAACCATCTTGGCTCATGTAATGCTTTATTATTTTGTAATATGAGTAACAAAGGTGTGCTAAAAAAAAGATAAATAAAAAAAATTAAAAATGGGAGTAAAATTAGAAAAGTATACAAGAATAAGAAAATATTTACATTATTGAAAAATATAAATAACAATAACTCCCTCCTTCACCCACCCTGTGCTACTCAGGCTGTCCCACATCTTTTCCCAAGAAAGAGATAATTGTTTGCCACATCTTTTTGAAGTCTTCTAGCTTCCCACCAAAAGAGAAAAACAAATTCTTTCAAGGTGTAGTGTATCATTCAGTGCTGTTAACCATCCCTATAAAATAGGTGTCTCATTTTTTTCCCCACAAAGGGTTACCATGGGTAAAAGGCAGCGCTGCCTTTTCTGTAGGTTCCCAATGCTCCCTGATGTCCCTAGTATAACCAATAGGGGATCTGGTCGTAATGTAGTCTTAAAGACCTTTTGGGGAAAAAAAAAAAACTGCTGTCCAGAAATGTTCTATTTTTGGGGCACAGTGTATAGCTGTGAAGTAGATTTGCCTCTGCTTGGCTACACTTCTCACAGATGAGTGAACTTCTGGAAATATTCTATGTAATTTGTCTTTTGAGTAGTGCAGTCTATGTAAAATTTTAAACTGGATCAAGCAGTGCCTAGCATTCAGAGGAAAGTTTGATAAACCAGGCTTTCCTTCCATATATCCTCTGCTATCGCCATACCCAATTTTTTTTCCCAGATTCCCTTTATGTATTCCATGCTTACCTGGTTTGTTCCTGAAGTGTAAAAAAAAAACTGCATTCCTCTCCATCGTCCAATCTCTGAGACATCTGTCTAGCTTTCCCGGGGGGGCGTTTTCAATATTGCCCCCAAATGTGTCCTTTCAAAATTTCTGACCTGAAGATATCTAAAAAAATTCCTTTTGGACAAGCCATATTTTTTCCTGTAGTTGTTGAAATGATGCAAAAGGAGCCACTAAAATACAGATCACCCACCTTTTAGTCGAAATTTTTTCCCCCTATCAAAACCTCCATTCATGATAGAAGGGGTGAAAAAAGGATTTGCTAAAATGGGAGCATAAGGATAGCCTCCTAAGTTTGAGTTGCTTTGATATTCGTCTCCAGCTTCGGATAGTGCTGTGAATAATTGTGTTGTAGCTATAGTGTAGTCTTTAAGGGTGAATGAGAGACAACACAATAGCACAGATTGAATAGCGAAAACAATCCTCCTGTTCTAAGTCCAACCAGCTGGCGAGCACCACTGTCTCATCCAGCCAGCAGGAAATGGATCGGATATTTGCCCCCCAGTAATATCTGATAAAATCTGGAAGGGCCATCCCACCATTTGTTTTACTTTTGCACAGATGCCCCTTTCCAACCCTATTGTGTTTTATAATTCCAAATAAATGAAAGAAAAATAGAATCCAGCCTTTTGAAGTAGGTTTTACTAGGAAGACTGGTAAGTTTTGGAAGAGGTACATTAACTGATGGAGACACACCATTTTGACTGCATTTACTCTACCTATTAAGGATATAGGGAGGGTTTTCCAGAAATACAGTTTGTTTTTAAACTTATTTAATATAGCCACATAATTAGCCTTAAATAATTTATTAAATTCCCTTGTAATTTCTAACCCCAAGTATGTGAGTTTCTCCCTAGCCAATCTGAATGGGGTTCATTCTAGTATACCTGGGTCACTGCATCGCACTGGCATCAGTTCAGTCTTTATCCAGTTCACTCTATATCCAGAAAACGAGCTAAATAAATCAATCGTCTCTTATAAAACAGATATCGAAGTTATTGGCTGTGTAATAAAGGTCAAAATGTCATCCGCATAAAACAATATTTTATTTGTCGTGTAATTTGTGTTATAACCATGTATTTCTTTATTTGTACGAATGGTCGCCGTTAATGGCTCCAGTGCTAATGCAAACAACAAGGGGCCAAGAGGGCACCCCTGTCTGGTCCCTCTATATAGATTGACTCTGACAATGTGTGGTTAGTGACAACTCTGGCAGTAGGGTTAGAGTAATTTTATCCACGAAATACATTTTGTTCCATGTCCAAATTTTTCTAATACACCATATAAATATGGAAATTCTACACAATCGAAAGCCTTTGCGACATCCAGACTCAGAATGAAAAGATCTTCCTTGTGATGTCTGGGGGAATGCAAGATATTAAGTAAGCGTCTAAAATTATGAATTAAGTGCCTGCCTGGGATAAACCCGGTCTGGTCCGAATGTATCAGTTTGGTTATAAGGGGACTGAGTCTCGAAGCCACAGCCCACCTGCTCTAAGCCTTCCCCTTCTTTGAAATAAGGGTTACTGTAGCTTCATTCAGTGTTGATGGTAATTTGCCATCCTCCAAGGACTTCATATACATCCTGAGAAAAAACGGAGATATGTTATTACCAAATTTAATATAAAACTCATTACATATCGCGTCTGGTCCTGGGCTCTTTCTATTCTTCAGGGAATTAATTGTTTTCTTTATGTCTTTTGTCTTCCTCTGTTATTTCCATTCCCAAGGAATTCTGATCACTTTCTGACAATGTTGGTAATTGACAAGTATTTAGGAACTGTTTCATAGTCTCCGGCGCATGTGCCTGGTAACTATATAGAACCTCATAGAAATGGCGAAAAGCGTTATTAATATCGTTTTGTGAAGTGACAGGGGTGCCAGCTCCTGATCTTATCTTATGAATAGTTCTGTCACTTTCCCGCAATTGTCTGGCCAACAGTTTATGAGTTTTATCCACGAACTCAAATAAAGTCAGTAAAGGTAAAGGTAAAGGCTTTAGAAATTCTTTCAGACAGAAGTGTTTCTCTGCAGAGAGCTGGGCAGCATTTTCTACATATAATTTTCGTATCTGCTCCTCTAACTCTGTTAGCTTTAAATTGTTGCGTTTCTTTTGTGAGGACTGGTGTGAAATAATACATCCACTTACATATACTTTGAAAGACTCCCATAAAAGAACTGGGGAGATGTCATCTTTATCATTTGTTTCAAAACATTTTTCTATCTGTGTCTCCAAATTATCGAGAATCACTTTTTTGCTAGTAGTTGTGGATCAAGCCTCCAGGAACCAAAGTTTCTCCTTGGCTCAAGCAACGTCAGTGAGACAGAACCGGACAGTGGTCTGAAATTATTATATTGTGATATTTAACATTATTTACCCCAGATAGAAGCTTACTGTCTTAACAGAAAAAAATCTGTTCTGGAGTACACATTATGAGCTCGGGAATGAAACGAATACTCTCTACCGGTTTCATTCAAAATTCTCCACACATCAACCAAATTGGAATTTTTAATAAATAAATTCAAAAAATGGAAGCCTTGGATTGAGGTCCTAACCCCACTGTCCACTCAGCAGGAGAACCATTATACACAGGGGTTGGACAATGAAACTGAAACACCTGTCATTTTAGTGTGGGAGGTTTCATGGCTAAATTGGACCAGCCTGGTAGCCAGTCTTCATTGATTGCACACTGCACCAGTAAGAGCAGAGTGTGAAGGTTCAATTAGCAGGGTAAGAGCACAGTTTTGCTCAAAATATTGAAATGCACATAACATTATGGGTGACATACCAGAGTTCAAAAGAGGACAAATTGTTGGTGAACGTCTTGCTGGCGCATCTGTGACCAAGACAGCAAGTCTTTGTGATGTATCAAGAGCCACAGTATCCAGGGTAATGTCAGCATACCACCAAGAAGGACGAACCACATCCAACAGGATTGACTGTGGATGCAAGAGGAAGCTGTCTGAAAGAGATGTTCGGGTGCTAACCCGGATTGTGCCCAAAAAACAAAACTACGGCTGCCCAAATCACGGCAGAATGAAATGTGCACCTCAACTCTCCCGTTTCCACCAGAACTGTATGTTGGGAGCTCCACAGGGTCAATATACACGGCCGGGCTGCTATAGCCAAACCTTTGGTCACTCATGTCAATGCCAAACGTCGGTTTCAATGGTGCAAGGAGCGCAAATCTTGGGCTGTGGACAATGTGAAACATGTATTGTTCTCTGATGAGTCCACCTTTACTGTTTGCCCCACATCCAGGAGAGTTACGGTGTGGAGAAGCCCCAAAGAAGCGTACCACCCAGACTGTTGCATACCCAGAGTGAAGCATGGGGGTGGATCAGTGATGGTTTGGGCTGCCATATCATGGCATTCCCTTGGCCCAATACTTGTGGGCGCGTCACTGCCAAGGACTACCGAACCATTCTTGAGGACCATGTGCATCCAATGGTTCAAACATTGTATCCTGAAAGCAGTGCCATGTATCAGGATGACAATGCACCAATACACACAGCAAGACTGGTGAAAGATTGGTTTGATGAACATGAAAGTGAAGTTGAACATCTCCCATGGCCTGCACAGTCACCAGATCTAAATATTATTGAGCCACTTTGGCGCATTTTGGAGGAGCCAGTCAGGAAACGTTTTCCTTTACCAGTATCACGTAGTGACCTGGCCACTATCCTGCAAGAAGAATGGCTTAAAATCCCTCTGACCACTGTGCAGGACTTGTATATGTCATTCCCAAGACGAATTGACGCTGTATTGGCTGCAAAAGGAGGCCCTACACCATACTAATAAATCATTGTGGTCTAAAACCAGGTGTTTCAGTTTCATTGTCCAACCCCTGTATCTTATATTAAAAAAAAAAATGAGAAAGGAGACTCTTATAACACATTGAAGCTAATAACGTTAGTTGTAGCCTTAAACCTAAATAAAACGTCGGCAGATTCTGTGAATTCTGGTCATCTGTTGGAGTCCTCAAATTCAGTTCCCCTCCGGGAAATTGCACATATCTGGACCATTGTTATAGTATTACCCTCATCTCACTCTGGTGACGCAAAACGGCGGGTCGCATATTGCTGCGCTTCCTCGGGATCTGTGAAGAGCCTCTCTGATCCATTGTGTGTCACCCGTAATTTAGCAAGATGTAGGAGTCCAAAGTCGACCCCGGGTTTGTTGCGCAGTATCTTTCTGGCTGGGGTGAAGGCAGCTCGGCGTCTTGCGACTTCAGGTGGAAGGTCCCTGAAGATCCATATCTGCTGGCCCCCGTACGTTAGATCTCTGATGGACAACACTTTCTGCATTATAACCTCATAAGCATGGCAGTAGTGCAGTCTTACAAATAAAGTGCGGAGGGGGTCCATCATTCCCAGGTCGTTTCCTCAGGGCTCTATGAGCTCGATCTATAACTAGTGCATCTGCGAGATTTAACACTTCTTTTAACAACCGGGCCATAAACTCTCTTCACTTTAGGCCATCTTCCTTCCCCTCTTTAATTTTGGCCACTCTCAGATTCTGTTGTTTCAAACGGCCTTCAAGGTCAAGGCATTTCTCCGATAGTGCTTCAACTTGCCCAGAGTGACCCTTAACTTTGTCTTCCAGCACTATTATTGTGTCTGAAGTGTCGTTAGCAGCATCGGTTAATTCTTTCAAAGCTTGGTTTTGTGCGCTCATTCGGGATTTAAGTGCCGACAACGCTGTCACTTCCGGTTCTCAGCGTAACTATCTCCCCTCTCAAGGTGTACATTACCTCTGAGGTCTCACCGGATCTCATCTCCGTAGTCGAGCCCGAGGCTTGGCGCAGGCTTGTCTCCTCGTCCAGGTCATGTTTTGCATTATTTTTTTTTGGCATTTTCGACGTGTCCGTTCTCATACAAAAGTTCTCAAACTGCTACTGGATAAATTCCAAAAATTTCGTTCGTATGGCTTTGTTGAAATGGCGTTTTAAACTTAAAATCTGCAAGAGCCACTTGCGAGCGCGTTTTCCCCAGCACTTGTATTGTGTCTGTAGTGTCATTAGCAGCATCTGTTAATTCTTTCAAAGCTTGGTTTTGTGCGCTCATTCGGGATTTAAGTGCCGATAATGCTGTCACTTTCGGTTCTCAGCGTAGCTATCTCCCCTCTCAGGGGTACTTTACCTCTGAGATCTCTGCCTCGATCTTGTTGCAAATGTCCCGACTTCAAACGTGCTAGCTCTGCGTGGAGTGATGACATAGCCTTTAGCACATCGTTGTTATTACATTATCACATTATTCGTCTGTTGGTCGGTCTCACAGCTCTCGTCTCCACAGTCAAGCCCGAGGCTTCATGCAGGCTTGTCTCCTCGTTCAGGTCGTGTTTTGCATAATTTTTTCTCGGCATTTTCAACGTGTCCGTTCTCATACAAAAGTTCTCAAACTGCTACTGGATAAATTCCAAAAATTTTGTTTGTATGGCTTTGCTGAAATGGTGTTTTAAACGAGCATGTCCTACTTGCTCATCACTCGACAGCGCCCACCCTTCAACAAGGATTTAATACAGAATAGGGTAGAAAATCTTTTATTGTCCCACAATGGGGGAAATTTGGGTGTGTCTGAAAGAAAGCAAAAGACAATGAAAGCATCCAGGTTCATACATCACTAGAACCATAGAAAAAGTTACCAGAATAGACGCTATAAGAACCAATCGGGACAAACAGGAGTCACAAAAAGTTTGAAGAGGCTGTATAGTAAAGGAGAATAAAACCCAGGAAACATTAAATATACATTTGAACAAACTGTGTGGTTACCAACAAAGCATACTCGGATTAATTAAATGAGAGGTGCAGCATAGTAAGATGACAGAATCAATGTTAACACTTGTTGAGCAGATGATAAACTGTGCAATATAATATAAAAGACATAAAAACAATCTCCTTCATTCAGTGAAGGAGCAGTGAATGTAACTGCCATGTATGCAGTGAATGATGCCTGGAAACCCAGAAAAATATGAATACATAATGCTTGAAGTCTCAAAATGTGATACCAACTAAATTACTGCTTTCACTGATTCCTGCAGTTCTGTGAAATTCTTCTTTCATTATTCTTGTGTGTCTGCGTGTTAGGGAGTGGTGGAGGCTCCCATCTAGAATCACAGTTAAACTTTAACTAAAACCTAAGCTATGCATGTCTGATGACATAAACCACAATTACACTTTTTACACAGAATTAAACCCTGGTGTCCTGTGTGGCAGGTAGGGACACGCAACACTATGCTAAGGAGGACAACCTGACGTCACTGAATGTTTGCAATCGACTGGGAATCGATACCGGCACTTGCTGGTACCAGTTTTGGGTATTAAATGTTATAAAATAAAATCTCAAAAATTTTCCATTTAACATCAAATGTTTTAGAACCACTTTCTCTTTAAATGTTTTTTTATGTTTATGACAATTTCCATTGTACGTAGATTCTCACTAAAGGCATCAAAACTGTTAATGAACACATATGGATTCTTGCAGCAAACGAAAAATTGTTAAAGAACTTTAAATATGTTTTATATGTTAGATTCCTTAAAGTAGCTGCCCTTTGCTGTGATGACTGAATTATTGACCTTTGGCCGTCTCTCAATGAACCTCTGGTAAGTTCTTTCAAGACTCTTTGGAAAACCATTTCAGGTGACCACCTCATGAAGCTCATGGAGAGAATGTTACGAGAGCAAAGCAGAATTCACAGCAAAGGGAGGCTATTCGGAAGAATCTAAAATACAAAAATTCTTAAAGTTATAGCTTTTATAGAAGCTGTAAATCTAAAATAAAGCTGTAACCTAAAATATTAAAATGTTTAGTTATTTCAAATTTTTTGTTTACTACATAACTATATGTGTTCCTTCAAAGCTTTGTTGCTTTTGGTGAGAATCTACAATGTAAATAGTCATAAAAATAAAGAGACCCATTAAGTGAGAAAGTGTCTCTAAAACTTTTGACCGGTAGTGTATGTATTATTCTATATATAAACTTTAATGAATATAACAAAAAAACATCCAGCTGTTTCTATTGTAACATCTCAGATGTTTCAAACAATTCTTCAACATGAAAACCCTTAACTACACAGTTTTTGTTTTCTTAATAAGGGACAAATTTAATGCACAAATTGCATCCATTAGCAGGCGTGTTAACGGTGCTGAATGCAGGAGTTGTAGCCATATATCTGAGGCTGACGAAAATTGTGGACTCTTCAGCGACCGTAATCTGTTTGAGCATTCAAACCTTTTTGAATTTTCCCTCTAGTTTGGATTCTCATGTGTGTGTTTAAATTTCCTTTTTCAGTAAATCTATGTCCACATTGATCACAACAGAAAGGTTTCTATCCAGTGTGGAGTCTCATGTGTCTGTTTAAATGTCCGTTTTCAGTAAATCTTTGTCCACATTGATCACAACAGAAAGGTTTCTATCCAGTGTGGATTCTCATGTGTGTGTTTAAATTTCCTTTTTCAGTAAATCTATATCCACATTGATCACAACAGAAAGGTTTCTATCCAGTGTGGATTCTCGTGTGTGTTTAAATTTCCTTTTTCAGTAACTCTATGTCCACATAGATCACAACAGAAGGGCTTCAGTCCAGTGTGGATTCTCATGTGTGTGTTTAAATTTCCTTTTTCAGTAAATCTATGTCCACATTGATCACAACAGAAAGGTTTCTATCCAGTGTGGAGTCTCATGTGTCTGTTTAAATGTCCGTTTTCAGTAAATCTATGTCCACATTGATCACAACAGAAAGGTTTCTATCCAGTGTGGATTCTCATGTGTGTGTTTAAATTTCCTTTTTCAGTAAATCTATGTCCACATTGATCACAACAGAAAGGTTTCTATCCAGTGTGGATTCTCATGTGTGTGTTTAAATTTCCTTTTTCAGTAAATCTATGTCCACATAGATCACAACAGAAGGGCTTCAGTCCAGTGTGGATTCTCATGTGTCTGTTTAAATGTCCTTTTTCAGTAAATCTATGTCCACATAGATCACAACAGAAAGGTTTCTGTCCAGTGTGGATTCTCATGTGTGTGTTTAAATGTCCTTTTTGGTTAAATCTTTGTCCACATAGATCACAACAGAAAGGTCTCTCTCCAGTGTGGATTCTCATGTGTTTTTTTAAACTTCCTTTTTCAGTAAATCTTTGTCCACATAGATCACAACAGAAAGGTCTCTGTCCAGTGTGGATTCTCATGTGTTTGTTTAAACTTCCTTTTTCAGTAAATCTTTGTCCACATAGATCACAACAGAAAGGTTTCTGTCCAGTGTGGATTCTCATGTGTGTGTTTAAATTTCCTTTTTCAGTAAATCTCTGTCCACATAGATCACAACAGAAAGGTTTCTGTCCAGCGTGGATTCTCATGTGTTTGATTAGTGTTGATTTATGGCTAAATCTTTGTCCACATAGATCACAACAGAAAGGTTTCTGTCCAGTGTGGATTCTCATGTGTCTTTTTAAATTTGTTTTTTGGTTAAATCTTTGTCCACATAGATCACAACAGAAAGGTCTCTCTCCAGTGTGGATTCTCTTATGTATGTTTAAAGCGCATTTTCCAATAAAAGTTTTACCACAGTCTTCACAGCTAAACTTCACTCCTGTCTGGACTTTCATTGACGATTCCACATTTTTCTTCTCTGTGAAACATTTCTTCTCATACAGCGAGCTTGAAGATCCTATTTCTGAATTTATCATGTCTTTCTGAAGAAAGCCACGGTGAACAAATTGTTCAGTAAACTCAGGGGAGCTAAAAGGTTTGTTAATGTTTCCATCTGACTCAGGAGCTCTGCTGTCCTTCCAGTCATTGTCCATGTCCTTAGATTTCAGTCCAGAGTCTGACAAGTGTTTGAGCTCAGAGACGGGGTGCTTTACATCATCGGCCTTTTCATCCTTCTCAGTGTCTTCAGTTTCTGAGGAAATGGAACCATCTCCATGATCTTGTATCCTGATGGATTCTTCTCCTCCATCGATGTCTTCTGGAATCGCTCTGTCTTTAATTTGGTCTTGATAAAGCTGTGAGAGCAGAGGGGACTGTTTATCATCCTCACTCTTTATGGGAGTAGCAGTGACTGGAAACTTGATGGCATCAATCTCCTCCTTCCCATTGAGCTGCTCTCCCCCCAGACTGGTGTAGACCTCCTCCTGTTCCTCCTTTATGTGGTGGGGCTTTGGGTCATGTAGGCCAGCACAAGGTCTGTGGTTTACAGGAGCTTCTTCCTCAACCATCAACATCTGCTTAACATCTGCAGGAAACACATCTTGCATGTTAGAAAGTTTTTTGACTTCAGCCTGGACTGAGTCACTTTTTGATAAAGATATATATAGGTGCTTTGGTTACATTAAATTCTTATCCTTTTATTTTGCATTGTTGCTTCTTATGTCTGTTGATTTATGTCGTTATCTATCCAGTGTGCCGCATAATTAATATTTTTAACTAGTTTCTATGTGGAATTATCAGGTTTTAAAGCAGGTACAATAAGCAATGAACACGTCAACTTTTTCTCTGTTTAAATATTTCTTTTAAAAACAACATAGAATTCACACCAGATGTTGGCAACTATCAAAAACTCCTCATATAATAAGAAATTAAAGACAATTATTCCACAAAGAAAGTTAAGGGTAAAACTCGGAATGACACAGAGAATAAGTATTTAATCCATGAAGAAATGGATGTCTGAAGGTGTATAAAAACCCAAACAACCATATTAGATCTGTCAGCATTAAGAATGCATCGTTTTTATGTTCAAATTAATATCAGCTGGTTTAAAATTTATTGATACCCTATAAGAAGGTTTCTTATTACTAAAGTATTGCACAGAGGGGTAAAACTGGTAAAAGCAAAGAGACCTTCACAAAAAGGTCTTACTATTGCCAAAATTAGAAAATATCCTGTCCAGGAGTGACGCTGAAAAACTAGTCCATGCTTTAGTCACTTCAAGGCTGGACTATTGTAATTCGTTACTATCAGGATGTCCACAAAATGCAGTTAAAAGCCTTCAGCTGATTCAAAATGCTGCAACAAGAGTTCTGATGAAAATTAAAAAGAGAGATCATATTTCCCCTACTTTAGCTTCCCTTCATTGGCTCCCTGTTAAATCCAGAATAGAATTTAAAATTCTCCTCCTCACATATAAAGCCCTTAATGATTTAGCTCCATCATACATCAGAGATCTGATTGTTCCATATGTTCCTAACAGAGCACTTCGTTCTCAGACTGCAGGTTTACTGGTGGTTCCTAGTCTCTAGAAGTAGAATGGGAGGCAGATCCTTTAGTTATCAGGCTCCTCTCCTGTGGAACCAGCTCCCAGTTTTAGTCCGTGAGGCAGACACCCTGTCTACTTTTAAGGCTAGGCTTAAAACTTTCCTTTTTGATAAAGCTTATAGTTAGAGTGACATAATTATCACTTTCACACTCTCTGCTACATTCTCATACTACTCTCCAAATTTGCATTATTTGCTGTTAATTCAGCTTTTAACTTTATATTCTCTCTCTTTTCTCTTCCTAGAAGCTACACCTGGCCTGATTCAGTGTCACCTTCCTGGAGGGGGGCATCGGCCAAACTTCTGCTGCCAACAACTTAATGCTCACCTTCTACCGATGATACACTTGGCCCTGTCTTTCAGTGTTTAACCCTATCTTTCTCCTAGACATAGCTACTGACTGAGCTTTTACTGTCACTAAGTAAACTGTATGTGCTCTCTTTCATACTCATACATGCATGCTCAGTATGAGGAAAGCTGCAAGTCACTGACTTGATGCAATCTGCTAGGATCCTTAGATAGAATTTTCTTTTAACCAATTTAAATAAATAATTGAATTGACTGCACTGTTTGAAAGTCAGGATTAATTGGAACCTGGAAAAAGCAGGCGCAGTTTTTCCCCAATTTGTAATGTTTTCAACTGCAATGGTCTTCAGAATAGGTTCATACACAGATTAGGCAGAGAATAACAAGCCTACTAGAAGACATGAGGCAAGACGAGGAGGTACGAGAAGGCAGGCAAAAGAGCATACACCAAAGGCTTGGTCCAACAAGTGTTTAGCAAGAATCATAGATGTAGCAACGGAAACTGGGTCATACACAATAAGTTGATCATGAAAACTGCTGGAACGCTGTGGCAAGACAAAGAAATGATCTGGCATCGAAGGAGAAACGGGTAGAAATACTGGAGAAACAGGTGAGTAGACCCAAACTATGACCAAACACCAAATAACAAAAAAAATACAAATGGCTCCTATACTGCCTACCAAAAATACCCCAAGAAAACTCATCTAACAGGTCACAAAAAAACCAGGACAACATCTAAGCCACTGAAGGCATGACATTCCTTATTTAAGGTCAGTGTTCTAGACTGAACAATAAGAAAGACCCTGGTTTAAAATGGCATCAATGGAAAGGTTCTATGGCGAAAAAAGCACCAAAGGGTCATCTCCCACTGGCCAAATCAAACATGGTGAAGATAAACCACCAAGACACCAATTTAGGCTTCACCATTTAGGCTTAGGCTACTGACATCATCATGTACAATACAGCAAATACTTATTCACATCATTTACATCTTCCTTCTATGTATTTAGTGTTTACTGTACTTATTCTTGTCTAGAGTTTGTATTTATGTATATTTTTCCGAATTTTTCCCATTTCTGCCAAATATTTATTTTTGAAAGCATTTTACAGTATAAATATTGAAATAATTCTGTACTATATTGTTTGTAATTCTGTTCACCTTTTATTCATGGTTGTTTCTGTTATTTATTTATCCTTCCTAATATTATTTTACTAGAGGTACATCTTTACCCTGTCCTGCCCAATTTATCTCATTGACTCCCATTATAACCACAAATTTCTGACGTAAAACAGTAAACGCTTTGTTACTTGGTAAAAACGACTCACGTCCGCCATATTGATAGTGGTGAGTTGGTCTACGAAACTGATACAAGTTTGCTTAGAAACACGAATTTTCTGTGTGAAAGAAGCTCTAAAAATTACTTTAACCCACTAGGCCCCTTGGGGGACCAAACGTGTGCTTTCTGCTTGTTTCAATCAGTCATTTTCTACCGCTTATTCCATAGTGGGTCGCGGGGAGCTGGTGCCTATCTCCAGCAGTCTATGGGCGAGAGACGGGGTACACCCTGGACAGGTCGCCAGTCCATTGTAGGGCAACACACAAACAACCATGCACACACTCATTCATAAACCTAAGGGCAATTTAGAATGACCAATTAACCTAACAGGCATGTCTTTGGACTGTGGGAGGAAGCCGGAGTACCCGTTGAGAACCCACGCATGGATGGGGAGAACATGCAAACACCATGCAGAAAGACCGCCGGCCTGGAATCGAACCCAGGACCTTCTTGCTGCAAGGCAATAGTGCTACCAACTGCGCCACAGTGAAAGTTTTAAAGTATTGCACAAAGGTAAAAACGGTGACATAAATATCAGAAAATTCTGAAGCAAAACGGTTTATTTTTAGGATTAAATATGAATATGAGACTGCTTGTTTGTTTTTTTTTTATTCTCAATATCTCAGACGTTCAAAGGTCATTTCTATGAAACTTGGCCAGGATTTGCTTTTAACTTTTATTTTTTTTAATTTGTTTATCCTTTTGATTGCAATATATGTAGAACAAGAGCTAAGAATTTAGCATACACTCTTTACCTTTGTTACTAATTTGGTCCCATTGACTCTCATTATGACCAAATATTTTTCATGCACTGTAATCTTGGCATTTTATAATATCTTTCCTATTACCACCAAAATAATCTAAGCCTCTACCTTCATAATACATAATAATAATTCATAATAATACTCAAAATTCTACAAACAAATACGGAGTATTTGTAGAATTTTGTGGATAGATATTAATACTATTTGGAAAGAGGCTGTAACTTAAAATGTGAAGCGCTGTGAATACTTTCCTGATGCTCTGTAAGTATTTGTTCATATATCTCAAGTCATATCATCATCACACTATTAGCCACTGTTATCACACATCGCATGTTTCCCTAATATCCTGCAGCCCTATTAATTAGTTTCTAAGCAAACTTGTATCGGTGTCGAAGGACAACAAACCAATCAAAATGGCGGACGTGGGTCGTTCCCACCGAGTAACGAAGCGTTTACGTTTTAAGTCTATGGGGACATTTGGGCTTTAAGAAGCTAATCCATTAGTCACCTAAAATGTTCCTAAACTGTAACTGAGATGAAAACATACAAACCTGAACTGTGCAGCAGAACTTTAGGGTTGAAACCAGCCTCCAGGATGTTGAGACGCAGCTGATCTTCTTTGTCCTCTTTAGCTGTTTGGGAAATCTCTCCCACTGCTGCTCTCTGCCACCGTTTGAGCTGCTGTCTCCACATCTTTGTTGTTCGCTTCTCTTCAAAAGATCCTTTAACAGTTACTGAGTAGTTAGAACTCGGCTAAGATCCAAACTCTAGAGATGGGACATTTGAAGCAAAGCTTCGAGGAGTTTACAGAGTAAAAAGGTTCGATGCTTGTGTTGTCTTGCGGTAAACCACGTGACCGATGACAAACGATGCCTCGCATTTCCGTGGACACGTCACTGCTTCATTTCGTTGTGGAATTTCAAAATAAAAGCGCGATGGCACTAGTTGCTTCGTGGGTTGTTGTAGTGGTTTGGTCGCACGTCAGCAGAGATAGGATCATCTGAGAAGAATGGAGCCAACAAAAAAAGGAAAACCTCTCCCATCTGGGAGTAACTTGAAATGTGTGCTCAAAACAAGGTTTGTGTAAAGTGTGTTTGCAGCACATTACCTAATTTTATTTGCATCATTACCAATAATTCTGTATCAATGAACTTTTATCTTTGTATTTCAGGTGAAGTGTTTGTTGTGTGCCAGAGAGCTGGTATACAATAATAACACCTCATCAATGCTTAGGCATTTCAGAGCCATACATGAAAAAGAAAAGAAACACACTTCAAATCAAACGCAGACACCAGCCTGAGTATGACATATATCTTATAGGTTTATTTAAATTGTGCTTTATTTTCATGCATCATACAGGTCCCAGAAAGCAGGTGTTGGATGATGCTGTGGTCAATCTTGTGGTGAAGGATTCACAGCCCTTTACTGTTGTGGAAGACGAGGGGTTCAGGGAACTCGTTCATTTGCTGGATCCCACCTATGTTCTTCCTACCAGTAAGGTTTATGTGTGTACACACTGGACGCCGATCCTGGCAACGTTTAAGAAATTAAGAGGAAACTAGAAAAGTAACATTCAGAACATTTACGGTAAATTCTGGATTATAAGCCGCTACTTTTTTCCCACACTTTGAACACTGCGGCCGATACAATGGTGCAGCTAATGTATGTTTTTTTTTCATGCCGCCAAAAACATTTTGCCTGGTAACAGTAGACCGACCAAATTGATGAGTAGTTCACAGAGGTCCAATGAAGTTGTGCGATAAATCAAGAGCACTTTCACAATTCAATTACCGGTATTGTAAATAAGACGTTTATATTCACCCTCATCAACATGGAAAATCAACAACAGGTTTCGAAAGGCTGGTCTGCTGCGTGATTAAGGGGACCGGGTGCGCTCAAGTGAGAGTGTCAACGAAGAGGCTGAAGTGAGTGACAAGATCCTGAGGCTGTTTCGGACACTGAAGAACAGGACTTTGATGGTTTCAGTGCGCAGGAAGAAGATGAAGAAGGCGATTAATGACTTTTGACCTGGTAGGCTGCAGTGTATATCAGATAGGAGATACTGAATGTTGTACGTGCACTGTGCTGTAAAAAAGCATTAGCAACGTAATTTGTGTGACTGATAACGTACGTATATTTAAAGGTAGCCGTGTTAGCCACTGTTTAAATTAAAAGTTAAAAAATCTTCACATGTAATATCTTGCTGTGCAAATATCTCATATTACAAAGTCGGACACCCACGGCTTAAAAGCCTGTACAAGTACAAAATTGGTTTTCTTTCTAAAATTAGAGCATGCAGCTTTTAATCAGGTGGGCTCTGTTGTCCAGAATTTACGGTATATTACGGTATATTACGGTATATTACGGTATACTAGTGAAAGCTGTAGTGGGACCATGGAACTTAACCCATGTTAAGGTCGCTCATGGTCCTTCAAAATACACCAACCAAACTTGCTGGAACACAACTTCTCTGAACGTCTTTTTGCCTTGGACAGAATACCCTTCCTTAAAGAACCAGTCTGTGTTCTTTCGTGAGAGCCAAAACACCAATTTCACCAGACTGAAGAAGGCTCTACAGAGAAATCCAGCATGGATTAACGACTCCACGACCGAACAACTTGTCAACCACATCTGGTCTATCTCCAACCTTGAACTCACTGACGAAGGAGTAATAATATGGGTGAGAGTCCTGCACCGACTCATCCGCCGTACAATTCGTTGCAATTAGATACACCCTGACCGAGGGGTCCCAGAGTGGCACTGCGACTGGGCCTGTCGACCCTTAGTACAATTCAGAGGCCACGGTTAATTGGGAGCCTGAAGTTATCCACCAGGCTCCTTCAAGAGTTGTAAGGTGCCCAGCCTGGTTTCCCCGTTGGGAATTTTGGGGGAAATATCAGTTAAATTGTGACGAGAATGTGTCCACTAAACCAGACATATCCCAGCAGACCAGCAACCACACCAAATGGGGCCTTGTCATCCCCGCAAGAGGATCCAATGCCACAGCGCAGAATCGTACACGCGGTCCTGACACTCCTAGGCCTAAAAACACTTCGTCAGCCAGAAACCGCACAAATTACCTGTTGGCTTTTCTGAATCCAGAAGCCCTGCAGGAATGTATTAATACCAAGCTCAGACATTTTCCCAGCTGTTTTTGGAACATATTCACTCATTTCTGCACTCAGAACTATCTGCCCTTAGCCCCTCTTTACACTCATCGAGTCTATCTCTTCTTCATAACCTCCTGGTCGAAAACCATCTGGACTGAACACGAAGAATGGCTGAACACAACGTTTCCCTGGTTATGGAAGGCTTATGGTGTTCCCCACTTCAAAAGGAGACTTCCCCAAGGGTGAAAGCCGAACACATGAAGACCTTGTTTTTCTCTGACTTTTGGGACTTTGGGCATGGATACAGTCTGATCTCAAGAAAGGGGTGTCAAAATAAGGTGAGATCTTTCCATGTAATTCATGCAACATTCATTAACTGCTCACAGTTAAATCCATAAAAACTACTATAAATATCCTTTTGTGTAATCCATGCAGTAATTATTAAAATACACAGTTGAAGCAGTAGAGTGAAACAAGCATATTCTCATGTTCTAGAACTGACAGACTGGAGGCCTGTGTGGAGCACAGTGAGTGGCAACTGGGTCACCTATACTATAACCACAATATATATTTTAGAATTTTACTTTAGAGTTTTGAAGAAATACACAAAGCTTATCCCGTATATGCTTCTGTCACATATTCACAAATTTATTTTTCGAAAAATCATTAAAGGTGATGACACATATTTCATGAAAAAGTGATTAACAGGTTTCTGCAGCCCCGATGGCTGCTGAGGAGGTCATGCAATCATTTAAATCTGGTGTACTGGAACAGAGCCACATCTAAAACATGTAGGGCAGAAGTACTTGAGGCGCTGGGTTGTGAAACACGGTTCTAGAGAAACGTCTCCAAACTGCAGGCTGCAAACTATCCTCACAGAAGATGCACCAGCATAAACGTGCTTGCCACACATTCTTAGTAGAGAGGAGTCTCTGTCTTGATAAAGAGAACTTCAAATTACACACACATATACAAACATACACTGAAAAAATATTTTACAAACCTCATTCATGCAACTCTATATCAATCCCAACACACCAAGACTATGTTTTTCGTGTTAAATATTTTTTGCCGTGCATTTGAAAAGGTCAGAGAAATGTGTCCCCCATTGAAACTATATGTCAAGTCAAGTTTATTTATATAGCGCTTTTCAGCAACAAGGCACTCAAAGCGCTGTACATGAAGAAAAACATTACAATGATACAGAGAGTCAAACACAGTCAAACACAGAAACAAATTAAATCACATTGATACTCCTTTGAAGTTTACTGGTAAGAGCTGGTTCTAAACCAATCTTTCTAAAGAGATAATTATAAAGCAATTATAAAGCAGAAAATGATAATATTGATCCTTGGGCTCGCTGGTATAATGCAGTTGTAGTCCAATCATTCAAACAATAACAGTCATTTGCATCCACTGAGATCTAACTAAGAAATCCATTGAATTCTAACAAAGGAAGCTGGGTTACTGGTGTAGAAACAGCTTTAGTCCAAATTTTCAAATACTAATAATATTTGGCTTTGGCTGGTAATCCTTCTGAGAAATCTGAAAATCTATGAAAAGAAATGAAATCAAACATTTATGTAAGGTAAGATAGGAGGAAAAAAAATCATATTTCAAACCCTATCCTTAGCAGGATACAGTTTGAAGTAGTGAAAAAAAAAAAGTAACACATAAGCAAAGATTTCGCAGGGACATGGTGAAGTCCTGAGGGTGCGAATATTTAGGTGTGAGCGTGTTTGCAAGAATTAGACTGATAACACTGATAGAAGTGCCGCTGTCTTTAAAAAAAGAGATGGAAATTTTATCAATCGGCCACATAGTCGTATTCGGGTCACAGCTTATACAGAGAGGGCTGGAAGAGAGGGTCATGTTTATATCCAGCAGAAATTTTGTTGAAGCCAGCCAGCAGAAACTCCCAAGGCCATATTAGGGTGCCAGATTTAGAAAAACAATAAATGTTTTGGTTCAGGCAGTTGTAAGTTTCCATCCACCTTCAAAGTCTTACTGGTATGTCTCAATTGCAAATACAAATAGCCAAATTTTCTGGAACTTTGCGCAGATCTCAAAAGTAAAACTTTCTCCAAGATGTTTCTCCTTTCACCTCTGAGTCCAATAACTGCTGCCAGGCTGCGATGCTGTTCACGAATCGCGTCCAGCATATGGTCTCACAAGGGGTCTGAAGATCTCATCTCTGTACCTAATGGCAGTCAGGCTACCTCTGGCGAGCGGCCCTCCAAAGAAATGCCACCCCACACCATTACTGACCCACTGCCAAACCGGTCATGCTGAAGGATGTTGCAGGCAGCAGATCGCTCTCCACGGTGTCTCCAGACTCTGCCACGTCTGTCACATGTGCTCAGTGTGAACCTGCTTTCATCTGTGAAGAGCACAGGGCGCCAGTGGCGAGTTTGCCAATCCAGGTGTTCTCTGGCAAATGCCAAGCGTCCTGCACGGTGTTGGGCTGTGAGCACAACACCCATTTGTGGACGTCGGGCCCTCATACCATCCTCATGGAGTCGGTTTCTAACGTTTGTGCAGACACATGCACATTTGTGGCCTGCTGGAGGTCATTTTGCAGGGCTCTGGCAGTGCTCCTCCTGTTCCTCCTTGCACAAGGGGAGAGGTAGCGGTCCTGCTGCTGGGTTGTTGCCCTCCTACGGCCTCCTCCACATCTCCTGGTGTACTGGCCTGTCTCCTGGTAGCGCCTCCAGGCTCTGGACACTACGCTGATAGACACAGCAAACCTTCTTGCCACAGCTTGCATTGATGTGCCATCCTGGATGAGCTGCACTACCTGAGCCACTTGTGTGGGTTGTAGAGTCCGTCTCATGCTACCACGAGTGTGAAAGCACCACCAACATTGAAAAGTGACCAAAACATCAGCCAGAAAGCACAGGTACTGAGAATTGGTGTGTGGTCCCCACCTGCAGAACCACTCCTTTATTGAGTGTGTCTTGCTAATCGCCAAAGATTTTCCCCTGTTGTCTATTCCATTTGCACAACAGCATGTGAAATTGATTGTCAATCAGTGTTGCTTCCTAAGTGGACAGTTTGATTTCACAGAAGTTTGATTTACTTGGAGTTATATTGTGTTGTGTTCCCTTTATTTTTTTGAGCAGTATATTTTTTACCCTGGTCTCGAAGGGATACTGTCCTAGATTTTCCACTTTTCCCCTCTTCAGCACAGCGGATTTCAGTTATCTGACAGATTAATAGTCTCTTGCTGAACCGCAATGGTCTGAATAAGGTGTAAAGCAGGAACAATTCTGATATATGTAGGGCAATGGGTCTTGAGGCTCTGATGACAGAAATCTATCACTCAATTACATCTTTAAGAAGGAAACGAGAAACTGAAACATAAATCCTGCCTTAGGTTTATATTTTTAGTTCTTGTGGAAAAAAAAATCGAACCTAAGGACATGGTTGACCCCCATTATTCATAAATTGTATCAATGTGTTTTAATTCTGATACATTGCATTAAGAAAGTATTTCATCAAACTATACGATTTCTCCCTGATTAAGTCAGACTTTGTTTTGAAGGTTCAAAGTATTATGTTTTTATGAGTGTTTCTCATCATTTCAAAATAAAATGTTGTTTTTTTGAAACATTTTCCTCCTCTTTTATTGACCATTGATAACATTTGATTAGCGATAGACATTCAGCAAACCTTTTGAATTTGATAAGTACTGTATTAACATTATTATTTAGACTAATTAGATAACAATTTAAATATTAAATTACAGGACTAAAAAGTACTAAAATTATATATATTGCTTCACCGCCCATATTATGCTGCCTGTTATACCAAAACAAAAGAAATAAAGACGCAAAAAAAAATGAAAACCAAAACAAACTGTTCAGCGATCCTTTTTCTGTTCACCCTGTCCAAAATTATTAACACCTACACACTTTAAGGCTCTGTGTACTTTTTATTATGTTTTTATTTAAATAGAATATTAGCTTTTTACAGTAATATAATCTATATATCTCTCGGAAAAGTTGTAAATCTTCCCCTACCTTTTCTACATGGTAGGTGACTGCCATGATAAGGAGACTGCTTTCCTGGCAAACATCTGCTAACCCTCCCGCAGTCCTGGCTATGGCTCGTACAGAGCAAGGCAGATGTCGCAGGAGGCGCCAGAAAGAACTGCAAGCAGAGTCGCCTATGAGCCCTCGGGTGGCACGTGTTCAACCTTATGACAAAGAAATGTGTGTGTGTGGCTCAAGGGCGTAACTGTGGGTCTAGCATAGGGGTGGGTGTTAAACTCTCTGCTTAGTTGTTTATGTATTGGATCACTTACGTTGTTCAAAATAAATTTGAAAAGAATTTATTAAAAATAAAAGTAATTAACCTGGTGATTTATTTGTAAATCAAACGGGTACTATTTTCCTAGCTTGGTTTGGTTCAGCAGCAGCTTTAAACTGCAAGCGCCATGCACCTTAAGTAAGTGTTTTCAGGTATCTGCCGCTGGGATAATCAAATAAAGCTATGGGTGAAATGGGATTATGAACAGCATAGATGCAGCATCGTACCATCTGAAATGAGTTTAAATTTGACATAGACAAGACGTATACAGCGAGCACATTAGCACTACATTTTACACTGCAATTGGTGGTCCTCTCAAAAAGTAGACGTCGGGTAGACGTCAGAAAAAAGACGTCGTGGGACGTCATCATGTCAGTGACACCTGGAGGGGCGTGATTGGGAGGAATGGCATCCCTGATCTGACTCCGACTGGTGTTTTATTATTGAATATCTGTGCTAGTCACGGATTGTCCATAATGAACACCATGTTCCAGCATAAGGGTGTTCATCAGTGGACTTGGCACCAGGACACCTTAGGCAGGAGGTCGCTGATCGACTTTGTTGTTGTGTCTTTGGACCTCTGGCCAAATGTCTTGGACACTCGGGTGAAGAGAGGGGCTGAGGTGTCCACTGATCCGCTGGAAGAGTGGATAGTCGGACAGACTTGGCAGGCCCAAGTGTATAATGAGGGTCTGCTGGGAATGTCTGGCGGAGCCCTTGGGCAGGGATGTATTCAACTCCTACCTGTGGGAGAGCTTTGAGCAGATTCCGGAGGAGGTTGGAGACATAGAGTCCGAGTGGACCATGTTCTCTGCCTCCATCGTTGATGCTGCCGCCCGAAGCTGCGGCCAGCTCTACACCCTCCGCAGGGTACTCGAAGGTTCATGGGAGTTTGCCCACCTGGTCCACATGTGTTTTGTGGACCTGGAGAAGGCATTTGACCATGTCCCTCGTGGTGCCCTGTGAGGGGCGCTCCAACGTACTGAGTCAGGGGCCCTTTATTAGGGGCCATCCAGTCTAAGTGGAGCAGGAGTCTGGTCCACATTGCCGGAATTAAGTTGGACCTGTTCCCGGTGCATGTTGGGCTCCAGCAGGGCTGTCCTTTGTCACCGATCCTGTTCATAACTTTTATGGACAGGATTTCTAGGTGCAGCCAAGGGCCGGAGGGGGTCTGGTTTGGGGACCAGTGGATTTCATCTCTTCTTTTTGCAGATGACGGGGTCCTGCTGGCCCCCTCTAGCCAAGACCTACAGCATGCACCGGGGTGGTCCGCAGCCGAGTGTGAAGCGGCTGGGATGAAGTTCTGCTCCTCCATTTCCGAGGCCATGGTTCTGAACCGGAAAAGGGTGGCTTGTCTTGTTCAGGTTGGTCGGGAGTTCTTACCTCCCGGATACAAGTTGCTGAAATGAGCTGCTGGGCACTCCCTTAGAGATAGGGTGAGGAGCTCGACCATCTGGAAGGGACTCGGAGTAGAGCCGCTGCTCTTCAACACCAAGAGGAGCCAGTTGAGGTGGCTCGGGCATCTATATCAGATGCCTCCTAGACGCCTCCCTGGGGAGGTGTTCCAGGCACGTCCCACTGGGATGAGGCCCAGGGGACGACCCAGCTGGAAGGACAATGTTTCTCGGTTGGCCTGGGAACGCCTTGGGTCCCCCCGGAGGAGCTGGAGGAGGTGTCTGGGGAGAGGGAAGTGCGGGAGTCTCTACTGAGTCTGCTGCCCCCACGACCCTGTCCTGGATAAAGCGGAAGATGACGAGTACGAGTATGAGTACGAGTAAATAACAATATAAAAAATTGCTTATTGCTTTCTACTACATAACCAGAAGCTTTGATAACAATGGGTTATGAAGAAAGTTTTTTCCCATTTTATAATACAGTCTGCTATGAAGCTAAACAAAGTTTGTCATTTGTACACTAAGGCATGTGCTGTTGCTTTTTACTCTGACAGCAAGATTTAGATTCATGCAAAACCAGTTTTATATTTGTGTCGGTGCTGGCTGGAAGCAGCCCAACTGGAGCTACGCAAGATACTAGTAGATACAAGTAGGTTTCTTGCTGCTCCCCGTTTATTTGCTTTTTGATGGATCTTTCCAACTCTGAGTACATTTTGTTTTAAATTTGCATTTTGTCTTGGCCACTTTCAGGTTTATGACAAAAATTAAGATAATTTTTACAGGGCAGGAGATGCTGCCATTTTATTCCTATTCTCCACACATTTGGTTCCACATCTTAACAATGTGACTGAATCCTAGGACGTGACACCTATCAGGCTTTACAGTCCACTGTTTATAGCATAAAGAAGGGTTAGACTAACCTTTATCCTGAGTTTGGAACAAAAAATATACAGAAGACTCAGTTCAATTCTCTGGGGTTACTTAGGCAGCAGCCTTGTAAAGTGCAGTTTTATAGATCTTATTACCTTTATTTTGTTTTTCAGAGCAAAAATGCCACAAATAAGTCTTTACTAAGAACCTATATAGAATTACATGACCAACATATACAACAGGTAGAAATAAAAAGTGGGAAGAGATTCCAGCGAAACGGTCCTAAAAGATCTCTGTTCAGTTCAGTTCTTTAGAAATAAGGTTCAGGTTACTACAGCTAAAAGTACTGCAAACCCCTGAGACTACATTAGATATGTTATCTCAAAACTTTGTTTCTCTTTTAATGGACTGAGGAGAAACGTTCGTTCTGATGTTTTGTGACAGAGTCATGAATAATACTCCTTTAAAATGAATAAATTCATGGTGTATTCTCTATTACTAGCCCCATTTTGACCTAATCACCTGGTTTCCCACGTTCTTTTATAACTGTCATCGGACTGTAAAGTTTTGTAATGTCCTTAACGTTTGGTAAAAAATAATAAGTCATTCAGGATTTTGAAAATCATGTGCACATTACATTACATTGAAATAAAAAAAATATAGATTTTTCTTATTATGCTTTTTTTCTGATCAAAAGTTAGATACAAACCTCCCAAAAGATAATAAAACACTAAGCAAAGGGAATCAACTTTGGAAAAAAAAAAATCAGTTTTTATTTGTATGGTAACACAACTGTCATGTCGAAAACCTTCTGAGTGATGTTGGGACCTACAGCCATGGATTTCAACATTAAAACTCCGGTATACACTTTTGGGGAGTTTTCTACATAAATTGCATTTAACTGACTTTCAGCACAACTTCAGAATGGGGAAGGGGGGTAGTGGAGGACTTCCCATGATGCCACTGCCCGCATAAAACCCCACCTTCCCAAGGAATCTTCCTCTCCAAGCCGGTTGACCATCGGAACAGGAGCAGGCCAAGCGCGCTGAGATCCTTTTGCTGGCAAAAACACATAAACTCTTCAAACTGGATCCAAGAGTGTCATAAGATCACCTGATCATATGCAAAAGTTAAGTAGGAATGAATTGCTGTTTGTGTATCCGGTATTCATTCATGAATGAAAGCTACCGAGGTTAGCTGAAGCTACCTTCGGTTAGCTGAAAGCTAACCGCTTGTTGACTGTGGATGTTTCTTCAAACTTAGCCCCTTGGACATTTCCTTACCATGGTCAGAGGTTAGGTTTGGGGAGAATAACAGTTAGGATGAAATGATCTGAACGTTTTCATTTTATGAAGTTTGGTTTTGTTTGTGTGAAACTCGGCTATCTTAGTGCTAGCAGGCTATCTGCAGCACACGTGCCCTAGTTTGTGTTCTGTGTTTGTGTGTTTTTAAAGTTAAGGCAAAATTTATTTAAAGGGTGATTTTAAACAAAGAAGATTGCTCATAACGCGCCATCCGCGTTTATTCATTTTAACTCTTTTATTGACGGTATTTTTAAAAGTGCTAAGCTATCAGCTTCTTTTGTTAGCTCAACTGCTAACCGAAGAGAACACGTGCTTGCTGCTAAAGAATATTTAACAGAAAGGTTTAGTTTTCAAGTTAGTGAATAATAGTCCCTAAACATTATTTTACTAAATCTGATAACTAAGTAAACACCATTAAGCTCCATTTCTCCAGGAAGATTTGGCTCTTTTCCAAAATATTCCCTTAAATGTTTTACCTTTTCCTTTAATAATATTTCTTTAAATATTATTTCAATAAATAAAGGCAGCTAATGAGACACCATTGATAATTAGTCATCCAGAAGGTTGGTTTTATTCAGCAGATCATTCTTTAAAACATTATTTTATTAAAATAATATTTTATCTGATCTTGCATTGTGAATGGTTGTCTAAACGTTTGCTGATTATTGCCTAAGTTGGTTCCAAGACTAACTTAACTCCATTCCCAGATTCTTCAAGATAATCCTTGGTTCTCAAACATAAATAACATTGCATAGTAATGCTGCATCACTCTTTCGGTCATGATTTTCAATCATCTTTAATCAACTTGTTTATTTTGTACATAGCCCATTAGTCTTTGTCATTATTTAATTCTGCTTGGTAGTTTAGTTGGATTGTTTTAGCATAGTAAAGAGTTTGTTGATTGAAATATGTTTGACTTTGAGTTGACTTATTTTTGTTAATAAATTCTTGTATTTTAAGACATTGTGTGAGTTCAATCCATGTGTGTGCAGAGTTTTGCTGTTCAATAATGTCAGAGCTTGGCTCACATCTTTCAATTTTGTCCTAATACCATTGCCTTACTGGGCTGGTATTCACAAGACAACCCTTAACAGACCGAAATATTATTTGATAAAATATTAATATTAAATATTAAATAATATTGTCAGATTAATAATCCCAACAGTAATGAATAGAAAGTCTTTATTGCCAACCACAATTCTTATAATTGCTTAAAAGCTTTTTCCATGTTTCCACTGGCATTTTTGACCATTCATATTTTGTGATGAGCTTCAAGTCTTTGAGGTTGGAACGCCACCTTACCATCACCCTAATCTTTAGCTCCCTCTACATATTCTCAGAAGATGGAAGTCTAAAATATTTAAATTGCTTTCATTTAGAAGAAACATGTTGGCAAAATTAAAAGCCAAAAAAGCAACAGAAATAAATACTGTCATTATTGTACTGTTGCAAACTATTATCTGATGCTTTAGTCCTAAATGGTGGCTTAAAAACACTAAAAATGAAACATGTATAATGTAATCATAATTTTGAGTATTATTGCATTTCAAAGCCACTAAAATAACTGGAACTCATCATTGGCTTAGATCTGTTTTAATAGGAATCGGTCTACCTTTAATTAAGTATTATGATGTTATGGACCCAAAATCTATGGCTCACGGGCTTCAAGAGTCCAGGAACCACAGGTTGAGTGCTGCTGCATTAAACAATGATGCTAGCTTTCTGCAGAGATTGAAGGATTGGCTTAATATCCCCAGACCTGTTAGTGTATTATTTCTACTTGGACAATAATCAGATTTAAAATCACTAGTTCAAGCTCCTAATTTACCTCAGATCATATTTGCTCCTAACCCAGTTCATAAGAAGCTTCAGATAAACATTATGTATGTAAAAAAACCCAAGCCTAAAAACAAAACAAAACACAGATCTGTTTTAAAATGAGGAAAAGCATGTTTAAAAATTTGGTACCGTGGTGGGAAATAATTCCACAGTCCTGAAGGCCTTTTCTATGCAGAGTCTTTTAGAGAACATCAGATTAGTTTAATTTTTATGTGGTACCACTGTCCAATCAGATTATTTCTTACCTTCAAAAATTCTTTCCATTCTCTTTTTAAAGGTTTGTTTTGCCAAGGAAAATGTGTTTAACTAAACCAATTACTCTTAAATGTTTTAAAAGTTTTAGCTGGTGAGATAAGATGTGCTTTCAATATAAATCCAGTGTATCGCTCTTCTGGCTCTGGCAAACAGCATGGATCGTTGTCCATCTCAGTGGGTTTGGGGCCTGACTTCTTCTGAGTTTCTTTCTGCTGGAAACTCACACTGTCATTTGCAGCAGGCAAGCAGGCAGACTATCTCTCTTTCAGGCCATGCCGAAGAAGTGTCTCTGGTGGAGTAGCCATGGGAAGGGCAGGTTTCTAAAGTCCAGACTCAAAAACGTAGATGTTGCACTCAAATCCCATATATGTGTATGTGTGTGTGTGTGAGAGACAGAAGACAAAGTTTAGTATAAGTTCAGATTTTGCACACAGAAATATTATCAGTCAGTCAGTCAGTTGTCCTGTCACTTCCTTCCACACTTGCACTATACTCCTTTCTAAAACAATCTTTCTTTTCCCATCTCTAATGTCCCTTTTCACTTTTACCTTCTTTCCAATTAATCGCAGCATTTAAGACAAACGAAACTTCCTGCAGTAAATTTTTTAACTCTTTAACCCCTTAATTGATGCACTCTGTGCTTTTTTAATCTTTTTCTTATTTTTTTATTTTTTCTCATCTCCGTCCATCAACTGTTTCACTTTAAAACTATTTAAACTATTTTATTTAACTATTTACTTATTGTACACTCAAGCTTTCACCATGTGGAAACCAAACTTATCTTCCCAAATTAAAGCACATTTACACAATTCCCCCACCTTTTCCTTTCATTATTTTATAAATCGCAGAGTTTGGAGAAGGACCCACCTCTGATGCCTTTGGGGTTCTGGAACCATTTTCCTTTTTTTTTTACCTGTTCAGTGGCACGTCTGCCCACTGGCTTTCTCTCCTTTATAAGGTGTAGAAAATGTTACGACTTTGCGAGATATTGGACCCCAGGATGCAGACGAGGAGGCAGCGTGATGGTAAGTGAAAAGTTAATCAACAAAAACTCACTCTTAGAAGAGGCAGGAACAAAACAGAAGCAGGCTGGCTTGACAGCATGGCATGGTCCACAAAACAAGACATGAGTAGAGATACAATGAATCCGCCATGACTAACTGAACAGGTGTGTATATATGGAGTGAAAACCAGGTGGAGCAAGACAGATTGACAAGGTGCAAGTGAACCGGATAAATTTGATGAACAGAACGGACGTGACAGGAGCAAAACATGGCTTGACTAGAACGCAAATCCAAGGAAACAAAATAGAACTATAACTAGAAAAACGTGAAACAAAAACATAACCAGATCCTAAAACCAAACTTGACAAAACTAAAGCATGACCAGAAAAACAAACAGAAACATGATTCAAAACCTAAACTGTGAAAAACAAAGAAAAAACCAGAAACCAAAAGCCCAACAACCCCAAATCATAACAGAAAATTGCAAAAAACAACCTGCAAAACCATTTGTTTTGCTTGTCTTATTGTTACCAATAAAACCCTCCCTGTATACCTTTACAGGGTAACCTGGCCCTCAGCCGATGTCGTCCTTCTCCCAACTCCGGAACCTAATCAATTATTTAGGAGATGATGGTTAATGTGCAATAAAAATTATATACATTATATCATACAGAGCAACTTCTCACCCAGATATATTTAAAGACAAATGGTTCAAATCCGATCAGCCAGAAGCCGCAGTTAGGCACCAGGACCCCCTCCGTGAAATGGAGGGACTGAAGACAACGTCTCCAGGCTGGCCAGACGTCCTTGCCCCCTCCTGTGTTCCTCTGGCATGTCGAATCCTGTTCGTGACGCCAAATTATAATGGAATTTTCTTATCAAAGTGGGAGAAAAATTAACTCACAATAAGAGAAAATCCGGACTTTTTCTTTATAAGTTTTAGTAAAAGGCATTTCTGCATTTGAAGACCCTGTCACTGTCAGTATGTGGGTGTTACCTCAACTTAAAAGAGTTTGGAGACATGGTCCTCTAGACCCCACCTGGGGTCAAAGGTAACAATATTATTTATGAGGACAGCCATCTGCTCTTCCGCAGACACAACCCTCCAGGATGTGTTTTAACCATTAAACTTCTGGTAATGGTTTAGAGTCCATCTACTCTAAATAACACAACACTAATATAAACACAGAGGTCAGAGGAGAGAGGTTAATGAAAGTTCACAGCACTTTGGAACACTTTGGAGCACTAAATAAAAGAATTTCCATAACACGTGAAGATGATTGAGAGCAAAGATCGCTTCAAAGACCTTCTCTGCTTTTCTGTGTAAGAAATAGATTATTAAGTGGAACCATTATTTGATATATGTATTTTTAAGTAGTACAGCTATCTTTCACTGATATTAAAAGTTTGTTGATGATCTAATTTACAGACATATTCAATAAATTAGAACACGCATTCCCATAAGGCTCAAACCTTTAAACATACTTTTCATTAGCCCCACATTTCTGCATTAAAATGTTTTTTATCGGTCTGGTGTAATATTTTAATCTAATTTTAATCGTGTTTTCATTAGCTATAAACAGAAAATCATTATAATTAACAGAAATGTAGGTTTAAAAACAGTCTGTGTGGAGTTAATCTATTTAATGTGTTTCAATTAATTAACTGAGTTACTGAAATAAAAGAACTTTAAATGAACATGATTAATAGTGTGAGAAAATAAGAAAAACGAAAGAAATATTTAAAACGATTATATACTTTTTCGCAGCCTTGTAAATACTCATCGCTTCCATTTAAATGATCAGCATAAAATCAACTGTGGAAGGGGTTGCTGCAAGGCCAACTGGGTTCCTTATTAAAAAATTTTTATCAAGTTAAATAATAACTGCACTGTTTTATAACTATGGTTGAATTTGAATGTGTGCAACTGACTTTGAATACGTTCATGATTGAATTAGGTTGTCTTGTTTGTTTAGATTTTTTCATGATAAATATATCACAATGGATTTATTTTCAATTCATTGTTTTCATGATATTTCTATCTTTCCAGCTTCCTGGCCCTTAGGGGGTGTATGATGATTACTGTAGAGATGAAGCATCTTTTATTAAAACGATGACAGTCCTTATGAGGATCGTTTTGAATCCAGTTGCTCATCCCTTTCAAGTAATTCCCTTATCCTTAAATTATTCTTGTTCTGAACCTTTCTGTGAGCTGTGCAGGAGAATGAGTTTAAACAGTGCATTCTGGGACTCAGAGTTTCTATTTTTTTTTTGTCTGTGTAGTTTAGTCATTGATCCTTTCATTGATAAAATACAAACTTTTAAGGAGCATAATCTAAGAAGGAACACAATGTGTTTAATTCAATCCTGTAAAGACTCACAATAAGAACGCAAAGATGCCCTGATTAGAGAAGTTAAATAGCAGATGTTTATTTCTTTGGCGCTCGGATCCCTGAGGAGGACATGAATGCTATGAATGATATCAGCTTGAATGAATTAGAGATGTCTTCCCCCCCCGGGATCCAATACTGGTGATGGAGTGGAGGCTCGAGGAAATAAGGGAGGTGGAAGGAGCTAGTTAGCCAGATGGTGGCAAATGGTAAATGGACTGAACTTATATAGCGCTTTTCCAGTCATACAGACCACTCAAAGTGCTTTACACTAGAGCCACATTCACCCAATCGCATTCACTAACGCTCACACATTCATACACCGATACGCAGTTTGGTAGGCAACTTGAGGTTAAGTGCCTTGCCCAGGGGCATATCGACATATGGCAGGAGGAAGCTGGAATCGAACCCACAACCTTCTGATTGCAAGACAACTACTCTTCCTGCTGAGCCACAGTCGCCACAGTCGCCTGGCGATGGGGAGAGTCGAAGGTCAGGGGGAGAGCAGGGAGATCCATGGTTGGAGGTCCTTAAAAGCGAAGCCATGAAGGGTGATTGGCTGACGAGGAATGCAGACTTGACGTTGATTGGTTGGAGCGTAGACGCATGATGGAATCATAGGACGGAGCCGGTGGTGGAGGTGAGACTTCCAGATTGAATTTTCGTCAAAACTCCATTTCAGTCCTGTAAAGACTCACAATAAGAACGCAAAGATGCCCGATTAGAGAAGTTAAATAGCAGATGTTTATTTCTTTGGCGCTCGGATCCCTGAGGAGGACATGAATGCTATGATGATATCAGCTGAATGATTAGAGATGTCCCCCCCCGGGATCCATACTGGTGATGGAGTGGAGGCTTGAGGAAATAAGGGAGTGGAAGGAGCTAGTTAGCCAGATGGTGGCAAATGGAAAATGGACTGACTTATATAGCGCTTTTCCAGTCATACAGACCACTCAAAGTGCTTTACACTAGAGCCACATTCACCCAATCGCATTCACTAACGCTACATCATACACCGATACGCAGTTTGGTAGGCAACTTGAGGTTAAGTGCCTTGCCCAGGGCATATCGACATATGCAGGAGGAAGCTGGAATCGAACCACAACCTTCTGATTGCAAGACAACTACTCTTCCTGCTGAGCCACAGTCGCCACAGTCGCCTGGCGATGGAGAGTCGAAGGTCGGGGGAGAGCAGGGAGATCCATGGTTGGAGGTCCTTAAAAGCGAAGCCATGAAGGGTGATTGGCTGACGAGGAATGCAGACTTGACGTTGATTGGTTGGAGCGTAGACGCATGATGGAATCATAGGACGGAGCCGGTGGTGGAGGTGAGACTTCCAGATTGAATTTTCGTCAAAACTCCATTTCAGTCCTGTAAAGACTCACAATAAGAACCAAAAATGCCCATTAGAGAAGTTAAATAGCAGATGTTTATTTCTTTGATGCTTGGACCCCAGAGTAGAGGACAGAGGAGCACACCGGACAGAGGAAGACATGAATGCTATGACTGACATCAGCTTGAATGAATGATTTAGGATTAGGATTAGAGATGTCTTCCCCCAAAAAGGGCCGAGGCTGAAATAAATTATATGGTGGTTCTGGTAGTTCTGGTCTGACAAGCGGGGATGGATAAGTGTAATTGAGTTGAATAGAAGAAGGACAGAGTTACGAAGGTGGACAGGGAATGATGGGAGTTGGATGGCATGGTGAAGAGATGGGATAAGCCTGAAGAGAAATAGAAAGGAGATGAACCGGGAATTGAATTGAATTGAAAATATATCATGTGGGCATAAAATGCAGAGCATGTCTATCAAACTGGCCAAATATACTTTTAGTAAACTTTGCTTACTTCATATATGCCACGTTGAGTATACAGTAGGTACCACATATAAGCAGTCTTTTGCAGAGATTGAAATTGGGCAGCTCTAATAATAATCTCGCTTAACAGAGACAATATTTATCTCTTATGTTTATGTTAAGGGGATTAAATCCAAACAGAAATAGTCCAACTCAGTCCAGTTTCTTATAACTGCAAACAAATCTTTTTCAGTTGTATGTCAATATTTCACTGCAGCTGACCAGCGGTTCTGTCGCCTACATTTAGTATCTCACAGCTCATCTCGGTGTTGAGCTTCACTTGAATCTTTGTGCAAGGCCCTGTTAATATGCATAGCTGCACTGATTGCAGATTTCATAGATGTTTCAATCCAAGCATGAGGGAAAGCTGTGTGTTCTCCTGCAAAATTAATTCTGCCTTCATGTCTGAAGAGCTCTGCAGAATACTGGAGGTGTTGGTAAGGAGCAAACAGAGCAAATGCACCAAGGCCGTCATGGTATTACATCTGTGGACTTGGTTTGTGTTTTTGTGTTAACTGTTGCTTAGGTCTTTGTATCCCTTTATTGTTAATTAGTCCCACCCGTCCCTTCTGCCTCCCTGTCTCCTTGGAACACCTGTTCTTAGTTCCTGTGATTACCTGCCTTTGTTTTCTCCCTGTATATTAGTTGGTCTGTGTTCTTTGTTCCCCGCTAGTTCCTCCGTCACTATTCCTGGTTCTGTTTCTCTACATGTTCTGCATGTTCTACATGTTCTGCAGTGATCTCATGTAAGTTTTTGTCTGGACTCTTGTGATACCTGAAGTGATTTTTTTGCTTCACCTGGAAATCACTTTATAAAGCTGATAACTCATTTAATCATGCGGCTCCCAAGCTCTTGTCTGCGCATTGGTCCGATCCAAACACAGAACGTGACACAGGCTGTATGGATCCAGACTCCACTTCTTCACAATCACACCAGTGCAGAGAGAGCGGACGGACTCACCGTGGATCTGCACCAGGTCCCTGAGGGTGAGGAGAATTTGGTAGAGCTTTTATAATGAACCCCCCCACATGCCCTCCTTCTTTCTGGTGGAGAGAGCTGAATCAAACTCTAAGAAAAAGGGCTGCTTTGACCGTCTTGGTTACCAGAACCACATCGGTTGTGAGCCTTTTTAAAGAGGGCTTGTTTCCTGTCTCGTACCACAGGGTTACATCCTTATGTGACCGGTGGATCCGTCTCACTGGGGAGTTGAGTAAGATAGAAACCTCCAAAACAGACAGGAAAGCTTCAGTGAGACGATCCGTCCCTCCAGTTATTTCATCGTACCTTCAGACAAAAGGATCACAACTGGTTTATACCTGGTTATATAAAGTTGTCATATTTGTCTCTTTGATTCAAAGAAATGTAAAAAGGGCAGAAAAAATAAAACTACAGTTTTCAAAAATAGAACATAGCAACAAAACAAAGAAGCAAAACAATGTTTTTCAGGAAGGGTCACCATGTTAGTTTGACTCGACTGGTTGCAGGTTTGACTCGGACCAACATGTCTCAACCATAAGCATTCCTGACAGCTTCTCCCTCCACTGGTTTCTGAACTGATCTTCCCCCTCCCGACGATCATAAAGATATTCAACACGAGAAAACTGAAATCACCTTTTGGAAAATTATTATTTTGAGATTCAAAAAAGGTGGCGCAGTTGGTAGCGCTGTTGCCTTGCAGCAAGAAGGTCCTGGGTTTGACTCCTGGCCGGGGGTCTTTCTGCATGGAGTTTGCATGTTCTCCACGTGCATACGTGGGTTCTCACCAGGTACTCCGGCTTCCTCCCACAGTCCAAAAACATGCCTATTAGGTTAATTGGTCTCTCTAAATTGCCCTTAGGTGTGTGAATGAGTGTGTGCTTGGTTGTTTGTGTGTTGCGCTGTGATGGATTGGCAACCTGTCCAGGGTGTACCCTGCCTCTCGCCCATAGACTGCTGGAGTTAGGCACCTGCTCCCCCGCGACCCACTATGGAATAAACGGTGTAGAAAATTACTGACTGAGATTCAGAAACGAGGAAGTGTTAATCTCTTTATATTCTAGCAGTTAAGAAAAACATGTGGGCCTTTAAAGAAATTATTTACAGGGAACAACAGTTCCAAAAAAGAGATCAGGCCATTCATTCAGTCTCTTTCTGTGTTGTTTCACCTTCTGCATGTCCTCTTTGGCCTTTTCTTTTGTTTTTTCATATTTCCCTCCACCATCTTCTTTAATGCCTTGAAGGAAAGGAAACTAACTGAAATTACTGCAATTATTTGTTAACACTACATTTGATCTTGTTGTGTACATACATAAACCTTTCTAGTAGGGAGAACATAGGTGGGATCCAGCAAATGAATAAGTTCCCTGAACCCCTCGTCTTCCACAACAGTAAAGGGCTGTGAATCCTTTACAATAAGACTGACCACAGCATCAACCAACACCTGCTTTCTGGAACCTGTATGATGCGTGAACATAAATCACAAACAATTTTAATAAACCTATAAGATATATGTCATACTCAGGCTGGTGTCTGCTTTGATTTGAAGTGTGTTTCTTTTCTTTTTCATGTATGGCTCTGAAATGCCTAAGCATTGATGAGGTGTTATTATTGTATACCAGCTCTCTGGCACACAACAAACACTTCACCTGAAATACAAAGATGAAAGCGCTTTTATTTTGAAATTCCACACGCGAAATGAAGCAGTGACGTGTCCACGGAAATGCGAGGCATCGTTTGTCATCGGTCACGTGGTTTACCGCAAGACAACACAAGCATCGAACCTTTTTACTCTGTAAACTCCTCGAAGCTTTGCTTCAAATGTCCCATCTCTAGAGTTTGGATCTTAGCCGAGTTCTAACTACTCAGTAACTGTTAAAGGATCTTTTGAAGAGAAGCGAACAACAAAGATGTGGAGACAGCAGCTCAAACGGTGGCAGAGAGCAGCAGTGGGAGAGATTTCCCAAACAGCTAAAGAGGACAAAGAAGATCAGCTGCGTCTCAACATCCTGGAGGCTGGTTTCAACCCTAAAGTTCTGCTGCACAGATTAGGTTTGTATGTTTTCATCTCAGTTACAGTTTAGGAACATTTTAGGTGACTAATGGATTAGCTTCTTAAAGCCCAGATGTTCCCATAGACTTAAAACGACCCACGTCCGGGGGTCTCCCCTCTTTCTTTGCCTTTTTCATGGTGGCACTGGGTGGATCATTGGTCTGGATCAGTGAAGCTTCTTTACTAGAACAGACAAAATAATATAGGGGAAATAAACATACACCTTAATTATCATAATATACACATATCACATCATTTGTTTTTATTGTTTAATTCAATATATATATATATAATATATATATATATATATATATATATATATATATATATATATATATATATATTTGAATTAAAGAAATAAAAAACAAATGATGTGAAATTCAATTAATTGTAAGGCAGCATGCTGTCCAATACTGTATCTGCTGTTCATTTTTTTATCTGTTTAATGTCTTTTAATACTGCACTACAGTATCAGTTTCATAAAATGTATCTGTGTATGTACACTGTAGTCTCTCCACTCCATTCTCTCACATTAGTTTCAATACAATAACAAAAGAAAACAAAATCATGACAAACTGACCACTATCCTTATCAATAATATAGTAAAAATGTTAATTTAAATCTATTAGATCTATTCAAAGTGATTTGATTATGTAGAACACCTTTACAATGCTAAACAGATGTGTTTTTTTTACCATAGCCATTAATAAACTTACTGATTGCAAGATGCAGTCTGTGTCCGAAACACTGAAGCCTGACCTAGTTGTTCAGTTCTGTAGCTTTCCCAATGTTGGCACCATCGTCCGAGGTGATACATACTTGTTGGTCGTCTTGAAGATCCTAGCTGGACAACACCTCACGTAATCCAAGGGATATTTTTCACTGGTGTGCGACTCTGGAAAATACACAGGCTCTAGACACCATTCAAAGTCTTCGGTGAGGAAGTGCTCAGTAAAACTCATGAATGGTTCTGTTGTGCGACTTGACCAAAGGTCTGTAGTACTTGCATAGTATTCAGTTCAGCTCAGTTCGGATTTTACCCTCTTACAGCATATTTCGTATATTTGCGGAATGGGTCATGGGAAAAGTAATTCCGTGACAGGATGTGGTTTCTTCGGTCCAATGTGTTTATCAGACTGACGAAACCCTCCCGGCTCACGGTTGACAAAGCGTGTAACTTTAAGAAGAATTTATGTAAATCATAAACGTAAATATTTGAGCCAACCACTCATTGTAGTTTACGCCCTTTTGTGAAAAAGGCCTATCGCACAGGCTGTTATCGCAATGACAATACATTTAAGATATATTGTGCAGCCCTATTAATTAAGCTAAATTGTTTTAGCTTAATTAATTTTCACAAGAGAATGAAGGTTTTAAACATATTGGGTCTTTGACTGTTTGATAGCAATGTCTTTTAGAATTAAGGGCTTGGGAATGTGACGTCACTCTCGCAATGCATTTTGGATATAGCGGTGCAAGACGATGTTGATGTGATTTACTCTGTAAATCTGAAGATCCTGCACCCGTCCGTTGGTAAACTGCAGGTGAGCTTCGAGGGATTTGTAATTTTCAGAATTGCTCGTGGCACTTACTCCACACACAAGATAATCAAAAACGCCGGGTAACGTTACTTCTGGAAGCTTGTGTAAGTCACTGCTCCACTCAAAATACAGTGTTTCAGCTTTCACGGTGGCCGTAGTTCCCTTGTGACGCGAGTACAGCACGCTGATAACGAGCCCGAAACAAGCGCACGTGTTTCTTCAATTATTATGCTGTTGGTACCAAAAGCAGAGAACGTGAGCCGTACTTGCAAACCATGCAGCAGAGAATATCTTCCTGAGACACTGCGAGTTTAAAACATTCGACTCATCAGGTTTAGATAAAAGGAAACAAAACCGTAATTTTTAAATTAATGTTAAAATTAATGTTAATATTATGAATATTTCAGAAGTTTCTTCATCGGTCGTATTTCAGACCATTTCTCAACGATATGAGGGTGTTTAGAGCAATGCACGTTCCCGCGACAGGGCATGCAAATTTCGGCAGGGATGCTCTTTTCAGCATAACACTGGACGCCGATCTTGGCGACGTTTAAGAAATTAAGAGGAAAACAGAAAAGTAACATTTATATTAATGGCATATTTACTACGTTCACATTCATGTTTTATGTAAAAAATATATATATTTAACAATTTTACTGTAGATTTTTGGAGAAATATTGTTTCAAAGTACCTACTAATGCTCATCCGGTATATACTTTCAGGAATTTATTTCTCCAGAATCATGAGAGGTGACGACACAATCTCTTGGTGATTTTTGGGTCACCTATACTATAACCACAATATATATTTTAGAATTTTACTTCAGAGTTTTGGAGAAATACACAAAGCTTATCCAGTATATGCTTCTGTCCCATATTCACAATATGGGTTAGGGTTTATTTATGTAGCATTTCTCAGCAACAAGGCATTCAAAGCGCTGTACATGAAGAAAAACATTATAATGATACTGAGAGTCAAACACAGACACAAATCAAATTACATTGATGATCCTCTGAGGTATACTGGTAAATGCTGGTTCTAAACCAATCTTTCTAAACAGATAATTATAAAGCAAAATAAGGTTAATATTGATCCTTGTGCTCGCTGGTATTATGCAGTTGTAGTCCCATTATTCAAACCTCAACGGTCATTTGCCTCCACTGAGATCGAACTAAGCAATGCATTGAATTCTAACTAAGGAAGCTGGGTTACTGGTGTAGAAACAGCTTTAGTCCAAATTTTCGAATATTAATATTAATATTTGGCTTTCGCTGGTAATCCTTCTGAGAAATGCTAAAATACACTGCTCAAAAAAATAAAGGGAACACTTAAACAACACAATATAACTCCAAGTAAATCAAACTTCTGTGAAATCAAACTGTCCACTTAGGAAGCAACACTGATTGACAATCAATTTCACATGCTGTTGTGCAAATGGAATAGACAACAGGGGGAAATCTTTGGCGATTAGCAAGACACACTCAATAAAGGAGTGGTTCTGCAGGTGGGGACCACACACCACTTCTCAGTACCTATGCTTTCTGGCTGATGTTTTGGTCACTTTTGAGTGTTGGTGGTGCTTTCACACTCGTGGTAGCATGAGACGGACTCTACAACCCACACAAGTGGCTCAGGTAGTGCAGCTCATCCAGGATGGCACATCAATGCGAGCTGTGGCAAGAAAGTTTGCTGTGTTTGTCAGCGTAGTGTCCAGAGCCTGGAGGCGCTACCAGGAGACAGGCCAGTACACCAGGAGATGTGGAGGAGGCCGTAGGAGGGCAACAACCCAGCAGCAGGACCGCTACCTCCGCCTTTATGCGAGGAGGAACAGGAGGAGCACTGCCAGAGCCCTGCAAAATGACCTCCAGCAGGCCACAAATGTGCATGTGTCTGCACAAACGGTTAGAAACCGACTCCATGAGGATGGTATGAGGGCCCGACATCCACAAATGGGGGTTGTGACATCATGTCTCGCTCCATCCACCAACGTCACGTTGCACCACAGACTGTCCAGGAGTTGGCGGATGCTTTAGTCCAGGTCTGGGAGGAGATCCCTTAGGGAGGTCATACAGGCATGTGGAGGCCACACACAATACTGAGCCTCATTTTGACTTGTATTAAGGACATTACATCAAAGTTGGATCAGCCTGTAGTGTGTTTTTCCACTTTAATTTTGTGTGTGACTCCAAATCCTGGCCTCCATTGGTTAATACATTTGATTTCGATTGATGATTTTTGTGTGATTTTGTTGTCAGCACATTCAGCTTTGTACAGAACAAAGTATTCAATGTGAATATTTAATTCATTCAGATCTAGGATGTGTTATTTGAGTGTTCCCTTTATTTTTTTGAGCAGTGTATATAAAAAGAAATGAAATCACAAATTTTGGTAAGGTAACATGGGAGGAAAAAATCATATTTTAAACCCTATCCTTAGCAGGATACAGTTTGAAGTAGTAAAAAAAAACTCAGCACGGGTAAGCAACACACAAGCAAAGATTTCACAAGGACATGGTGGAGTCCTGAGGGTGTGAATGTTTAAGTGTGAGCGTGTTTGAAAGAATTAGACTGACTGACACTGATGGAAGCGCCATTGCCCTTGAAAAAAGAGATGGAAATTTTATCAATCGGCCACATAGTCCTATTGGGGTCAAAGCTGGTACAGAGAGTCCTGGGAGAGAGCATCAAACATCCAGGAGAAATTTGGTCGAAGCCAGCCAGCAGAAACTGCCAAGGCCATATTAGGGCGCCAGATTTAGAAAAACGATAAATGTTTTGGTTTAGGCAGTTGTAAATTTCCATCCACCTTCAGAGTCTTACTGGTATGTCTCAATTGCAAATCCAAATAGCCAAATTTCTGGTACTTTCTGCAGATCTCGAGCATACAACTTTCTCCAAGATATACACCCTTTCACCTTTTGAGTCCAATATCTGCTGCCAGGCTGCCATCCTGTTCAAGAATCGCGTCCAGCTTGCGATTCCGCTCTCTTAACATTTCAGTCTGAGTGTTCATGGCTTTACAGATCCCATACAACATCACAGGAGGTTATGGAGTGCCTTGAACAGCTGCCCACGTTTTACGAATCACTCGATAAGGGAGGTATCCATCAACTCCAAAAAGCAGAAATCCTATTCTGAAAAATCCAATTATGTACACATCTTCCATGCCCTCGACTGACATCGTTGCCAGGCTCACAATCTTCCACTGCTGCCAAGAATCTATTGTGTATCCAGAGAAGAATGTCCCGTCTGGACAAGAGTGTTCTCCTTTACCATGTCTTTTCGTCGAAAAAATGTGATAAATTGCGCTGAGACACCAGTTGACTAAATCCATAACTTTGGAACGTTTGGAAGATAAGCGAAGAGAGGCTCTGTAAAGAACACAGACAAAAAGCTGTAGCAGGGACCAGTGAGGAGGGAGGGAGAAGAACAAGCCTGCGTCCTCCTCTGAGAGCAAGAGAAAAGGATATGTGAAGAAGCGATGGTGCCTGTGGTAATTTAAGGGGGGTCATTACAACTAAAACGGAGTTGAGGCTTAGATTGTTTTGGTGCTCATTGGAAAGGTATTATAAAATGCCAACATTACAATGCATCAAAAACATTTGGTCATAATGGGGCCAATTTAGTAACAAAGGTAAAGAGTGTATGCTAAATTCGTAGCTCTTGTTCTACATACCTTGCAATCAAAAGGATAAACAAATTTTAAAAATAAAAGTTTTTAAAGCACATCCTGGCCAAGTGTCATAGAACTGACCTTTAAACTGTCTGAGATATTGAGAATTTAAAAAAACAAACAAGCAAAAAGCACATGTTTGGTCCCCCAAGGGGCCTAGTGGGTTAAAGTAATTTTCAGAACATCTTTCACACAATAAACTCAGTTTCTAAGCAGACTTGTATCAGTTTTGTAGTCTGACTCACCACTATCAATATGGCGAACGTGAGTCGTTTCTACCAAGTAACAAAGCGTTTACTTTTTTACGTCAGAAATATGTGGTTATAATGGGAGTCAATGAGATCAATTGGGCAGGACAGGGTAAAGATGTGCCTCTAGTACAATAATATTAGGAAGGATAAATAAATAATAGAAACAGCCATGAATAAAAGGTGAACAGAATTACAAACAATATAGTACAGAATTATTTCAATATTTCGACTGTAAAATGCTTTCAAAAATAAATATTTGGCTGAAATGGGAAAAACTCGAAAAAATTAAAAACATAAATACAAACTCTAGACAAGAATAAGTACAGTAAACGCTAAATACATAGAAGGAAGATGTAAATGAGGTGAATAAGTATTTGCTGTATTGTACATGATGATGACAGTAGCCTAAGCCTAAATGGTGAAGCCTAAATTGGTTTCTTGGTGGTTTATCTCTATCATGTTTGACTTGGCCAGTGGGAGATGACTCTTTTCTGCTTTTTTGCCATAGAACCTTTCCATTGATGCCATTTTAAACCAGGGTCTTTCTTATTGTTCAGTCTAGAACACTGACCTTAAATAAGGAATGTCATGCCTTCAGTGGTTTAGATGTTGTCCTGGGTTTTGTTGTGAACTCTTAGATGAGTTTTCTTGGAGTATTTATCATTTTTCTTCTAGCACCGGAAGAATTTCTTACCACAGAGGACTTAATGAGCTAATTACCTCTATTAGAAAGATTGGATTAGAACCAGCTCTTACCAGTAAACTCCCAAGGATTATTAGTGTCATTTGATTTGTTTTTCTGTCTTTGATTTTCTGTATCATTGTAATGTTTTTCCACATGTACAGCACTTTAAGTGCCTTGTTGCTGAAAAGCGCTACATAAATAAACTTGACATATAGGGTATCAATACATTTTAAACCAGCTGATTTGAACATAAAAACGATGCTTTCTAAATGCTTACAGATTTAATATGGTTGTTGGCTTCTTATACACCTTCAGACATCCATTTCTTCATGGATTAAATACTTATTCTCTGTGTCATTCCGAGTTTTTACCCTTAACTTTCTTTGTGGAATAATTGTCTTTAATTTCTTATTATATGAGGAGTATTTGATAGTTGCCAACATCTGGTGTGAATTCTATGTCATTGTTTTTAAAATAAATATTTAAACAGAGAAAAAGTTGACGTGTTCATTGCTTATTGTACCTGCTTTAAAACCTGATAATTCCACATAGAAACTAGTTAAAAATATTAATTATGCGGCACACTGGAAACAATCGTAGACAAGCGAGATGGAGATAAAAAAGACTAAAATGGTTTCAGTATATGGTTGTTAGATCATGACATAAATCAACAGACATAAGAAGCAACAATGCCAAATAAATGGCAAAGAATAAATAAATAAAATAAATAAATAAATAAAAATTCTGAGTTATGGATTTGGTCAGCTGGTCTCTCAATGCAATTAATCACATTTTCTCGACGAGAAGACAGGGTGAAGGGGAACCCTCTTGTCCAGACGGGACATTTTTCTCCGGATACACGATGGACTCCTGGCAGAAGTGGAGGATTATGTGTCTGTCGATATTGTCAGTCGAGGATGTCCAAGATGTGTACACAATGGGATGTTTGATGACAGGATTTCTGATCGCAGACTGGATGTGATCCTTACACAGGATCGCAGGCAGGTTGCGGTTCCTGGACTCGGGTGAAATAGGATAAATCTTGGAGGAAGTTGTTCGCTCTGATCTGGCAGAAAGGACCTGGAGTTTGGCTGTTTGAATTCACCACTGAGAAGCACCAGCGAGACTCTCAAGGCTGACGGACAACTAAGAGTCAGCCTAACCCAAATAATTGTTGTTTTTCTGAATCTGGCTCTCCTGCACGGCTTTATGGCTGGCTCTCCTTAACTTCTCCTGAAGGTTATGTAAACATGACACTCTGCTTCCTCTGTCCCCTCCCTTCCCTGAGGACATCTGGGGACCTGCTCAGAACTCTGTGGCTGGTTGATGAACATTCCATCGTATTATCAACCACAATGGCCTCTGTGACGGTGCTTCACGGACTTACTTTGCACACACTCACACGCACACATGCTCAAGATAAAAATATGCACCCCTTCACACCGCCTTCACTAGATCCCCTGCATTATGTTGTTTCATATATACAGTACAGACCAAAAGTTTGGACACACCTTCTCATTCAAAGGGTTGTCTTTATTTTCATGACTATGAATATTGTAGCTTCACACCGAAGGCATCAAAACTATGATTTAACACATGGAATTATATACTGAACAAAAAAGTGTGAAACAACTGAAATGGTTTATTCTCGTTCTTCAAAGTAGCCACCTTTTGCTTTGATTACTGCTCCGCACCCCTTTGGCATTTTTTGATGAGCTTCAAGAGGTAGTCCCCCTGAAATGGTTTTCACTTCACAGGTGTGCCCTGTCAGATTTAAAAAAGGGGGATTTCAAAAGCCTTATAAAGGGGGTTGGGACCATCAGTTGTGTGTTCAGGAGGTGGATACATTCCCAAGCTGATAGTCCCTACTGAATAGACTTTTAGAATTTTTGTTTTAGGCAAGAAAAAAGCAGCTAAGTAAAAAAAACATGGCCCATCATTATTTAAGAAATGAAGGTCAGTCAGTCCAAACAATTGGGAAAACTTTGAAAGGCCCCCCAAGTGCAGTCGCAAAAAACCATCAAGCGCTACAAAAAAAAACTGGCTCACATGAGGACCCCCCCCCGGAAAAGGGGAAGACCAAGAGTCCCTTTTGGGGGGGGACGATAAGTTCATCCGAGTTACCAGCCTCAGAAATCACGGTTTAACAGCAGCTCAGATTAGGAAAACAGGTCCATGCCACATAGAGTTCTAGCAGCAGACACATCTCTAGAACAACGGTAAGAGGAGACTGTGTGAATCAAACCCTTATGGAAAAAATAGCTGCTAGGAGAGGCAACAGCAGAAGAGACTTTTGACATTTAGGGTATTAATAAATTTTTAAACCAGCTGATTTTTGATTTAAAATATAAAAGATGCTTTCTAAATGCTGATAGTTTTTAATATGGTTGTTGGCTTTTATACACGTTCCGACGTACATTCTTCGGGGGAAATCCTTATTCTCTGTCTTTCCAATTTTTTAACCCTTAACCTTCTTTGTAGAATAATTGGCTTAATTTTTTATTATATGGGGAGTATTTGATAGTTGCCAACATCTGGTGTGAATTCTATGTTTTTGTTTCTAAAAGAAATATTTTAAAACAGAAAAAAGTTGACGTGTTCATTGCTTTTTGTACTGCTTTAACACCTGATTATTCCACATAGCAACTATTTAAAAAGATTAAATTATGGGGCACAGGGGAAACAATCGTAGACAAGCGAGATGGAGACAAAAGACAAAAACCTTTCAGTATGTGGTTTTTGAGAAAAGTGAACAGATCACGACATAAATCAGAAGACATAAAAAAGCAACAATGCAATAAGAATAAATGGTATTAAATCAAAAAAAATTTAATAAAAACCAAAGCACCTAAATATTTTAAAAAAAGTGACTCAGTCCAGGCTGAAGCAAAAAATTTCTAATATACATGATGTGTTTCAATGTTTCCTGCAGATGTTAAGCAGATGCTGATGGTTAAAGAAGAAGCCCTGTAACCCACAGACCTTGTGGGCCTACATGACCCAAAGCTCCCCCAAAAAAAGGAGGAACAGGAGGAGGTCTATACCAGTCTGGGGGGAGACCTCAAGGGAAGGAGGAGATTGATGCCATCAGGTTTCCAGTCACTGCTACTCCAAAAAGTGAGGATGATAAACAGTCCCCTCTGCTCTCACAGCTTTATCAAGACCAAAATTAAAGGCAGAGCGCCTCCAGAAGACATCGATGGAGGAGAAGAACCATCAGGATACAAGATCATGGAGATGGTTCCATTTCCTAAAAAAAGAAAAAACTGAGAAGGAAAAAAGGCCCATGTCGCAACGCACCCCGTCTCTGAGCTCCAAAAACTGTCAGACTCTGGACCGAAATCTAAGGACATGGACAATGACGGGAAGGACAGCAGAGCCCCTGAGTCAGATGGAAACATTAAAAAAACCTTTAGCCCCCTGAGTTTGCTGAACAATTTTTGGTTCACCGTGGCTTTCTTCAGAAAGACATGATAAATTCAGAAATTAGGATTTTAAACTCGCTGATGGGAAGAAATGTTTCACAGAGAAAAAAATGTGGAATCGCAAAGAAAGTCCAGACAGGAGTGAAGTTTAGTTGTGAAGACTGTGGAAAAACTTTATTGGAAAAGCATTTAAACATACATAAGAGAATCCACACTGGAGAGAAACCTTTCTGTTGTGATCAATGTGGACAAAGATTCAACCGAAAAAACAAATTAAAAACAGAACATAGAGAATCCACACTGGACAAAAAACCTTTCTGTTGTGATCTATGTGGAAAAAGATTTACCAAAAAACGAAATTTAAACACACACATGAGAATCCACACTGGACAGAAACCTTTCTGTTGTGATCTATGTGGGACAAAGATTTAACCACAAAAAAATTTTAAAAACATACACGAAAAATCCACACTGGACAAAAAACCTTTTTCTGTTGTGATCTATGTGGACAAAGATTTAGCGTAAAAAGGAAATTTAAACACACAAGGGAAAACCCACATGAGAGAAACCTTTCTGTTGTGATCTATGTGGACAAGATTTACTGAAAAAGGAAATTTAAAAAAAACACATGAGAATCCAAGGGACAGAAAACCCTTTTTTTGTGATCTATGTGGAAAAATTTTTAAACCCAAAAAGGACATTTAAACAAAAACATGAGAATCCACAGTAGAGGGAAAAAATGGCTAAGGTTTGAATGCTCAAACAGATTACGGTCGCTGTAAAAATTTGTGAATTTTTAAGTGCAAGGCCCCAGTGGCGAGAATACTTCTAATCTGAGGAAAAGCACCTAGTTAAGCACCAGATTTTTGTAAAGGTTAAGGGGTTCAAAAATTTTTCAGCCTTTTAGTTAGGCTACAACTCCTGCATTAGCACCGTTAACACGCCTGCTAATGGATACGATTTGTGCATTAAATTTGTGCCTTATTAAAAAAACAAAAACTACATAGTTAAGGGTTTTCATATTGAAGAAATGTTTGAAACTTCTGAGATGTTACAATACAAACAGCTGGATGTTGTTTTGATATATTCATTAAAGTTTATATATTGAATAATACACTACCGGTCAAAAGTTTTAGATACACTTTCTCACTTAATGGGTCTCTATTTTTATGACTATTGTAGATTCTCACCAATGGCAACAAAACTTTGAAGGAACACATATAGAGTTATGTAGTAAACAAAAAATGTTAAATAACGAAACATTTTTATATTTTAGATTACAGCTTTATTTTGGGTTTACAGCTTCTATAAAAGCTATAACTTTTATAATTTTTACATTTTAGATTATTTTACAATTTTTCGTTTGCTACATGACTCCTTGTGTTCATTCACAGTTTTGATGCCTTTAGTGAGAATCTACGTACAATGGAAATTGTCATAAACGTAGAAAACATTGAAAGAGAAAGTGGTTCTAAAACATTTGACCAATCGTGTATGTTAAATGGAAAATTTTTGAGATTTTATTTTATAACATTTAATACCACATAACACGTAAAAGTACTGAAAACTGGTACCAGCGAGTGCCGGTTTAAATTCACAGGTACCAAGTATTGGTACCGTATCGGATCAGATGTGAAATGTATCCATCCCTAGTCAGGAGAGGGTGATCAGACTGGATTTAGATGTCCTGTCATTTTCCAAATGAATATATTTTGGAGCGTTACCGTTTTTTGCCACAGTCAATGTATCAACAATATTCTCAGTCCACACATTGCTCCTATGACACAACGACTACACATCGTTTCTATGCCAACAGCAGCTTTTTGTATAACATAGGTGATGCAGAAAATCCTTCAAAGGCAACTGTATGTCGTGCTGTCAGGGATGTTGCTGTTGCTCTTTAAACTGTTACTGTACAGCTGAGGTGCCCATGGTGTCGATTGCAAAAATTCAGTGAAAAAAAGGTTGTGAGATTGTTTTTTTTGTTTTATATTATTTCACAGTTTATCATCTGCTCAACGAGTTTTTTAACATTGATTCTGTCCCCCTGACTATGCTGCACCTCTCATTTAATTTAATCTGAGTATGCTTTTTTGATAACCACACAGTTTGTTCAAATGTATATTTAATGTTTCCTGGGTTTTTTTTTCCCTTTACTATACAGCCCCTTCAAATTTTTTGTGACTGCGTTTGTATGATGCACCCCCATTATCACAATGTTGGGGTTTTGGGAGACTCCACACCCATTTTTAGGCTTGCCCGTGGTGAGTTTATTAATCATAGTTTTTAAAATTTTGATTTACCATCACTCTCTAACTAAAGACAATTGTCCTTTATTTCATTATTATTATTCATTATTTCAGATTTTACGGAGCCCGGCAAGTATCAGCAGGTACAAAAATAACCAAAGCCGATAGAAACCCGTGCTCACGCTTTATTAAACTCTGCTGTCGGTTTTGCAATCTCTGCAAGCAGATTACTCAGTGACATCTGTCGAGAGTTTGGACGCATGGCCCACAGCTGCGAGGTAAGTTCAGTGGATCTGTTGTCATATGTACTGCCATGTTTTCATCAGCACACTTCACAGCTTCCACTGAACTTACCTTGCAGGTGTGGGCCATGCGTCCAAACTCTCGACAGATGTCACTGAGCCAAAACCAAGAGCTCAGTTTAGTGAAGCGTGAGCACAGATTTTTGTTTTTGTTTTTTTACCTGCCGTCACTTGCCAGGCTCCATAGTATTTCCAATTTGTTTTCTGCAGCTGCATTTTTAGGTATTTCTTTCTGATTTCAAGTTTCTGTTTTCTTGTAAATACAACTTGTACAGCTGTTTCACATGGAGCTTTAGGGACAGAAAAATATCAATTTCAGTTGCATATCTACTTTTTTCATATTGAGTCATGAGCCAACCTTTAACTCCTTAAACATTTAATTTTTTCTATGGAATATACCCGTGAATGCTGTGTAATTCAGTTGGTAAAGGTTAAACAGAACAATTTTGTCCTGCAACTTTTAAGATGCATCCTTTCTCACACTTGGTCTGTGCAGCTTTCCCCTAATATTTGCTTTAACAAAACAAGATACAAAGTTTTTTTTCCACACCTAAAAGCTGCAGGAGGGACCTCTTGGGACTGGAGCTGTGTATCGGGCTTAGATACTTTGCCAAAAATATTTTGTATCATGAGTGCTCAAAAAAAAAAAATAAGATGCCGCTTAATGTAAATGCCAAAAAATGCTGGAATTGTGGATGTATTTTTTTAACAATACGATAAAAAAGTAAAAACGAGGATGGGTCAGAATGGGCATAAGAACACTGCAAAAAAAAAGGGTTTAAACTAGCAGCAAAAGGGTAGGAAAGTGGACCTACTGAGTAGAAAACCGAAACCTGGGATAAGAGCGTCATTTGAACATGTTTGATAGTCTGACTAATAAAAAATTAGTTCTAATTAATGTGATGAGATGGCAGTAGACCTCTGAAGAACACCATCCACATCCCTGCTCCCACCATCCTCAAAACACCGTGTCTACTATGGATCACTTCAAGTTCCTAGGACCACCCTTTCTCTGGACAACAACAAACAAACAAGGGATTTGACTTTGGTACACTTTGCTCTCAATGAAGAATTTTTTTTTTTTTTTTATAATAATAGAAAATGAAAAATACCTATTTAAATGTACATATATACACAACTGACTTTAGAATAGAATATAATGTGAGATCAGTCCAAGTATTCATGGTGTTGTTCTGAAACTCTTACTTTCAAGTGTTCATCAGAGAAACAGCCTGGGGGAAGAAACTGTCTCTGTGGCGGCTGGTTTTAGTGAACAGTGCTCTGTTGCGCCGACCTGACAGTAAAACTCTTAACAATTTATGTGCAGGGTGTGTGGGGTCTGCAGAGATTTTAGCAGCCTTTTTCCTGACCCTAGACAGTTTCTTCCCCCAGGCTGTTTCTCTGATGAACATCTAATAGAGTACCGAAGTCGCAATTCCACCTTGTATATGTGTATATTGTATATATGTATTTAAGGACATTAAGATATATGCAGAATATATCTTATAACATAAAAACAAAAAACAAACCCAGAGAGCAAAGTGTACCGAAGTCAAATTCCTTGTTTGTTGTATGTACGAACCTGGCACTAAAGCTGATTCTGACATTTTCTTTGGGAGTGTGCTTGGTGTACTGAGTGTTTTTGGACATTGTGCTTGGTGTAATAAAGAGGGTGCTTGTGTTAATTCAGGTGTTTTTATTCAAGAAAAGTAATTTCTGCACAGTAGAAGGGCTCAAACGGTTTCTTTTTTTGAGACAATTTCTCCAGCTTTGGAAAATACTCTTTCACAGGAAACAGAGGAGGCTGGTGCGACAAGGAACTGTTTGGCTGGGTGGTTTAGGTTTGGATACAGAGAAAGGCTGGGAGTCCTTCAGTATGAAGTCCACAAGAGCTTCATCAAACTCTTGCTTCCTGTATCCTAAAAAAAATAAAGAAGGAAAATAATAAGACAAGTAACTTCATTTTAACTTACAAATATTTAACTGTCATTCTTTCTAATTCTGCATGTATATCTATGTTATGCTGACCTTGATTGGTGGCACGAGGCTGAGTGTTCTCGTGTTTGGCTCTATGATGCCTCAGCATTGATGACGTATTATTATTATATGTCAGCAGCTGCGGGCAAAGCAAACACTGCACCTGTAAAACCAAGATAACCCGTTACGCACCTCTTGCATAACATGTTCCCCTGACTGTAACACTACTGCATAGTACAGGGTATAGACTTTCTAATAAACACTTTGAATGTACATTACCTTATTAGGTGGCACCAAATCGAAATATTCCCACACTTGGGAACGCTTCCTAGATGGTTGCTCCACAACAGAATAATCCACCAAAACTCTGAATATCCAAAAACGAGAGCTGTTCGTAATGTATAATACGTGTATGTTGGGACCCACAACCATGGTTACAACGCATGGGCCAGTACAGACCTTCCTGGAATTTTCAAAATAAATTGCATTCACCTACTTCTGGCACAACGAGGAAACGGGGTATCTGCGGACTTCCTGTGACGTCACTGCCCGAATAAAAGCACCGCTCTTGCTACATCCTGCCTCTTCAATGACGGTGACGACCGGGATAGGGGAGACAAGCGCGCTAATGTCTCTTTGCTGGCAAACAGACATAACTCTTCAACTGGATCCGAGAGTGTCATACGATCACCGATCATATGCACAAAGTTAAGTACGGATGAAATACTGTCTGTGTATCCGGTATATTTTTCTTTTATAACTATCTTTTCCAATAGTTATAATCAATCTGAAAGAGAGAGGTATCCCAATCGTTGTGCTTTTTAGTATAACAATGGCCATCAGTGGGCTCTAGATGGACAAACTGTCTACATTTAAGGCTAGGCTTAAAACTTTCCTTTTTGATAAAGCTTATAGTTAGAGTGGCTTAAGTTGTCCTGAGCTATCTCTGTAGTTATGCTGCTATAGGCTTAGGCTGCTGGAGGACATAATGACCACTTTCACCCTCTTCTCTACATTCTCACACTACTCTACAATTTTGTATTATTTGCTGTTATTTCAGCTTTTAACTTTGTTCTTTCTCTTTACTCTTCCTAGAAGCTACACCTGGCCTGACTCTGTGTCTACCTGTAACACCTTTCTGGAGAGGGGAATCCTCCAAGCTTCTGCTGGCAACAACTTAATGCTCACCCTTTACCGATGATCCACATGGCCCTGTTTTTCAGTGTTTAACCCTTTCTCTCGATTGACTGAGCTTTTATTGTAACTAATTATATGTGTTCTCTTTCAAACTCTAACCTTGAAAACTGGCTCAGAGTTTATCTGTTCTTTCTTTCTAGGTGAAACGACTAAAGGAGCTACATCCATTAACATTTACTTTTCCTTCCCATAGAAAGTACTCCTGGATCAGTGCTTCTTTGTTCTCTTTGTGTCTCTGCTCTGTTCTCTCTAACCCCTAGTCGGTTCGTGGCAGATGGCCGCTCACACTGAGCCTGGTTCTGCTGAAGGTTTCTTCCTGTTAAAGGAAGTTTTTCCTCTCCACTGTCGCTACATGCATGCTCAGTATGAGGGATTGCTGCAAAGTCAACGCCAGTGACTGTCCACTGTCGCTACATGCTCATTCAGGAGGAGTGACTGCTGCAGGTCTCTGACTCGATGCAATCTGTTGGGTTTCCTTAGATAGAAAAACTTTTTATCCAATTTGAATAAATAACTGAATCTGATTGCACTGTTCAATGGTTAGGACTAATTGGAATGTATGTACCTGAGTTTTGTGAAGTGCCTTGAGACATGTGTTGTGAATTGGCGCTATATAAATAAACTGAATTGAATTGAATTATATTCATTCATGAAAGGGGAAATTAAGGTATAAGCATTGCTTACTTTCTCTCTGAAGCCTGCAGAAGCAAACTGTTCCAGAGAAGTCCCCAGTAGAGATGCTGTCTCTACAAGCCAAGTCTGAAGGAAGGACAACAGCCCCGCATCACCGTGGTTATGGTAATGTGCGGTTTGTTGGTGGACAGTACGAGCCGTCTTCCATCCACAGCTACGGAGGTTAGCTGGAAGCTAACCCTGTTCACGGAGCTTTTTCAACTTCGTCGTCGCCCGGACGCCTCCTCAACACAATTCAAACGAGGTTAGGGTTTGGGCAGAGAGAAGGATTTAGAATGAAATAATCTAAACGTTTTTCGTTTTATGAAGTTTGGTTTTGTTTGTGTTGAACTCAGCTATCTTTGGTGTTAGCAGATTATCTGTTCAGCACACGTGCTCAGTTTGTGTTCTGTGTTTGTGTGTTTTTAAAGTCAAGACAAACTTTATTTAAAGGGTGATTTTAAACACAGAAGATTGATCATAACGCGCCGTCCACGCTTATGCATTTTAACCGTTTTATTGACAGTATTATTAAAGGTGTGTGTTTGATTCTGGTGCTAAGCTATCAGCTTCTTTTGTTAGCTTTAACTGCTAACAGCTAAGGACACGTGCTTGCCTGCTCAAGAATATTTACCCAGAAACGTTGTTAGTTTTCAATCTAGTAAATAATAGTTCCCTAAACATTATTTTACTAAACTTGATAACTAAGTAAACACCATTAAGCCCCATTTCTCCAAAAAGTTTTGGCTCTTTTCCAAAATACTTCCTTAAATATTTTACCATTTCCTTAATAATATTTCTTTAAATATTATTTTAATAAATAAAGGCAACTAATGAGACTCCATTGAGAATTAGTCATCCAGAAGGTTGGATTTATTCAGCAGATCATTCTTGAAAACATTATTTTATTAAAATATTATTTTATCTGATCTTGCATTGTGAATGATTGTCTAAACGTTTGCTGATTATTGCCAAAGTTAGTTCCAAGACTTACTTAACTTCATTTCCAGATTCTTCTAGATCATCCTTGGTTCTCAAACATAAACATTGCATGGTAATGTTGCATCACTCTTTTGGTCATGATTTTCCATCATCTTTAATCAGCTTGTTTATGGTGTACATAGCCCATTAGTCTTCCTTATTCTTTAATTCTGCTTGGTAGTTTAGGTGGATTGTTTTAGTATAGTAAAGAGTTTGTTGATTGAAATATGTTTGACTTTGAGTTGACTTATTTTTGTTAATAAATTCTTGTATTTTAAGAAATTGTGTGAATTCATTCCATGTGTGTGCAGAGTTTAGCTGTTCAATAATTTCAGACCTCGTCTCACACCTTTCCATTTTGTCCTAATATCATCGCCTTACTGGGTTGGTATTCACAGGACAACCCTTGACAGACCGAAATATTATTTGATAAAATAATATAATAATAATATTAAAATATTAATATTAAATAATAAATAATATTTTCAGATTCATAATCACAACATGTAGAACGGGGATGTGATGGCTTGAGCCATCTTAAAAACACTGAATCATGCCAGATGTTTGAAACTCCGCCAGTCAACTCAAAGCAGTCAAGAGCAGTCAGCTGACTCGGTTCACATGTGATCGATGACGTCACAGGAAGCAAGCTCCGGCCCACTGCTTCACCATTTCTACCCTGTCGAGTTTGAAGCGTGCTTTGAAGCCTCGGTGTTAGAGGTAACATCACTACAAGAAAGGCACAAAGACTGTGAGGAAAAATAGGACTTTGATTTTAAAAGGACTATCGGTAAGCTCACTTGGAATGCACTTTGGAATCTCTGGGTGAAGAAAATGTATTTGTATTTTTCTATTGGGTAAATATTTGAAGTTTGAATGCTGTGTTCTGAGTAAAGGTTTAAATATATATGTATTTGGCCTTAAAATAAGTATTCAGTTGAGATAAAAATCCTAAATCAGTTGAGTTTTCACCTGGTTGGTATAAATTAAGTGGAAACCCAAATTCATCTTTAAACGTTAGTTAAAATTAGTAAAATGTATAAAAATAGATCAAATTTGGCTAAAAATATTTGTGCAGGAAAAAACCTTTACTTAAAGAATTATATTTTCTTTATAAATTAAATATATTTTGCTTAGAAATAAAACATATCCAGTTTTAGATTAAACATACTATTGTATTAACATGATCTTGTTGAAATATTTATCTTTATTGATTGCATTGCATTTAAATTAACTTATCTGTGTTTTCTGTTTTGAAAGTTTTTCATCTGTTTCATTATTTCGCCTGCACTGGTCAAATAATGTGTGTGAAATCTGAAGTCTGGTCCTGGTCTTTCAAGTGTGGGCACCTCAAAGTCACTAGAACACTTGACAGTGAAAAACCGCCTAACCAGTAGAACTGCTTGATCAGTGAAGACTCCACAATAGCCCACCACAAAGAGGGGAAAACTCCTTCTGGGGACCTGGGGGAAAAGTCTGCCATCTGTCTGTCCAACAGCCAAGAGGAGCAACATGGCCAAGGTCAAGTCACTTGAAGATCTGAAAGTGGAGCGAACCACCGTAAAAAGACTCTTTTTAAGACTCACCAACCATATTATGAGGACTGATATGGACATATCTGTAGAGGAGCTAGAGGAGAACTTCAAAAGACTCACAGTGGGGGGCTCTAAAGGGATGGAGGCAAATGAAGAGCTTGAGGTCACTTACAACGCAGCAGATGCAAAGGGTGCACTAAGCGACCAGCAGAAAACCGACATTAAGAAAAAGGAGAAAGAGTGAGAGCAGAAGATAAAGGCAACAAAGCACCTGATCCAAGAGACACTATGGACTTCATATGGTGAGAAAGAACTGTCCCTCGATCTACAAATCGCCGAGGAGAGAGTGACAATGTCACCTCCACTGAACCCCAGTCCCTGGAGGCTTATGACTTTATGCTCATGCATGCTTTCAAGCTCGTGCATAAAACCAAAGGAGCACATCAAACCTAGAGTCGCTGGGCTCGACCTGCTGAGAAGCAAGATTTTAATCGTCGCTTGATGGAGCTAGAGATCTGCCTTCACAAGCTGGTGTCCGGGAAGGCTGCCCTGAAAAAAAGCAGCAAATCTCAAAGAGGACACCGGAATGGAACCTGCCACAGCTCAGCTACTGCCGGAACCATAAAGCTTAAAGCCACAGCCCTACCAAAGTTCACAGGCTGCCAGCGGGACTTCTACACATGGAAGAAAGATTGGGAGGCTCTGCAGAAGCAAGGCGAACCGACAGGGTCCAGAGAGGTAAATAAATTCCAACTGCTTGATAGCCTTGATGAAAAGGTGGCTAAAGATCTACATCTGTCAGCATACACTACAGCAGCTGAGATCTTTAGAGTCCTAGAAAACCCCTATGGGAACCAAGCCACTATTGCCATAGAGATCATTGAAGATTTACAAGCTCTTCCACCTGTCCGTGGTAATCAGCCAAGAAGAGTCATAGAGCTCATCCAAGCAGTTGAAAAGGCTCTATGTGATTTAAATGAATTGAATAATGCAGATGCTATAAAGAACCCACTAGTAACAAAATTCATTGAAGGCAAGCTTTCAGAAACCCTGAAAGACTGGCTTACCTATGACGCTGACAAAAAAAATGTGGTAAACACTCAAAACCGCTTTGACAAGCTCCTCGCATACTTGCAGTCTCAAGAATCCATCTACGAGCAGTTGGAGCAGCTGAGATACATTGACCCTGCTAAGGAGAAGACCAGGGTTCAAACAAGGTATGCTAGAACAAGGACCTCCAAATCTAGCAGTGAATCAGCAGGCTGCATCATCTGTGGAGACCAAAAGCATAAGAGAAAACTGTACATTTGCAGAAAACAATCACAAAGTTACCAGAGAAGAAGGACGCAGTGCAGCGGCTCGGAGCCTGCAAAAGGTGTCACGAGATCCATGACAATGAACCCTGCAGGAAAACCAGTTACCTGTGTGGGAATCGAGAATGCAGAGACAAACACCACTACCTTCTCTGTCCCCTGCCCAGACTCTTAACCAAAGGTCCAAGTCCAGCCCAGTGAGAGCTGAGAGAAGATACACTGAGGCCCAAGATGAATTCCTCTAAAATTTTCACCTAAAATTGGCTCAGTAGTGTCGTGATCCCTTTGGGGGGAAATGTCACACTCGAACATATAACTCCACTGAAACCTTGAAAGGGGGCCTTTTGGGGGGGCTGGCCCAAATTGAATATCCCTTGTGATTTTGTTTGCTGCTTAATGTCACTGCCAACGATGGTCAAAAAATCGGGACCCTCATTAACAGGCTTCTGATACAAGCTATATAACACTTTAAGCTGCAAGCAAGTTAAATCTTCGCAGTGAAGTTGTCACACTCGTTGTCCATGGTGTCGCTGGAATGAAGGTGTCTTCAGTAATAATAAGAATAACAACAATAATCATAATAATAATAATAATAATATTATTATTAATAGGCTAATAATACAATTACATTATACATAAATCTCACTGAATTAAAGAAAAAATTACCTAGAGTTGATTATCACACAGTGTATTCAAATTTAAAGAATAAAACTTATTAAATGAATAAATGAAGGTAACCAGTTTGGAGCGACCCCGGTCCTTATTTGCCCATCATTTCCCTTTCCCGGGTTTTCATTTTCAACATCACCCTTAGCAACCACCATAGCATCAACATAAAAGTAGTATTCCCCTACTATTTTGAAAGAGCCTAAAAAACTGTATGTCAAAAACAAAAAAAACAAACAAATCGTTTTACATAAAGTGTGGATACTAAAAAATAATGAAACATTTGTCGCTAGAAAAGCTATCAAAACAAAGCCCAAAACCACATCTATCTCAAAATAAAACCAAAATTTCCCCCGGAAAAAAGGGGTTTCCCCCATGTTTTTTAGTTTTATGCTTTCGAGAACTCAAAAGTCCCCCGTTTACCCAAAAATAAACCCCTTGAAAATTTACAAGGGAAAAAAACGTAGCTCTGCTACTATTTTAAGCCCTTTTTGTGAAATGGTCTTTTGCCCCGTGCAAAAGTAGGTATTACCCAATTTTATGGGGGGGTTGGTTAGGGGCCCTTTTTCCCTTTTTAAATCCAAAACAGCTAGGAGCCACAAAGGGGGGAATTATCAATGTACTTTTTTTAAAAAGGCCTTTTTTTTCATTTCTTTGTACTGAAAAAACCCGTCCTCAAAGGGGGACAGGGCCTGAGGTTTTTTGGGTGTCCCGTTGCTGGGTGGGAGTTTCCGGGGTTTCATTGGTTCCATAATTTGGTAGAACTTAACAACTGTTGAGGGAGCCTCTAATTTAAACGGGTTTGTGAAGCGGGGAAGTGTCCTAAGCCGGGCAGGACTTCAGCCCTCGAGCACGGAAAGTTGCCCACCCCTGTCATTTACTGTGTTGTCCCTTTCGAAAAATTCAAAAGGGGGCCAACTGACACCTGCGAAAGCATGGGCCCCAAATGTGCCTCCATCTACTTGGGGAAAAGTGTGGACGGGGACCGTTCAAGACATAGGTAGTTTAAATCCATTGGGGTTTTTTTTTTTTGATATCGGCTATTTTTACCTATGCTCAACCCCGCCTCCCAACCCCCCCTTTTTTTTTAAAGGCTCCCTCATTTTGAGAAAACAAGCCCTTTTTGGGGCCTGCTAAAAACCCCAATCCCTTCCCATTGGAAGGAAAAGGAAAGCTTCTAAAATTGGAAAAGGGGACTGTTTTTAAACTTTCTAGGGGTCAACCAGATGCTGTTATCAAAAAGGCCTAAAGAGGAAAAATTTTCCCACCACTGTAAAACCAAATTTTTGTGATGTGCCCCAGGAGGGGTTTTGGGCCAAGACCACTTCATTGTGTAGCATGTGATCTTCCCAGACACGCCCCATGGTGCTCCATAAAAATCATCCAGGGTAGAGGGTTTTCTACAAAACCTCTTCCACCAACCACTCACATCGGGGAAAAGGGAAAGGGAGGAAATTTCCCCTACCACGAAAAGGGGTGTTTTTATTGTTCAAGTCGTAGGACCTATTAAGATTAGGGAAAAAACCCGTCACTTGTTTTGATGTACTAAATATAATAATTGATATAATAAAATGTTTGTTTACTTCATTCCCAAAGGAATGTTTTTTTGCCTAAAATCTTCCCTTTCCATGACTGCTTCTACTGACAGATGGCCATTACTGCGGGAAAAAAGGTAATTCTAATTGGAATGAATGGTACATTATTATTATTATTATTATTATTATTATTATTATTATTTATTATTAATAATATTAATAAATACACACCAAAAATATATATTTTTAAACCCCTGTTTTGGTTCATTTTACACCTAATGGATTTTTTGAAGGTGTGTTTCTGACCTCCTTTGTTGACTACATTCATGGGCAACACAACATGTAAAGTTTATTTGCATTTGTTGTCCTCTTTTGGCAACTTTATTTGCCCCACGCTGCACGTATTTTCTTTTGATTGTTCTCTCTGGAGCAGCCAGGCATGGACGCACAGATCAACAGTTACACCACACAGAACCGTTAATACTACAGAACTTTTTCTTCTTTTTGCTACCGATGCTACTTCCACTATTAACAGTAACATAGTACCCAGATCAGATGCGCCTGAACAAAAGTAACTAGATGTCATGTTTTAAACAATAGAACTGATTAGACAAATAATGTATATTAAATAATTCAATAAAATAGTGAACAAATAGTACAGATCTAAATTAAATATGTCCAGGGTGCAACACCCTCGCCCACAAATAAATAGGTAAATATTGCCTAACACATTTTAAGGTTTTTTAGCATACAGAAAAAAGTATTTCATCAAAACCCTATAAAAGAAAATTTTAGGGGCATTTTTTAAAACAAATATAAAAAATTTTTGGCCAAGTTTTTTGTGTCTTCCTTAACTGACGTCATCTACTTCTTATCTTCCAGACAAAGAATGTTGCTTGTGTGTCATACAGAACTATCTACAGTCCATTAGTACTGAAGGGTGAATAGTTCATAGAAGTTTGGTGGGACCCCCAAAATCTTCACCAAGTGACAAGGAAATTACCCAATACACCCAGAATTGTGTTTTCACAGATTTCAATGACATGCAATAAAATTTCCTCATGAAACAACTTGTTTTAATCAACTTTTGTTCTCATATAGCTACTCTCTCTCGGTGCTTATTCAATTCTAAATAAACATCTAAACTCAGTTAATCTAAACATAACTTGATGTTTAACCAATGACAGAGTCTCTTTCTGAGAGTCCCTTTACCATGGTGGAGCAGCTCTTCAGGACTTGAAAGGTCAGGTGACCCAACCGGTTGTAAGTGTTGATCGTTCTGGGCTGTCTCACCATTCTTGGGCGTTCTTCAGGTGCTTCTTCATCCCTTTGACCATCATTAGGCTCAGCAGCATCTGAATCAGCCTCCTCTTCCTCAGGCTGCACCTCCTCTCCTTTCTCCTCCACCACATCATTTGCCTCAGTGACATCTTCAGCTCTTGTTTGAAATTCTTCAGCCTCTGAATTTAGAGTTGACTAAGCAAGTCTCGCTGCAGTCCAGATGTAGTATTCTTCCTCACTGGAACTTTCTGTATTTGCAGGTTGGACAGCTTGTTTACTTGTGTGTTTTTTTTATGTTCTCCTTACTCTGTTTTTTTTTTTTTTTTTTTTTTTGGACTTGACGCTTTTTGGGACTTTCCCCCAGGAAGGCATGGAAAGCTGGTTTGCATGTAACACCTTCCCCCTTTCCCCGTTTCATGCCGGGGGTTTACGAAAAATACTGGGCTGTTTGGCCACTTCTGGCTTTACAACATAGTTTACATCCCCCAGAAAACCCCAAACTTTCCCCGGCCCCCCCCTTTTTGGTGTTATTTTCTAAAAAAAAACTTTCACCTGGATCAGGGTAAACCCTTTTGGCTGATTATAGTTTTCCTGCCCTTTTTTTGACTTTTTCCATTTTTTTCCATTATGTTTACTATACCTCCGCATGTTTCTCTCCCCTTCTCAGAAAAGCCAAAAATTGTTGCTTATTTTCTTTTTCCTTTTTGGGGAAGATCGGGTCAATGGGCAATTTTGGTTCATGACCAAAGAGAAGGAAAATAGGAGAAAATCAAGTTGCTTCATGAACAGTGGAGTTGTAGGCACGGGCCACTTTGTTTAAGTGTTCCTTCCATCTTGATTTCTGTGTCTCCTCTAGTGTTCGCAACATTCCAAGGAGAGCTCCGTTGAAGCGTTCTGCAGGATTTGCTTGAGGATCGTAAGTTGAGGTGTGGGAAGGGCGGATGCCACAGAAACTTTGGAGCTTGGTGAAGAGACAATTTTTTTAATTCTCTCCCCTGGTTGTGGTGTATCCTGAATGGGAATCCAAACTGTGTGATGAGGTCATCAAAGAGTTTCATGGCTGCAGTTTTTCCCAGATTTATCTTTGGTTGCACATGCGCCTGCATATTTAGTGAAGTGATCCACCCAAAAAAGTATGTATTCTTCACCTCCCCTTTCTTTCTCCAATGCAATAGTCAATTGAGATCTTAAATGGGGCGGGGTTTGTACTCTGGAGGGGGGGATAATCCTCTATTTGGGTTTCTTTTTTTATACATTGGGATTTTAGTTTTCTTGCTCTTAATCAAAAAAAAAAAAAAAAAAGAAATTAATCACGAGAGGCTGCGACTGGCACTAGTTTTTGCGTCTTCCCCTGGTTTCAATGAAAGAACACTTGGGTTTAGACTGTTTTAGCAGTTATTAATCAAGCACTCCCCACAAAATGCAAAATTTTAATGTTGCAGACTTAAACCCATAAAACCCAAAGGATTTTACATTTTTCCGCAACACAGTGATCAAAACAAACGACACGATGCTCAAAAAATATATGTTTCCCCCTAAACACACACCCCGCTCGGCTACCTTGGCCATTTTTAAAAAATGAAGCCACACCTGTGATTTTCAGGGATTTCACCGAACAAAAAAAATAAAAAACAAAAAAAACCCCCAAATATGGCTTAACCCATAATTGGTAAAATGGGGCTCAAATTCCCGTTCATTTTTGGGGCCCAATAAAAAAAGATCGTGGGCCAAGCAACCATTTTATTTTAACCCAGTCCATGCATTTGTAACTTAAGGCCGGACTATTGTAAAGTTCTTTACTATCAGGATGTCCACAAAATGCAGTTTTAAAAGCCTTCAGCTGATTAAAATGTTGCAAGCACAGAGGTTCGGATGGAAAAATAAATAGGAGTAGATCATATTTCTCGCAGGATATTTGTTAGTTTTCCTTCATTGGCCCTTGTTCAACACTCACCCCGCCAGAAAAGGCTAGAAAGAAGTGTGTTGTTAAAATCAAGATTATAACGCCGTCGTAGACACATATGTAATTGATTAGATCCATTCATAACATCACAAGATGATAATAGTTACGCAATTTGTTCCAATAGTAGTCCCAAGAACAGGAGCACTCGTTCTGAGGACTGCAGGTTTATTGGTGGTTACTAGAGTCTCTAGAAGTAGAATGGGAGGCAGATCTTTAGTATTCAGCTTCCTCCTCATGTGGAAACCAGCTCCCGGTTGTGGGTCCCGTGAGGCGGACACCTGTCTACTTTGAAGCTAGCTTTAAAACTTGGCGGTGTTAGCAAATAGTTATGTCCTGTAAGCCAACACCCTGGAAAATGGGAAATCAACGCAAAACATATGATTAACATGCAATTTAATTGAGATATTAAAATTAACACTTAAAAAAGTAAAATTCTGAGAAATGATAATGAACTGGGAAAAAAACGAAAAAAACAGAGATCCATAATCATGGTTGGTGGCTTTCTTGAGATATTGTGGCCAGGATTTGATCCCTTATGTTATACCCAACTACAGATGAGAGACAGTTAGATTCTCTAGAGGGATTCCTGAACATTTTTCTTGTGATAAAAAAGTCATCCAAAACAACAACTGGAATGGCAGGACAGCAATTTTGGTGCTCAATTTTCAGTGTTTGTAGGACAGGACAGCATGAAATATGTCTAAGGGATTAGAACTCTTTTAAATACTGTTTACATAGGAAACCAACTATTGTCTTCTAAATGACAACAGAAGAGAAACAAGATTTCAGAAATCTGAGAGAAGTAAGAACCATGAGCACATTTATAAACAAAACCGACTGAATAAGGGACAAAAACTGATCCTAAAGTCTTGCATGAATACAGTTAAATTACTAATACAATTTAGGAGATTAGACTTTAATACACTACATGTTAAGGACTAAAGGATGATTAAATAAAATATAATGAGGACTGAAATACAAAATGCACACAACAAAGTCTATACGAAATTGAACAACATTAGTAATGGTGATTATGGACCAGTTATTAATGTTTGAGTGTGTTACCCTAGATCCCAAGATCACTCTGTGGGAAAATGCAAATGTGAACTGAGCTTTAATGTCAAATGTGATTTTAACTTCAATTCTAAACCTAGCAGCGTTTTCCAGGAAACATTCTTCAGAAGGTGAGAAGGGTCAGGAAACGGGGTTTTGGAATTAGATCCAGAAAACAGAGAACAGAGATAAAAGCAAAAAGAACAGGTTTTGACTATGGCAAAGGGTGCTAAGAAATAATCGCATACCAGGGAGAATTATTGGGACACAATACGATCAAGGGTGTGAGGACTCCTTACAAAATAAACACATAATAGTGGATTTAATTGCATGAATGTACTTTAAATGTCAAAAACCCGTAATACCAGCAGGAAATTTTAGACAGGAAAAGAGGATGGAACGTGTTTACAAGAACCTAAAAAACTCGGATAACTCAGAATTATAAAACATTGAGTTCCACTGCAGGATGAAGGTTTTTTACAGTAAGGATACTGGATTACTAAGTTCGCAAGTAAGTCTTTCACAGAAAAATAGTGTTTGGGATGCACAAATGGCAGTCTAATATGTACATAATTTTAAAATAGGGTTTGTTCCCTTTAACAATGAAATAAAAATGTTGTCATGAAAGGGAAAAAGATCTTAGTAGGACAAAGCAATGTTCCTTAAGAAAAATATAGTTTGACATCCTCTTTCGCAAAAAGTAGAGCAAGTTTACAATGTAATATGGATGTCTTCAAACGCCTATATGGAAGAAGAACTTTTTGAACTGTGTGACAGACAATGAATTAAAACATAGTCTTGTTAGTGGAAAACTGTAGCGGTCTGTTCGACGTGCTATATAACAGAGCCTTAGACGTTCCAAGCACAACTATGCAACGTTTTAATAATCATAGGAGGGAGAGACTATGAACTGCCCTCCTTGGAATACGTATTCTTTCTTGTTTGAGAACTTCCACGGCGTTGTATCTCCCACTGCCAAATGTCGGAAAGCAAACAAACAACCATACATCCTTGCACAAAGCCACAAAATTGCAGGGGGACCTCCACTAAGGTATTCGCACACCCGAATTCTACAGACGAATAAGCACATAAACACTTGGCATAGAAGTTAAACACTTACTTCTCTTTAGATATAGAAGAATGTGTGGAGGAACAACATAACGGAGCCTGTATCTACTGTACAGGATGTCAGCTTTTTTAACATGCAAGAAAAAACTGACCAATAACCAGTGCCCCCAGTGTGATCGAAGGACAAGTATCATATTAATTGAATATTAGTGTAGAGACATAGCACACACGCTAGTGGTTAAATGTAAAGTGTTAGGTAATATGTAGTGTAGATAGCAACAATATAAGTGTATATTCAAACATCCAGAGGGCACGTAGAATTGATCAATCAAACAAGGTAAAACTTTGAATGCGGTAGAGACGAAAAACCTTACAGCTGAAAAGCTTGCAGAAACAAGATTAAGTTGCGGGGACTTATAGAAATATCAGCTGAAATCTGATAAATTAACACAAAAATACCGGTAAACATTTCAGAAAAGGAAAAAAATTGTCATGCTGATGTGCGGGGGGACCACCCCAACCACCATCTGAATCTAGTTTTAAAAAGGAAAAAAAAAATTATTCAAATGGTAAGGCAAATTAAATAGTTTGTAAACTCATGTGTGAAGTTATCCTCAAACTAGAACTATACTTGTGATGAAGAATATGTGAAAAAGTATGATGACTAAGAATTGACAAAATAGTTTAAAAAAGGACGCTCAGCGAAGCTAGATGATTTACTTCTCCCCAAACTGAAGGAAAAAATAACCTCTTGAAGAAGCTAGGTTGAAGTCATGCTAAAAAATATGTTGACCGAATAAAAATGGCCTAGAAACCCTTCCAACGCCCCCATGGTCCTGAATTACAACCAAATACACATCTGAAAGCACAGACTAAACACACCCCCCCAACTAACTTTTCCTGTAACGTCACTGATGTACATGATATGGTTTAGAGAGCATAGGCCGGAAGTCATGTGTGAGTGAGAGAATTATATGCTTAGACTGGCTTTAGGCCCACCATTCTCTATCCAACTGATTTACTCAGCATCCCACAGTGACAGTCATTGGGGGAAAAAATAGTTGAAAAACTACAGATCTTCTTACTCCATGAATAAAACTGGCATGGCACATTCTCCAAAACACACGAATCCTTCATCTCTATATTAAAAACACTCAACAAATATCACAAAAAAGAAGATAAAAATCATTATTTAACAGTTGAGTGAGAGAGGACCATTTGAAGTAACATTAAGTGACAAGGTCATATCAATGTGGGATACATGATAAACTGCGCGAACATTTTTGGGGGAAAACCTGGTTGATCGGAGAGACAGCATCCATTCCACTGAGGATGTGCTACTGATCTTCTTCTAGCAAATAATCTGGCAATATTAGTTCTCCAAAACTCTGACAACCAGGGTTCAGACCAGCCAGCAGGTTCATAGTAGTATTAACACTCCTCCTCTGCAGCTTCTGTACTGCTTACCACCCATACCCTATCCTAAGATAGGTTACTCGCCCCACGGCCCAAAATGAATAGATTAAAAAAATATCTAAAAAAGAGGGAAAATCCGGAAAAATCTAATAAAAAGTAAACACACAACTTCCCCCCCCAAAATAAAAAATAAAAATAAAAACAACTTAAATTGTGGCTTACTGAACATTAAAAAATCTTTTCTCTCAAGACTTGCTAGTAGTGACCGATTTGTAAACAATCAGATTGATTTATTTGCCTTCACAGAACTGGCTGCTAGCAAAGAGGATTATGTTACTATGAAGGGAGTCAACTACCTACTAAATTATTTAATTTTGTTTACACATTCCTCGGAAATACTGGGCGAGGCAGGGCAGAAGCGTAAGCAACAATTTTCAGTACGGATTTATTAGTTTGAGGTCACAGACCAATCAATAGCTACAACTCTTTTAAAATCTTAAATCCTCAGTTTCCTCACCAAATTGCCAAAAGCACTAAAACCCACTTCTGGTTTGTTGTTTTGTACCGTCCAACAGGCCCTTATATCTTCAATTTTTAGATCAGTTTTCAGACCTTTTTTTTATCTGATTTTAGTGTTAAAATACAGATAAAGTTATTATAGTGGGGATTTTAACATTCATGTTGACACTGAAAGTGATAGCTAAAAAATATTAGCCTTTAACTGTTATCTTAGACTCAAAATTGGCTTTACTCAAAACATTAACAAACCTACCCACGTTTTGTATCATTCTCCTGGACCTTGTGCTGACATATGGCATTGAGTGTAAAGACATAACAATATTTTCTCACAAACCCTTGTGCGTTCTGACATTTTTTAATAACATTTGAGTTTAATTTAACAGAGTACTCACACCTGAAAGAAAATTCATTATAGTAGGTCATTATCAGACAATGCTGTAACAACCCTTTAAAGAATCTGTCCCACTTTAATTTCTCAATATCACAGAAAAACAGAGCGGAGGCAATAATTTTGTTTCTATTCCCTTCACAAATTGATTCTCTTGTTCATAGTGTGTTACTTCATCATGCCTGGTGCATTAGACAATGCAGGCACCCCTTTGAAAAAGAAGGTAATATTCATAGGAGGCTGGCTCCTGGTTTTAATCAGAAGCTGCGTACTTTTTAAAGCACAATGTTAGAAAAAAATTGGAGAGAAAAATGGCGCTCTACACCCCTAGAGGATTCCTACTAATCTGGGAAAAAAATAGTCTACGTGTTGTATAAAAAGACACTTCACCAAGCTAGAACAGCTTATTTCTTCATCCTTAATAGAAGAGAAACAAAGATAAATCCTAGGTTTCTCTTCTTAATACAGTTCCCTAAACTTACACAGAGTCATAGCTCTGTTGAGCCACATTCCCTAGCTCTCAGCAGTCATGACTTTATGGGATTCTTCCAAAAACTAAAATTGATTCTATTAAGAAGAAAATCTTTGAACATACTTCCCGAAGATGATTACTTCATCCTCAACGAGTGAGGATCAACATTGGAAAGAGCTAACTGTAGAACCTGATGTTGGTTGGACTGTTTTGATCCTGTGGAGCATCCTGAGTTTATCAGAAATATTAGCTTCATCTAAAAAACCTTCAACTTGTATGTTTAGACCCAATCCCAACCAAATTATTTAAGGAAAGTGTTCCCTCTGATTACCAGCCCAATTTTAGATATGATTAATTTATCTTTAGTAAAGTGGTATGTAACACAAGCTTTTAAGGTAGCTGTTAATAAACCTTGCTAAGAAACCTTCGCTTGATCGAGATGACTTAATAAATTACAGACCGATATCCAATCTTCCATTCTTATCTAAATTCTTGAGAAAAAAAATAGTTCGCTAAATTCAATGTGTGAGCATTTACAACAGCAATGACCTGTTAAGGAGGTTCAGTCAGGTTTCAGAGCTCATCATAGCACTGAAAAACAGCTCTGCTGAAAGTCACTAATGATATTCTTCATGCTCAGATAATGGGACTTTCGTGTCTGTACTTGTTCTGTTAGATCTCAGTGCTGCATTTGATAACAGTCGATAAAAAACTTATCTCTTAGAAAAGGCTGGAATATGCTGTAGGGATCAGGGGAATACAGCGCTTGGCTGTTTAAAATCTTATTGTCCTGACAGATTCCAGTTTGTTCATGTAAATGATAAATCTTCAAACTCCAGGGTTAATTGTGGAGTACCACAGGGTCAGTACTTGGGCCAATTCACCTTTACTATATATATGGCTCCAATAGGAAAAAAATTATCAGGCAGCATAAAAAAATTTTCACTGTTACGCTGATGACACTCAGCTTTACTTATCCATAAATCCTGATGAGCCCCAACCAAATTGATAGACTACAAGTATGTCTTGAGACATAAAAACTTGGATGACTTTAATTTTTTGCTTCAAATTTTCAGACAAGACAAAAGTTGTCGTCTTTGGACCGGGTTTTTTAAAAAAGAAACTGCTTAGTCAATCACTTAACATGGATGGCATTAAATTGACCCCCGATAATAAAATAAAAAAACCTTGGTGCTATTTTTGACCGGGGGACATGTCATTTAAATCCCATATTAAACAGGTTTCTAGGATTTCCTTTTATCATCTCCGGAACATTGCCAAAAAATTTAGAAATATCCTGTCCAGGATTGATGCTGAAAAAACTAGTCCATGCATTTGTTACTTCAAGGCTGGACTATTGTAATTTTTTACTATCAGGATGTCCACAAAAAAGCAGTTTAAAAACCTTCAGCTGATTTAAAAATGCTGCAGCAAGAGTTCTGATGAAAATTTAAAAAAGAGATCAATTTCCCCTATTTAGCTTCCATTCATTGGCTCCCGTTAAATCCGAATAGAAAAAAAATTTCCTCACATATAAAGCCTAATGATTTAGCTCCATCATACATCAGAAATCTGATTGTTCCATATGTTCCTAACAGAGCACTTCGTTCTGAGACTGCAGGTTTTAGGGGGTTCCCGAGTCTCTAGAAGTAGAATGGGAGGCAGATCCTTTAGTTATCAGGCTCCTCTCCTTGGGAAACCAGCTCCCAGTTTTAGTCCGTAGGGGGGACCCCCTGTCTACTTTTAGGGTAGGCTTAAAAAAAACTTTCCTTTTTTGATAAAGCTTATAGTTAGAGTGGCTTAGGTTATCCTGAGCTATCTTCCTTATTTTAGCTCCGTCTTCTTTCCCCTTTTTGGGGTGGAGTAAGGGGGAGTCGGGGGTTTAGCCTAAAACCGCCGTTTTGGGTGGAAAGGCAAACACACCCTCCATTTCTGCTACCTGTATGACCCCCCCTTCTTTTCCAATGGTTATGGTCAATCTGACAGAGAGGGTATCCAATCGTTGGGGTTTTTAGTATAACAAAATGGCCATCAGTGGGTCTAGATGGACAAAACTGTCTACTTTTAAGGCTAGGTTTTTTAAAATTCCTTTTTTGTAAAGCTTATAGTTAGAGTGGCTTGGGGTTTTTCCTGAGCTATCTCTGTAGTTATGCTGCTATAAGGGCAGGCTGCTGGAGGACAAATGACCACTTTCCCCCCTCTTCTCTACATTCTCACACTACTCTCCAAATTTTTATATTTGCCCTTTATTTCAGCTTTTAACTTTGTTCTCTCTTTTTCTCTTCCTAGAAGCTACACCTGGCCTGACTGGTGTACCTGTAACACCTTTCTGGAGATGGGAATCCTCCAAGCTTCTGCTGGGAACAACTTAATGCTCACCCTCTACCGATGATCCACATGGGGCCCGGGCTTTTAGTGTTAGCCCCTTTTCTCTCCTAGACATAGCTACTGACGGGCTTTTACTGTAAAAACTCTATGTGCTCTCTTCAGACTCTAACATTTAAAAAACTGGGTCAGAGTTTATCTGTTCTTTCTTTCTAGGTGAAAAGACTAAAGGAGCTACATCCATTAACATTTACCTTTCCTTCCCATAGAAAGTACCCCCGGATCAGTGCTTCTTTTTTGTCTCTGCCTTTCCTCTCAACCCCCAGTCGGTCGTGGCAGATGGCCGCTCACACTGAGCCTGGTTCTGCTGGGGGTTTTTTTCTTGTTAAAAGGGGGTTTTTTCTCCACTGTCGCTACATGCATGCTCAGTATGAGGGATTGCTGCAAAGTCAACGCCGTGACTGTCCACTGTCTCTACATGTTCATCCCGGGAGGAGTGAATGCTGCAAGTCACTGACTTATGCAATCTGCTGGGTTTTATCATGACCAGAGAGAGAACCAAATTCAGCAAACACAAAGTGATAATAAAAAAGGTTTTATTCAGAAAACTCAGATCAGAGAGCAGAAAAAGCGGTCAGCTTTCCAGGAAAACCACTGAGAACAGAGAGACTAGTTAGTGGCTGAATAAAACTCAGGATCTGCAAGGAGTTAGATAAAGCCACTAACCTTCTCAGTCTGGTGATGAGGCACAGAATCCAGAGGAGGAAGAGATCCAGACAGTTAATGAGGAAGCGTCCGACAGACTGAAGTCGGATTGCCGACTGATCCAAATCCTCCGGGGAACCAGCTGACGCTGTGACAGAACCACAGAGAGCTGTGATTGTCCTCTTGACAATAAATCCAGGCAGACTAGAGAGCCAGGCGGACTCAGGCTGAATAAACTAGTGGCTAGGCTGAGACGTAAATCCAGGGACAGAAACAGGGTCAAATTCCAGGGCTAGAGGCGTCAGACAAGGGGCAGGCAGAGACATAAACCAGAGGCAGAAAACAGAGTCGAAATCCAAAATCCAATCCGTCAGACAAGCACCAAGCAAGAGGGAATAAGCCGTAAGGCAAGGCAAGGTCATGGAACGAGATCAGTCAGGAAGGTAAGCTGGATAACTACTCACAAATGTTTTCGAAAATCTGGCACCGTCTGCCGGTCAGAGGGCTGTATATAACTGCAGCTCCACAGGTGTGTGGCATGGCGGTGATTGCGCAGCAGCGCAGCAGCAGACAGGTGAAGCAGATTAGTTAATTGCATGAGTGTGAGCAGAGCAGGCAGACGGGCCAGAATCATAACAGGTTTCCTTAGATAGAAAAACTTTTTATCCAATTTGAATAAATAACAGAATCTGGCTGCACTGTTTAATGATTAAGATTAATTGGAATGTATGTACCTGACTTTTGTGAAGTGCCTTAAGACGACATGTGTTGTGAATTGGCGCTATATAAATAAACTGAATTTAATTGAATTGAATGTCTAAGTCAAATAAGATGGGAAACCTGCGCTTATCTGTGAAGCCTGAATAACACATCTAAATGTTCGTATGTATCTTTCTGATCAAAGGGGGGTTAAGTCAAAAGTTTATGAGATCGATTTGAGAATAAAATAACACATGAGGTGAGGTCATACACGGTTTTTTAAGATGAATAATAATAAAATGCACACCAGACATACTATTTTCAGGCACTGGATCAAACTTATTTTGACTTACTGTACAAAAACACAGTAGTTAGCAATGTCAGTCTATCTCTTTTCAGGATAATGTCTGAGCAATCCATAGTTTAGAACAATATCTGTGCTGATAGGGTGAGGTAGAATGACACTAAGCATGCTTCTAGGCGAAAAGGTGTTTGCTTAACCTATCCTTGCTAACTTCTGTTTCTTTCTCTTGCATGAAAACCCTGAGCGAATATAATTGATTATCACTGCTAAAAGGAGCAGTTCCTACCTCTCTATCAGTAGCCTTTTACAGGTGATGAGAGGGAACCAAATTGACCTGCAGAACGTTACCCTTTGTTGTTGTGGAGGCTGGACCTGGGTTCTCGTTAGGAGAGCTTTTAAAAGAATGTTCTTTCTGAATGCAAAATGGTTTGACCATTTATTCTATTTCTTAAGAACCTTATGTATTGTGTATTTGCTGCAGCACAATTCTAATCCAAAAGATTTACATTGTTAAATGTGGTTTCTAAGTTTCATTTCTGCTCATAATTAATTTGTTTTCTGAGATTCCTATGTACCCGGGGATGGAGTTTGAGCACTACTGTCAAAGTCATCACACCCTTTTTCACGTCATCATTGCATTGGACTATGATAAAGGAAAACATTGAGGAAATATAGGAAAAAGGACACTGAGGACATACAGAAAAGGTGATGCTACCGATGCAAGACACCCAATTTACATATGACACTTCTGTTACAACTATGACCTGAACAAGGCCCCTGACGTCTAATGCTTGGATAACATGTAGAAGCGAGATTAGTAAGGGCCTAACTGCCATTTTTGTTGAACAACGTTTTCTCCTGTTTCTGTTAATTTAGGAAGGTAAGATGAATGTATTTGGTTTCAATTTCTTTCAGCAGATTAGTTTTATCCATAAAAGGCAGACTTGTTTTGGTTGTTATTTTGGCCTGGGTTAACCCTGAAGTTACAACAATCTCCTTTCTGCACAACTTAAGTTTTGATACTAGATACGTTAGTTGGTTTCATATTCTTTAATTGTTTTGAGTTTTGTATGGGTATGGGTTAGAAGGGATTGTGTGGAACAGTTAATTGGACATGAAAGTGAACACAAACAGGAATCGGACTGTGGAGACATCAAGAATACAATCATATACGGACGAAGGATGTTTAATTTGACAATGTGGTACTTTAATGTCATGGGTTAGCAAGATACTGGTCAGTATTCTCTGTCTTCTCAGAATGACACCAATCCAGAGACTGGCTGTACAAGTAACCTTTTTGGGCAGTGGATTCAGAGAACTATGGACACATGAAGACTTTGTGGGATCCTGAACCAGGATAAATGCGATGCCAGAACAATAAAGTTGAAAAGAACCATTCTAAGAGACTAAAGAATGTTCCAGGAAGACCAAGGACAGAGACTGAACTACACTGTTTTGCTGCTGACAATTTAACTGATGCTTTTCTATTTTCTTTTATAACTTTAAGTTTGTCTTTATGTCATTTGCATGACCTGAATTGATTCAAGCTGTTTATGTACTCTGATGGGAGCATCCATTCTAGTGATATTCAGCTCCAGAGTTTCAACATGGTCAATGTTTTCTGTTACATATTGTGGTGAATAAGAATGATTAACCAGGACCTGATTGGCATTAAAGGTCCTTAAAATAGATAACAATGATATGTATTAGCTTCAAAAGAGATCTCTTGTTCAGATTGGCCGAGAATGAGATTTCTCTATGGCCCCCAGACGTTTTTCCCGGCCTTTTAAAACGGGTGGGTTTTTCGACTGATGTGCCCTAAGCCGACCGTATTCCCGGAACTGCAACCGAGAATCAATGTTGTGGATGCCAAACGTTTTACGTAAATGAGTATGATAATTTCAATTGGTCAAGAGGACCCCAATACACACCAATGTTTTGTATCTTTATAAAAAACGCCCTGTAGGAACTGAGGGCTGGGATACTTTGGGATTTTGTATGAAGATGTTATTCAGAGATGTGTTCTGAATAAAAGGTCCCCCGCGTAGGCTCTTGAGAGGAAACCAGTTGTCTCTTCATCATTTTTAAATTAGTAAACTTTCTTCTCCCATAAGAGCCTGTAATGTGAGGTCGACTCTGCTCTCAAGGTAACTTTTTAGTTTTGTTCCAGGGACTATGGCTTGAATAACAGACTCCACAATTTGACCCTTATCATACCCCTTTTTTTAGGGCTCTCTGAATTTGTCTTTCCAGGCTGGCATATCCTAATTTCTCTCTTTGATTTGGTTCTCCAGTCTGTCCAACTATTTTAAGATCTCTTCTGTAAACTTGGTGAAATAAGTTGGGGTTTGAGGCAGACATGGTAACAGTTTCTCCCACACTGTGGACGAGAGTACAGTCACCTTCCCCACCAGAATCTTTGGGTGTAGTACCACTTTTTGTCAGCAGATGAGAAAAACAATCAAACCGGGCGGAAACACCAAATTTATGTTGCACTCTTGAAACAGAAAGGACTCCGTCTTCGGTTTTGGCAACTTTATTTGCCCCACGCTGCATGTATTTTCTTTTGATTGTTCTCTCTGGAGCAGCCGGACATGGACGCACAGATCAACTGTTACACCACACAGAACCGTAAATACTACAGAACAACTTCTTCTTTTTGCTACCGATGGTACTTCAACTATTAACAGTAACATATACCAGGAGAAGGAAGCCAAAAATGAATTCAGCAGTCAGAACCTCTTTGAACAAAGGTTTTAAAGATGATCTCTGTGGCAGCTGTCAAAGCTGACAGAAGAAGAGAAAAACAACCTAAAAGTGTAACATTTATAAAGTGCTTTTAGAGATCATAAAACAGTTTAACCCATTAACACATGAAGTGTAACAAAAGCTTTTTCATAACCAAAGAACTTATTTTCTGCTCTTATCTGAGAATATTAGACATTAAGCATTATGTGCGTTAGCACCGCTGATTACCAAGTCGACCAAACGAATAGTTCAGTATTTGCCTTTCCATGTGCTGCAAACATCTCATTTGTTTATGATGCAGTTTTTCTTATTACACATGTTAAAATGCATTTACTGATAAAGAATTAGATGACGGTAAAGCAACCTGAGAAGAAATTACAAAGGAGAAATAGAGGAATACCTTTTTAGATGTATTGCCTCTGTTTTCTTCTCCATAAACTGCAGGGGGCAAAGTCTCTGATTAAATGATTATAAGGTTAGAGGCGTGGTCATGACTGATGTCTTTATATGAGGAGACTTTTAATGACTCCTTCAGCTTCAAGATCCGCCAGCTACAGGCAGAACATATACATTGGCTGGTTGCTCTAACCTCTGATCAGTTAACTTCACCCTTGCCTGTCCACTCTCACTAACTTTGAATATACTGGCTTACCTTGGATCGCTGGAATCCTCCACTCTCCACTGCAGGAGTTCTGGAAAAATATCGGCTCCTCCTAACCAAACTTATTCATCTGAGACACAGTGTTGTTTTATTGATTCTTGATGTGCTATCAGTCAGTCTCTGGGTCAGCCTATTTGTTTCCTTCTTGATTCTAATTATGACAGCTGGATTGAATTTACCTACAGGAGTGCTCTATTAAAAAGAAAAATCTTAATAGTACATAAAATCAAGAGTCAGATTTATTATCAATCTGCCGATCTACTTACACCTGATTGAGTTTTACAAAAGAAATAAAACTAGTGAACAAAAACCGAGCTGTTCGTAAAACAAGGACTCAAACTACAATAATTAAACTGATCAAAACCCACAAATTACCTGAAAGGTTATTGGTTTCTAAGAAGTCAAAGGTGAATAATTTTATGGCTACAACAACACAACAACATTACCAGCAGAGTCCAACAGAAGGACATCAACCAGACCAGAGAGACACATATTTATGTCCAAGGTAGAATATTTAACAGGCTTTGACTGTTACAGATGGTTCCTTCGTTCCTCTGTCTGACTGCAGTGTTTCTATCAGCTTTAGTGTGATTTTGGGCCTCACACTTCTTCTTGGAGTTGCTACTTTCATTTGGATAAGGTGACAAAAATCTGTGAGTTAATCTATTGTTTTCATTCAGTCAGGGTTTGAAAATGACAGAATCAAGTACCAAACCAGATGGGGAACAGGGTAGAAAAGAAAAACAAGGATACTTGAAATCATTACAGAAAGCAATGAGAAACTGGTTGAGAGAAATATCATCAACATGTGGAACTGATGACAGAGAAACTGATCAATAGAGCATGTGAGGAGGTTAACAAGCTGAAGGAGAGAAAACAGAAAATAGGAAGCCATATGGAAATACAGAAAAAGCTTATAGCAATGGAAACACAGTAATAAATCAACTTTGATCGGTTTCATCATGTGAAAAAATGAGTGTCAAAGAGTTTCAGCTCAGCAGATTCTGAGCTTTTTCTGATTCAGGTCAAAATTCACCCTGAGGCAATGCAGGCGCAGATATACTGTTAATGTCTCCTGCATCATCACCAATGAAGAAAAAAGACATTTGTAAGAATTTCTTTTATATGTAAGAACTTTTAGAAATCTTGGTGTTATCCATAAAATGAATATTAACCTGGAGGTTCAGACACAGTTCAAGGACAAATCTAGACAGTGCAGTTGTAATGTAAAGATCTTGATAGTGAAAGCAATGTTTATCCTAAGGATTTATCTTTATGCTGAGTTTTAGTTTATGTAGACACTTCTATAGGTCTCTTTCTCAGAACAAAGAGTGAGACATATCCAGTTTACAGACTGTGTTCTGGTAATAAATTAAACGTATTATTATGTATGGTGTATTTAACAACATTATTTTAAATCTGGTCACTATCTTCCTTTTAAGACTGAGAAAGAACATCAGATTAGTTGTTGCCAGTAACAAAAGAGCCTTCCTATTGGCTGTCTTACAGCAAATAACCTTAAAGCTGAGAACTCAGCACCTCCAAGACGTAGTTGCCTTAATTTAAACCAGACCACAACAATTCCCCACTGAGCTCAATAAATGACTTTAATCTCTGTATATATTGACACAATTTATTCAGACTGCTTTATAACATAACTTAAGTTTGAAGTAGTTGTGAGGAAAATCATTAATGCTGAAACATCACATAAATTGTAATATTCTGGAAGAACTGGAATAAAAAAAAAACATAAACAGAAAAACTCTTTTATCAGAAATTACAACAGAACAGTTACATAGAAAACAACAGAGCTCAGATAAAGTGTTTAAAAAATTAAAATGCTTAGTTTTCCTATTTTTTTAAACAAAAACTTTTGAGTTCACAAAAAATGTAATTTGGAAAAAGTGGTAAATTATGACAAAAACTCAATTTAATCTTTCTGATTTACACCCTTAAATATAAGCACTCATGCTATATTTATTATCCATGCTGCATTTAAAAAAGGTTTCCGTTTAAAGAAGAAAATAATTGAGAACAGATGCTTTGTTGAGCTAAATATACATCTATCCTAAAAGACTGTCAGAGTGATAAAAAGCAGCGACAGCATGAAGAGCCAAACAGTTCCCAAACTGACCTAATGTTAGCAGAGTGTGCCTTTTTTCAGTTTTTTTGTTTCTTTTTTATTGTGACATGACATGTTTTTGACCATAAATTGTATCTGTGAAAACAAAGTTAAGCCTGCGAGTTTACTTTTTGCCAGTTTCAAGGAGATGACTTCATAACTCCAACGATCAGACCGTCTCCTCTGATAAACATGGACTGGTACGGTCTGTGGTCTCTGCTTCTGATGGGACACAAATGCAGTTAAAATTGTGTTCATTTTGGTTTCCTCTTATTGAATCTCAATATAAATCATACGAACAAAACCTTGTAAAGATAAACCTCATCAGGCTGCAGCACAGCTGTATTTCTGTACTGCTGTTAAAATAAAGTCTGTGGTTTCATTGCATTGTTTAAACTGAGAGGATAAAATTACTTCTCTCTGAACTTCACAGACGTATATCTAAAAATATAATGGAACATAAATTAACAAAATGCTACCCTAATATCACAAAGCAAATGAGAATGGTCAGTTTAAATTGTGTTTAAAATGTCTGACTGAATATTGTGTTTATAGTTTATATAGATGGTGAGGACTTACAAAAAAAAATACACAAAGAAAAACAGACAAGATGTTTCTCACAAAGATGTCAGTAAAACCTGGTTGGTAATGCAATAATCTAACCATAATGTTACACTGCATCAACTTTTGACACATTCTTAAGAGGTCCATATTTCTTCAAACAAACAAAAAAATCTGACATATTTAGAATAATTTATTCCCACCTGTTTTGGTTGCTGTAGTATCTCGTCTTTGTTGTCCAGAAAAGAAGCAGGTTGATCCTGAAGGTTCACAAGGCAAATTTTATGAATATAAAATATTTGCTCTTTTAGGAAAAGCAGTCAGAAAGGTAGATTAAAACCATTCCATTTATCTAGATCAAATATAAAGAAGGTATCTTAAAATGATCAAATAATTGAAGATAAAATGATCCAAAAGTTAGCAGAAACACAGTAACTGATTTAAGACATTTTCCCAACATTTAAAGTACATATAATGCTGTTAAAAGTGTCACATAAACATAGTTTTTCCCATTTTGGCTTTTCTTAACTGAAAGTTTTAATATCAAATAGACATAATGGTAGGAAAAAAAGACAATTTTAAAATGTTTCTTTTTTTAATGAGCAAACAATAACTTATGCAAACCAACCTGACCCTTTCCTAAAAGCCAAACCCCAGTAAAATACAAGGTAACGGAGATTGACCACAAAAGCTGAGTTCAGTTTCACCAGCAAACCAGAGGGTGATTATTGCCAACCTATAGTATCAAAAATTCATTTACACAGAACCTGTTTGACAACACGAAGAAGGGTAAAAGATCTCAAAATACAACACAACATTCCCCAGCTCACATTTACTAAACACAAGTCTTGATTCTGATGCAAAGATGGCTTATAAAACAGAAACTGTTTCCAAGGTGAACATCAGATGTAGTGTAACCAACAAAACCGTTTAGAACAAGAACATCCAACCGAGAGTCACACGTGGCGGTAGTGTAAAGGTCTGGGACTACTTGGTTGGTTCAGGATTTGAACAACATGCCGTGTTTTATGGAACCATGAATTCTCAACCCGGAAATCCTGAAGGAGAATGTCTGACCATCAGTTTGTGACCTTAAGGTCATGCAAGCTTGAGTTATTCAGCAGGACCCTCCAATGTGGCTGAATTAACACAATTCTGCAAGAAAGATTTGGCTTAAATTCCTACTTAGTGATTTAAACAGATTCACAGTTATTGCAAAGACATGATGTGAATGATGCCTTTATTTTTCTACTCTCCTTGTGAAGCTGTATGAAAGATTTTTAAATGTAAAAGGTGCTATAAAAATAAACTTTGGTTGTTTCCTCCAAGATTGGCAAGAGCAGGTAATTGGTTGGGGGCATGGTTACTTTTCAACATTTTTACAGGTTGGTTTGGATATCTTTTTCCCTCTATAACATCTGACTCAAGTTATGTGTGTCTGATATTATAATTGGTTTAATAATCTAAAACATTTTAAGTGTGAAAAGAAAGTAAAAAGAAAGGAATATAGAAAGGAACAAACACTTTCATGTAATTTGTGTGGTCTGTCCACTGCTGCATGTTCAAACACAATGTACAACTTGAAGGAGTTCAGTAAACAGTCCATGAACTAACCGTGTAGTGGAGTTACTTCACAGCAGAGCTGTCCTGACTTTAACCCACTGTAACTGTGTAGATAACAATCTGCCAAGGCTGTAATAAATTGTGCTGTCAGTTAATAGCTAGTCCATCAATAATAAAGCATCTTACCCGTATCTTTGAGTTTCTTGTAGTGAGTCAGTCCAATCACTGCAGCCAACAAGGCCACAAAACCAAACCTTAATGTGGACTCAAGAATTAAGTTTTTCGACTGTTTGGACTCGACAGAAGGACTGTCTTCATTTGGTGCTGAAAGGACATTTCATATATTAACCTATAAAACATGACAGAAACGAAACTAGTAGTAAAAAACAAATCACCAACCTGTCAGTGGTTTACTAACAGCCAGCCAGCTCTCAGGAGATTCTCCTGCTCCAGAGATGCTGCACTTGTAGTAACCTTCATCAGCCTTGGTGACATTTAGGATGGCCATGTTGCTTCTATAGCAGGTCATGAGATGGAGACCATTTCTGTAGAAATCCCTGACGTGATTAATTTCAGTTTTCAGTTTGGCTTTCAGCTCAGTTTTCTGGTAAATGCATGCAAGGGTCACATCCAATCGGAATTTCCAGGATCACCAGGCCTGCTGAGAAATACACGCATATACATTTACTTGGTAGCACTAAACCTTGGTTTATTTGCATGTAGATTGAATCAAACCCTGCCTAAGGCAGTCAAAAGTTAAGGAAACTTTGGTATATTAAAAGAATGCATTACTAGATTTCATTTTCTTTTCCTACTTAATCTATTTTCTATAGATGAATTTAAATATATACTTGTAATAGAAAGTTTAACAGAATTGCTCCTTTCTCCTTGATCATTTTCACACCAGTACTCCCCACTGCGTATTTCTAAGGCAGGGTCAAGGGTGCAGGAAGTTGCTGGTGAGCTGCAGGGATCCGAAGAATTTGTTGGTCTTATGTCGTGGAATTTCCTCATCACTCTTGGGGCGTTAACACCGTTTATCAGCTCACATTGTAGTTACAGTCTCATACTCAAAGAACTGAAGTCTCTCTGGAAAAATATAAGGGAAACCTGCGTGAACAGAAAAAATGAGAAGTATTGTTGAATGGAATTAAATCACAACTTAAAAACATGATTAAATTAGCTGTAGGTCTATCTAATTCATTCTGCAGCTTATAGGACACCTGAAAGTATCAATTTCATGATCATCTTTTAATTTTTAAGGTGTAAAATCTAAAAAAGTCTTTGAATTCAGTCTTTAGAAATACGACATTAGTTTTACATAAATAACTGAACAAAACACAAGCAGTTTTATGCTCACCAGCTTTCTGGTCAGTATCGCTGTGCTCAGTTTGTGCAATCAGCAGGACAAACATGTTCATCACTGCAGACATGAAGAAGAGATGAACATCTAATATCTCCATGGTCTGGCAACAGCAAAACACGCTTATATAACTAGGTACAAATGCAGGAAGTTCTAACCTCCATGACTGAAGCCTAATACCGAAGTGTTTTACACTGATGTCCTGGTTATATGTTGGTCAGGACGTCCTCTTCCTGTCTGGATTATTTCTGGGGGTCAATAAAGTTGAAGGTTGAGTTTGTATTTCTAAAAATAACCGTGAGAGTAATGCTGTGGCACAAACTGACACTGTCCTAAAAAAGATATAAAGGATGTACTGATCAAGGTTTTTAGTACCTGACTCTGATCAGAGTTATTGTAAATGATGTATTTGCTGATGCAGAGTCTCGGTCTGATACCTCTGCCTTTTACAGCACAGACATGCACACAACATACCGTCAGTACGGTGCAGTTTAAACCAGTACCAAGTTTGTCTGATAGCTCAGGAGCTTCACAAATGTTTGCTTAAAATGACTTCTTGTTAGCCACTGTTTCTGTGAATGTACACGGCACTTTGGGCAAAACCAACGTAGAAACATAAACATACTCTTTCTCTTAACAGAAGATCTAGCAGAAGTTAATCCCCATAATATTTATAACATAAAACTAGTTAATTTGATCAGGTAGAATCCACTGTAGAGTAAAATATGTTCTAATTTTGTGAATTTGCTGCAAAATCACTTCAATCAAAATGCTGACAGTTCAAAAGCTCTAAAATAAAGTTTAATATCAATCAATATCTAAATATTTCAAATTTAGTAAATAGATTAAAAAATAACAACTACTGAAAAAGAACCAGGACCATCTGGCTTGTGCAGACTAGGTACTGGCTGTGTGGTGCAAAGAGAACAATCTTCGTCTGAACATGGAGAAGGAGACTGTTATAGCGTGGTGGAAATTAAACATTTCACTAATCTTGTAAGACAACCAGTTGGTTATAGTAAGATTCATATTTATTATCTGTTGCAACAGGAGGATGCCCGACCTGAAGCATAAGCTTTACAATGACACTCTGGAACACAGCTATAACTCAAAGACTTTTATACCCATAACCAGAACCCCCTGCAACCCACACATACCTCCAGAGTGGCCGGTCTGTCAAAAACTGCGCCTGACACTTTATTTAATCAACCTTGCTTTACTAATCTACCTTGATTTGTATTTTATTTGTTTTTTTTTTGGCATGTTTTTTAGCTTTTAATTGTGTTGTTTGGTGCAACCTGGTTCCGTTAGCTGTATGCCCTGCATTACCTGCAAACTGAAAAATAAAGCAGACTTATTGAGATTTTCACAATACTAAGCAAAGAGTTAATGATAACAAAACAAATACTCAATACATTTGACTATTTGGAGTCAGAAGCCACAAGTTCTGTAGGCAACAGTCAACAAATGTGTGTACTTCATTTAAACAGGGATTATTGTTAAAATGTTAAAAAGCTAAAATGACTTCATATATAATTTTGAAAATAAGAGTCGTGCTACAACTGATACATTTAACGAATGAAAAGGAGTCACTATGTGAACAACCTGCAGAGAAAAATAAACTCTTCTATGAGAAGCCTTAGTTCATCATAACTGTTAATGAACTAGCAGGGAGATAATGTCTCAGCTGGCCTTAAATGCAGCATTCATGATGACATGATGGGATCCAGTTATGCCGACTGGGACTGGCGCTCCCTCTACTGGAGCAAATAGGCAACTACCTGAGCAAACAAGGAAACTGTTACAATCTTGGTGGGTTTTGTTTGTGAGTGTTTTTTGTGTGGAGTTTTAGTTCTTTCCAGAATTGAGGATCTTTGCTGGTGAGAGTGAGGGCAGGCTCCTGACAGCACAACTGTTGTCAATCATCTAATCGTAGCTGCTGGAGATTTAAGGACCTGTTTGCCAACTAGTGTTCACCAGATGGTCAACCCTGTTGGTAGACGGAAGCCTCAGATTCCTTGTGAACCTTGCTCCTGGATAGTTTTGTCTAGTTTTCATGTTTTTGCCCATTTCTCCAGTAAGTTCACCATCTGCTGCTTTCTGTGCTTCTCAGGAAAAAGTCTGGTTGCTGCCTACAAGAATCGCTTTAGCTGTAGAACATGGATCTCTCGAAGATTTTGGCACAAACAAGCAGCTCCTTCTCCCCCAGCTACTACCTGCCGGTCCACTGTCAAATCTGTAACCCACAGAACTCTATTGACCACTTGGACCACAAGCCTTTCAACACACAGATCAATTACCACCAGGATCACTGGCCTCCTTTTCAGCCTTAACCTGGCCCTGGTTCCTGTAAGCCACCTGTCTGTTCATCACAATGGCAAAGATATGTACCACCTTCGCTAACCCTCTTCTCACCTTCCCAGATGCAGATGAACCCGATTGTGTAAAGTAATTTATTATTGGTGTAAATAAATCTTTAAACTGCTTCTTAAATCCTGTCTGACTCTACATGTGGGTCAAAAAAAACTCCCCAGCATCATGACAGAAAGGAGGAAAGAACAAAGGTGAGCAAGAGGGTTCCAGGACCACCAGAATATGACAACAGAACATGCTGCTGCTGTTGAACAAAAACCTTGTATTATATTTTCCAAAAGTCAAAATTTTCAGAGCATGACCAAAAAAACTCTTCTTTTCTAAATTTAAAGCTGTGTTGTTTGGTTAGATGTGACATGCTCTTTTTTTAATACTTTTGCTGGAAATGTATCAATAAAACCCAGATAGATGTGTTTATTTTCACAAAAAAACCCAAAAAACAAACAAATATGACCAAAAAGGTACAAGTTTTAGTGACGAGGACAATATTCTTCAGAATATATTTTGGATTTTACATGATCAGATTAAAAGATTACAACCCAGCCAACTTTATTTATACAGTACCTTAAAACAGCAGGTACTGACCAGTGCTGAACAAAAAGAACAATTAAAATAAATGAACAAAACAATAACATTTAAAACAAATACACAGAATAACAGAAATCAAAGTAAAAGTAGCAGCAAGAAAATAGGAACGACGGTAAAAAATAAAATAAAATACAAAATTTAACATGTAGCAGGTCAATAGCCAAAGAGAATAGAGTCTTTGCTACATATGATGGTAATTGCCTAGCAGGAGAGAGCATGTCTGTCCATTTTTGCGAAATCACAAAGTGGATGTTCACCACAGCTCAGCATCACAGAAGCAGCGGCTGCACAGAGTCAGTCGGTCATTTCAGGCAAACCTCTGTAGACTTGAGCTGGTTTTTACTGATGTTATGTAGCGTTCAAGTCTGCAAGTGCAGTAAAAGCTGCAGGACAGAGACAGTTTGTGGCTCAGCAGTACTCTCACAGACATTTATAGACATACACATTCAACCTGCAAGTTCGTTGACCCCAGAAATAATCCAGACAGGAAGAGGCCGTCCTGACGACATAACCTAGATGTAAAACACTCGACAGTCAGTATTTGGCATCAGTCATGGAGGTTACATCTTTCTGCATTTGTAGGTACAAATTTATATTAGCAGCTTCTTTGCCATTGTCAGCCCATTGTGATGTCAGATGTTCATCTGTTTCTGTCTCGGCAGTTATGAACATGTTTGTCCTGCTGACTGCAGAAACTGAACACTGCTATGCTGCTCAGAAAACTGGTGAGTTTTGTAGTGACACTAATGTGTTATTCCTAAAAGTGAAAGAGCGTGCATATTAATCTGATCATTTCAACTGTCAAAAGATGCAGAAAAAAAGTAGTACTTGGAATTTTTCTGTTTTTTTCTATCACAATATTGTTCTTATTATTTCCATTTTAGATGGAGCTTTTCCTTATATCTTTCCAGAGAGACTTCAGTTCTTTGAGTATGAGAATGTAACTGTACAACGTAAGCTGATAGACAGTGTTAATGCCTGGAGAGTAATAAGGGAGCTCCTCAAAGCCAGACCAACAAATTCTCCAGACTCCTGCAGCTCACCTGCACCTTCCTGCACAATAAAGCCTGCCTTGAAGGGACAAAGTGGAAAGTACTGGTGTGAAAATGATGAAGGGAAAAGGAGCGGTGCAGTCAACATTTCTATTATAGTTATGTGTAGCAATTCATCCGGAATAAAGTTTAGATTAGAAAAGAACATGAAATATATTCATACTAAACTAATATAGTTGGAAAATTATATATAAAGTAGAATTCATCCAAAGCATTTCCTTCTAAAACTGTCCTTCAATTATTTTTTACCTTTAAAATCACTGTAAGTACTTTTTCTGGTTTTAAAAACAGGGGAAATTAATAGTATTCCTCCAATTTGTCTTATTCAAATTAAATCAAGACTTTGTGTTGCCAAACAACCTTGGTAGCATTATTAGCTAGATTCAAGAATATTTAATTAGAAATATTATTTTTGTGAGTCCTAGCTCTGCATTTCAGGCATACTATGAGAAGCTGGTTGGCTACATGTGCCAGGGCAGCTTTGCTCTACAATAAGGATTTCTCAAGATAAAATCTTAATTGCGTGATTCAATTTATTAAATAAGGGCTGGGCCACATTTATTTAATAGTTACTTGTACTTCAACCTTTTGGATTATTTGTGTTTGTGTGTTTGATTTTGTTACATGATGACTATTTTATGAAAACATGCTAGACTGTGAGGACCACTCTTCCTTGTGGGGAGCAAACCTGGTCCCCCTGGGGAAAAATCCTGTTTTTAGGTTGGGGGGGGGTGCACATTAACATCACATCTGATGAGCTAATGTGTGTTTTTGTATTTTCAGTTGATTTGGTGATCCTGGAAATTCCGACCCAACCTGTGGTGGAAGTATCGGATGTGACGCTTCCTTGTATCCCCAAGGAAACAGAGCTGATTGCCAAACTGAAAACTAAATTGAACCACATAAGATATTTCTACAAAAATGGTCTCCATCTCACGATCTGCTATATCAGTAACATGACTCTCCAAAATGTCACCAAGGCTGATGAAGGGTACTACAAGTGCTGCATCTCTGGAGCAGGAGAATCTCCTGAGAGCTGGCTGGCTGTTAGTAAACCACTGAAGGGTTAGTTGATTTTTCTGGTTTTTTACTAACTATTATGTTGGTGTCGTGTGTCATTGGTTAAAATCTAAAATGTACTTTTCAGCACTAAAGGAAGAGGTCCCCGCTGGGCAATGTCAGCAGTCTAAAACTGTTGTTCTAGAGTCTGCTGTTAAAGCTGCATTATTGGCCTTGTTGTCTGCAGTGATTGGAGTGATTCTCTACAAGATAAAACAAGGTACTGATAAGATCCTTCAGAACTGGTGGATTACTGTTGTAGTGAAAGCGTGTTTTATCAGCAACCTTGACAGACTGATTATTTTCAGAGTTTATGCTGGAGACCTGAATTCAGGACACCACTGCTGTTAAATATGACCTACCTACATATTTAGTTCTCTTTTTGAAACAATATCAGACTGTTCACTGAACGTTTTTAGCGATAAATCTTATCACAGTAGAGTGCTATGAAGAAATCCCCCCCTTAAAGATTTCTTGTATTTTTGCTTTTCTGTCCTGTTTAATGTTTCAGATCATCATTTCAGCTGTCCTTTGCAGAACTGTGCTTATTCAGACCCACTGGAGAATTTTTCAGCCTGACAAACTCTCTGTTAAATCACCCAGGTAACTCCCCAGTTCCAAAGGAGCTTCACCCCTTTTAGTCACATAAATCAAACTGTCCGTGTCAATATAAATCAATCTGTCCTGCAATTGCTCCATGCTCCTGAGAAGTTTTAAACGTGCATAAGCGGTGGTGAATGCTGCAATAAACACATTGTTTACTTTGTTTGGAGGAGAGATGACACATTTGCTGTAGTTCCATTGTACTACACACATTTCAGGGTTGAAGAAATGAAAGTAGTTAACCCTGTATTTACTCGAGAACATGAAGCTGAAAAATTCATCAGGGTTAGTGATGACTGTGGTCTGAGACAGATCACTTCTTTGCGCAAATTTCCCCCAAAAACTGTTTAAACACAGTTTTGCCTCTTGCCTTTTGGCAGGGTTCACCTCGATTTTCTCATGGATTTTTTTTGTAGTCTGCTACATACTTTGATTTGCTCTCCTAAACCACTGCTTCAGATGGGTAGCCTGAAGCCTCCTGCTTACCCTTCAGGAAGCTGAAAGCCCCGGTGTGTCAATTCGCATCAGGCCGGTGGGTTATTGCTTCGCTCGACGCCGGGTGACTCTTGGGGTCCAAAAGAGTCACCTAGAAGTCAGTTCAGAGGTGAGATGTTTTGTTTTAAAGATAAATGTGTTATAACAAAGTGATTTACAGCTGCAGGTTGTGACCCGCCACAAAAGGGGTCAGTAATTGGATAGGGTTTTGTTACGCCTGGAAAAGAGGACTGTTAAATTTGGTAGATCTCTCTGAAAGGAGATCCTAAAGACGACTGGGTGGTACCACTATAAGGGAATAAAATAGGTTAGAGTTGGCTGAAATCAACCGTGTCTAAATAGATAAATAATAAAATAGGACAGTCGGCCCCAATTTACTGTCTGTGTGAGTGTTGGATGTGATTAGAGGACTAAGCTTTTTAAAGAATCATATGGAAGATTCTGCTAGTCCTGTGTTTTTTTTGCCCTGGCATCCCGAAAGACATACTGTGGATTTTTGGAGGAAAAAAAAGTCGGGTTCAGCCCCAGAAATTAACACCAGCTGGCAAACTAGGGTTGCAGTAGAAAGGGCATGTTAATGTCCCCCTCCTTGAATTCCCTTGCCAGTGAATTTCTGTCTGGGAATATTTCATAGTCTGTTTAAAGTAAAAATAAATAAAACGGGAGAATGGAGAAAGAACAGAGTAAATGTAAAGACCCAGAGGGTGATGTGAAGTTTATGGAGATTTATGTAGAAGGAGCAGGAAAAATTTGCCACAGATGGGATGAGAAGCATGGGTTCTCAGGCAGGTTAGACACAAAAGAATTTTAAAACTACAGGCAGTATTTAAAATTAGAAATCATGCAAACCAAGAACCTGCATAAAAAGGAACTTAGAAAGATAGAGTATAAACTCTCAGACAAATGGTTGGAGCAAAGTAGATTAAGACACATGCAGAGACAAGATAAAGGGAAGGAACGCGGACAGAAGCTGGCCGCAGCGTTAATAAGCCCCGATGAGGAAAACGTCCCGCCCCACGACAGCCTCAGCCACAGCCGAAAACCTAATTTACAGCCTCCTGCCCCCCCTTGCACCACAGGCGGGGGGGGCTGTGGGAGGAGTGAATTTTCAAACCCCCCGTAAGAATACAAAAAGGGCCAATTACTAATAACTAATTTTTACAAGGGGGAGGGAAATAATTCCGCAGGGCCTTCCCTCGGGTCCCCATTTCTCACAGTTGGGCCGGGTTCCAAACAAAAGTAAGAATAAAAAAACACGTTGAATCTAAAGAGAATCCCTTTCCCCATTCAGGAATTAAAACCCATGAAAATAAGTTTCATCCTTCTGGTAAAACTTTAAAAGAGGACACATTTCCTCTAGTAGAAGTGGCTAATCCGAGGCTTCCAGGAGATGCTAAAATTTCCCAGGCACGAACAATCCTTGTGTACAGGCCCTGGACTCAGGAGGACAGATCTGCCGCGTTAAAGGGCATCCCACCTATAGAACACGGAACAGATGAATTTCAGCCAGCATTAAACAAGTTAAAAAGACAAAATATTTGGCCATAAATGGTGCAAAGTGTGTGGTGATTTCACTGGAAATGACGGCAAGGGGGAGACGCACTTCCCCCCCCGACGGTCCTGGTCGCACTGAGCTGCAGGATGCCTTAAACCCACTGTATGAAAGAATCAAAAATCATACAGGCAAGCTGCTGATTATGGAAAATCTCCCAGTGTAGACAAAAAGATGAGGAAGATCCACAAGATTTTTAAGACAGAATGAGAGCAGTTTTCAGAGCAAATTTGCCTATACAAACCTGGTAATGACGCCAATAGTGCATACCAACAGCAGTTAAAGAGCATTTATTCAAGGATTAAAACCAGAACTAAGAAAATGCATAGATAAACATTGGGTGCATCAAAAAACAGGGAACTGTCACCCAAGCACTCGAGTACGCTCAACATGCCCCACAGAACTCAGCAAAATAAGGGGAAGACTGATACATTAGTGGTGCAGGATGGCTTAAAGCAGTGCACATTTCAGATACAACAGAAACAGAGGACAAGGAGGATTTAGGGGGGGCCTGGGGTGAAGAAGGGAGGCCCGCAACAAAACCAAATCGAAACAATGTCTGTTCGAGATGTGGTAAAAATGGGCATAAAATTCAAAAAAAAATACAGTTTTCAAGGAGGAGTTAGTGTACTTAGTGCACACTTTTACAGCATGGCCGCTCCTTATTAAACAGCAGAAAGAAAGCAATGCAAACCCCCAAGCCACAAAATTTAAGCAAAAATTGATGTCCCCTTTTTGGGACTGTGTAACTTTTGGGGAGGAATGGCTGCCAGATTATGCAGCAATTTTTAACCTCTGCAATCTATGATTTTATGGAAAAGACATGACATTAAAAGACAAAGTTATGTGGATTGAAGAGGGAGAAAAAGCATTTATAAATCTAAAAAACTTGCTTCAAACAACAGTCACACTAGCACTGCCAGACTACAGCCAACCATTCACACTCTGTGTGAATGGTTGGCTGCACCAACAGCAGAACTCTATGCTGTAGTAAGAGCCTGTGAATTACATGAAGGGAAAATACTTACCATTTTCACAGACAGCCAGTATATGTTTGGATCACTACACCACCATGCTAAAATTTGGCAAAATATAGGTTTCAAAACATCATCAGGAACAGAGCTAACACATTTTAATTTTTTAATTTTTTAATTAATTAATTATTATCAGCAATACACCTGCCAGAGAAAATAGCACTCTGTAAATGCAAAGCTCAGCAATCAGATGACAGTGAGGAAACAAAGGGGAACAACTTTGCTGACATTTCTGCCAAAGCAGCTGCGAAACTGCCTTTAACACTCTAGATGTCAGACATCCTATTTATAGACGCAGAAGTGCTAAAAGATGCACAACAATCAGCACCAAGCACAGAAATAAATGCATGGTTAAAGAGAGGAGCAAAGAAGAAAGATGAAATCTACCAATTAGAAAAAAAAAACAATCCTACCAAAAAATGCATATAAAACAGCCACAACAGTGTCGCATGGAAAAACCCATGTGTCAAGGGGAGGAATGGAACATCTAATAAACCATCATTTTTTTACAATAAATTTTTCTGATTATGCAAAAAACCTTTGCAGATCCTGTATAATTTGTTGTAAACATAACCCCCAAGGGAATATGCGACCCAAAAGAGGGCATTTCCCAGCAGCTGCACATCCATCCCATACATATGGATTTCATGGAACTGTCATGGTCACAGAGAAAGAAATACTGTCTAGTGATCATAGATGCATTTTCAAAATGGGTTGAAATAAACCCAGCAAAACACTGTGATGCACTCACAGTAGCAAAAAGCCTAGTGCCACGTTTTTTTCCCAACATATGGAATTCCTCAAATCATCAGGTCAGATAATGGGACTCACTTTGTAAATAGTGTTATAGAATTATGCTCTAAAGTCTTAGGATTTCAGCTAAAACATCACTGCTCTTACCACCCTGGTCCCACCCTGGAGCCAGGCCTGGGGTCGGGACTCGTCAGAGAGCGCCTGGTGGCCGGGTTGCTCCTCGCGGGACCCGGCCGGGCCAAGCCCGAACGAGAGACGCGAGGCCATCCCCCAGTGGGCCCACCACCTGCAGGGGGAACCGTGAGGGACCGGTGCAAAGAGGATTGGGTGGCGGACAAAGGTGGAGACCTCAGCGGCCCGATCCCCGGATGCTTAGGCTGGCTCTAGGGACGTGGAATGTTACCTCGCTGGGGGGGAAGGAGCCTGAGCTTGTGCGGGAGGTCGAGAGATATCGACTACAAATAGTCGGGCTCGCCTCCATGCACAGCGTGGGCTCTGGAACCCATCTCCTTGAGAGGGGCTGGAGTCTCTTCTACTCTGGAGTGGCCCACGGGGAGAGGCGGCGGGCTGGGGTGGGTTTGCTTGTTCCCCCCCAGCTCAGCCATCTTGTGTTGGGGTTTACCCCGGTGGATGAGAGGGTCGCATCCCTGCGCCTTCGGGTCGGGGATAAGTCTCTGACTGTCGTTTCGGCCTACGGGCCGAGCGGTAGTGCGACAGGGACACCTTCTTCGTGTCCCTGTCGGGGGTGCTGGATAGTGCCCCTCCCGGGGACTCCATTATTCTGCTGGGGGACTTCAACGCCGACGTGGGAAACGACAGTGACACCTGGAAAGGCGTGATCGGGAGGAATGGCCTCCCCGATCTGAATCCGAGTGGTGTTTTGTTATTGGACTTCTGTGCTAGTCACAGATTGTCCATAATGAACACCATGTTCAAGCATAAGGGTGTCCATCAGTACACTTGGCACCAGGACACCCTAGGCAGGAGGTCAATGATCGACTTTGTTGTCGTATCATCAGACCTTCGGCCGCATGTTTTGGACACTCGGGTGAAAAGAGGGGCTGAGCTGTCCACTGATCACCACATGGTGGTGAGTTGGATCCGCTGGAGGAGGAGAAAGCCGGACAGACTTGGCAGGCCCAAGCGCATAGTGAGGGTCTGCTGGGAACGCCTGGCGGAGCCCTCGGCCAGGGATGTATTCAACTCCCACCTCCGGGAGAGCTTTGACCAGATTCCGGGGGATGTTGGAGACATAGAGTCCGAGTGGACCATGTTCTCCGCCTCTATTGTCGATGCTGCTGCCCGTAGCTGCGGCCGTAAGGTCTGCTGTGCTTGTCGCGGCGGCAATCCCAGAACCCGGTGGTGGACACCGGCAGTAAGGGATGCTGTCAAGCTGAAGAAGGAGTCCTATCGGCTGTGGTTGGCTTGTGGGACTCCTGGGGCGGCTGACAGGGTACCGTGGGGGGTGCCAAGCGGCTGCGGCCCCCGGGCTGTGGCAGAGGGAAAAAATCGGGCCGGGAGAGGTTCGGTGAGGCCATGGAGAAAAACTACCCGGGGGGGCCCCCGGAAGCGATTCTGGCAAACCGTCCGGCCGCATCAGGAGGGGGAAGCAGTTGCTTCGCCCAAACACTGTTTATAGTGGGGGTGGGAGGCTGTTTCCTCGACTGGGGACATTTTTCGGGCATAGGAGGAAAAAAAGGAGTACTTCCGAGGATCTCCTCAATCCTGGCATCACGCATTCCCTTGTAGAAACAAGGGCTGGGGAACTCGGAATTTGGGTTTTTTTCATACCCCAGGCTGAAGTCACCGAGGGGTTTAAAAAGCTACGCGGGTGGCAAAAGGCTTCCGGGGGGGGATGAGATCCGCCCTGAGTAACTCAAATCTCTGGATGTTGTGGGGGTGTCATGGTTTACACGCCTCTTCAACATTGCATGGCGGTCAGGGACAGTGCCCTCGGACTGGCAGACCGGGGGTGGTGGTCCCCCTTCATAAGAAGGGTGACCGGGGGGGGTGTGTTTTCCCAAAACGGGGGGGGGGAAAAAAAACACCCTCCTCAGCCTCCCTGGTAAGGGCCTACGCTAGGGTATTGGAGAGGAGAGTCCCCCGATAGTCGAACCTCGGCTTCAGGGGGCAGTTTGGTTTTTCGTCCTGGGGCCCGTGGAACACTGGACCAGCTCTATAAAACCCTCTACAGGGTTACTCGAGGGCTCATGGGAGTTTGCCCAACCGGTTCCCCATGTGGTTTTTGTGAACCTGGAGAAGGCATTCGACTGTGTCCCTCGTGATGCCTTGTTTGGGGGGTGCCCCAGGAGTATGGAACGGGGGCCCTTTATTAGGGGGCCCTTCCCCCCGGTCCCTGTACGAGCGGGGAGGAATTTGGTCCCCATTGCCGGCACCCAAATTTGGGGACCTGTTCCCCGGTACATGTTGGACTCTGGCAGGGCGGCCCCCTTTTTTCCCCCGGTCCTGTTTCATAACTCTTATTGGACAGGATTTCTAGACGCAGCCAAGTTGCCGGGGGAGGGGGTCTGGGTTTTGGGGACCAGTGGATTTCGTCTCTTTCCTTTTTTGGCAGATGACGTGGTCCTGCTGGCCCCTTTAGCCACAAGACCCTACAGCATGCGCTGGGGCGGTTTCCGCAGCCGGGTGTGGAAGCGCCGGGGATGAAGATCAGCTCCCCTCCAAGTCAGAGGCCATGGTACTCAACTGGAAAAAGTGCTTTCAGGGAAAAATGATAATTTGCAGGGGGCGTATTTAAAACGCTTTTTCAGATTCTCTTTTTTTTTGATAGAAGAAAGCCCCAGATGTAATCGGAGGTTTTTTTTTAGTGATAAGCCGTCTTCTAAAACTTGGTTTTCGGGGGGGGGAATTTTTTTCCCCAAGCCGCTAACCCTCCCCAAACCCGGGATCATTCCGGGTTTTCTTCTGTCTTTTAAATCTATGAGAAATTTTTTCAATTGTTAGCTGTTTTTTCCGTTTTTAAATATAAAATGTTGTTCCCCATTTAACATTAATTCCCCATATTCACTCTGTGTCAAGATGAAATGTTGTCGAAAATCATCAGTGGTGGGTTCTAGAAAAAAAAACCCCTATATAAAATTAATATTATAATATATTAATATATTTTAAAAAAAATATATATATATATATTTATATATAAATTAAACAATATTAGAGAACATTCACATGCAATTAATGGATTTCTTAAAGATGAATTCTTACTTCTAAAGATGGCATTGTACTTCTGAGAAACGTTAGAAGCAGATGCAGCAATTTTTTCGTTTCCTGAAATATGTACCGACATTGTTTTTCTGTACTGGTATTTTCAATGCAACAAGTTTACAATGGAGTTCTACTAGTATTTTTCAGTGTAACGAGTTTAAACCTTTTAGCGGGACCTGACTTGATGCTGTTGAGGGTATGAAAACACTAATGTCTCTCCTCTTGGGGTTATTCTGAAAGTAATGTGTTTTTTATTGCCAACACTCTGAAATGCTCAAGAGGTCCAATTACCGAATTACATATTCATTTTTTAACTTGTTTATGTGGACTGCCCCTAGATATCAAAAAGATTGGACTTAAGGTGTATAACTAACTTACTTCTGATGTGGGAAGCTGCCTGTATAAATACCCCTTAATCCCAAGACAACAATTTCATTTTAGAAGCATGTGTTACCAGTGACAAACCAGTGAGAAACCAGTGACCTTTGACATGCAGCAGGTCACTTTGACATAGACCAGGCCCTCACCTGTTCATGAACCTCTGTCTTGACACTTTGGATGGGTAGGGTGAGCTTAAATCATTTTAATCACTTTATAACCTGTGACACCCCCCCCCTCACTGTGGAGACTGAATCAGAAGATTGGCACACACACACACACACACACACACACACACACAGTGTGGAGACTGAATCAGAAGAATGAGGTTTGGTAGTGAGTTCAGTTGGAGAATAACTTTTCTCTAAAACCCCTTAATAACTTTTTGCTCTAAGTTACAAAAAAAATGTTTTAGCAAAGTTAAAGGTAACTAAAATTATCATTCCTTCTCTAAAATGTAGTCTCTTATTATTCCAAACAAACACATCTTCCCTAGATTCAGTTTATAACTTGAAAACAGGGTTAGGGTTAGGATTTGTCTTTTAATTACATATTTTGTCTTACCTCTTTTCTCCTGCTTTTTCCCCACCGCTCTTTACAAGTGGTTGGAGCAGATTGTCAGTCAGTCAGCTGATGCAGAAGTGGAAGGTCTGCTTATTCTATCGTGGTAGGGAAGCACAATCTTTATTTACCTTTAGATCTTTCTGTTTTTGAACTGATTTAAACGGGCTCATATATTCAGCAAATAGGTCCTGCCGGAAAAGCCAAATGAACTTACAATTCTGTCAGGTTACACAGTTCATTTTATTAGGATTTCATGTGACAGGCCCGCATTGAGTTCAGTATACCTTTAAAGTATAAAGCCTGCATGTATTTTTTAGATGTATTAATGCCTGGAAAAACGTACAATTCAATAATAACACCCTTAAACACACACCCTCTATTTTAATTGGTGCTGATGCCATACAGTTTCTGATAATACCATATTTGTCTTGTTTTACGGCCCTCGGCTACACACTGTTGACCCATGACCTCCCCACCCACATGACCCCATGAACCCTCTCCACTTCACAAGTTCACCTGTGAAAAGTTTGATAAAAGGGTGTATTTTAGTCTCTAATGTAGATTTAATCGCATTGCAGCTTAAGTGGGACATATGCCACACAACCCATAGAATTTTTTGACATGTTAAAGAAATCTGCGACTGTCCGGTTGTGCTGGTGATATCACATATAAGACAGTATAACATATGTACATTGTTAATGCTTTATCTAAATTTATTTAAAGCCATTTATCTTCCTAGACAATTACAAAGTGGGTTTAATATTTGTGTCTCTGGAAAATATTACTGATATATTGTTTAGTTGTTGACTTTTCAGAACATTCTGCCTTCCTTGTCAAATGCTCCAGAAAATGAGGAAATTCAGTTAATTCAGTAAATTCCTACCACCGTCATTTATCTATGACTTTGTTTTTATTTGAGTGAAATTGTCGACATAACCAAACTTTCATTCTAGTAAAGAATGTGCTTGTATATACTTTCATGACAATAGGATAATTACAACAAGATTACATTTATTAAGGGATCTCCATCCCCTCCTTGAACCGCCACCTTAACGTGGTGGAGGGGTTTGAGTGCTTGAATAATACTAGAGGCTATGTTGTCCGGGGCTTAAATGCCCCTGGTTGGGTCTCCCATGGCAAACAGGCTCTAGGTGACGGGTCAGTCAAAGAGCGATTCAAGACACCTTCATAAGGACCATAAAATAGAGGCACGTGATGTCGCCCAGTACGGCGGAGCCGGGGTCCCACCATGGAGCTCCTTGCGGGACCCAGCCAGGCCAAGCCCGAATGAGAGACGCAAGGCCATTCCCCAGTGGGCCCACCACCAGCAGGGGGAACCATGAGGGACCGGTGCAAAGAGGATTGGACGGCAGACAAAGGTGGAGACCTCGGGGGCCTGATCTCCCGATGCTTAGGCTGGCTCTAGGGACGTGGAATGTCACCTCTCTTGGGGGGAAGGAGTCTGAGCTTGTGCGGGAGGTCGAGAGATACCGACTAGAAATAGTCGGGCTCGCCTCCACGCACAGCATGGGCTCTGGAACCTCAAGAGGGGCTGGACTCTCTTCTACTCTGGAGTGGCCCACAGGGTGAGGTGGTGGGCTGGGGTGGGTTTGCTTGTTGCCTCGTGTTGGGGTTTACCCCAGTGGATGAGAGATCGCACCATGCGCCTTCGGGTTGGGGACAGGTCTCTGATTGTCGTTTCGGCCTATGGGGCAAGCGGTAGTGCGGCGTACCCGGCCTTATTGGTGTCCCTGTTGGGGGTGCTGGATAGTGCCCCTCCAGGGGAGTCCATTATTTTGCTGGGGGACTTTAACGCCAAACGTGGGAAACGACAGTGGCACCTGGAGAGGCGTGATCGGGAGGAATGGCCTCCCCCATCAGAATCCGAATGGTGTTTCGTTATTGGACTTCTATGCTAGTCGCGGATTGTCCATAATGAACACGATGTTCAAGCATAAAGGTGTTCATCAGTGCACTTAACACCAGGACACCCTAGGCAGGAGGTCGATGATCGACTTTGTTGTCATGTCATCAGACTTTCGGACGCATGTTTTGGACACTGCGGTGAAGAGAGGGGCTGAGCTGTCCACTGAGTCACTGGAAGAGGAGAAAGCCGGAAAGACTTGGCAGGCCCAAGAGCATAGTGAGGGTCTACTGGGAACATCTGGCAGAGCCCTCTGCCAGGGATGTATTCAACTCCCACCTCTGGGAGAGCTTTGACCCTCTGCAGGGTACTCGAGGGTTCATGGGAGTTTGCCCAACCGGTCCATATGTGTTTTGTGGACAGAGTTTGGTCCGCATTGCCGGCACTAAGTCGGACCTGTACCCGGTGCATGTTGGACTCAGGCAGGGCTGCCCTTGTCACCAGTCCTGTTCATAACTTTTATGGACAGGCCTGAGGGGGTCTGGTTTGGGGACCAGTGGATTTCGTCTCTTCTTTTTGCGGATGACTTGGTCCTTCTGGCCCACTCCAGCCAAAACCTGCAGCATGCACTGGGGCAGTTCACAGCCAAGTGTGAAGCGGCTGGGATGAAGATCAGCTCCTCCAAGTCTGAGGCCATGGTTCTTGACCGGAAAAGGGTGGCTTGTCCTCTTCAGGTTGGAGGGGAGTTCCAGTATCTCGTGGTCTTGTTCATGAGTAACGGAAGAATGGAGCGGGAGACTGACAAACGGATCGGTGTAGCTGCCGCAGTAATGGGGGCGCTGTGCCGGTCTGTTGTGGTGAAGAGAGAGCTGAGCCTAAAAGCGAAGCTCTCGATTTACCGGTCGGTCTACATTGCTGCCTTCAGCTAAAACCATGAACTTTGGGTCATGACCAAAAGAATGAGATCCTGGATACAAGCAGCTGAAATGAGCTTCCTCCGTAGGGTCACCGGGCACTCCTTTCCAGGAGCCCCTCCCATCCGGGAGAATGTGGTTCGTGCATCTACACCAGATGCCTCCTGGACGCCTTCCTCGGGAGGTGTTCTAGGCACGTCCCAGTGGGAGGAGGCACAGGGGACAGCCCAGGACACACTGGAGGGACTATGTCTCTCAGCTGGCCTGGGAACGCCTTAGGTTCCCCCCGAGGAGCTGGAGGAGATGTCTGGGGTGAGGGATGTCTGGGTGTCTCTGCTGAGTCTGCTTCCCCCGCGACCCGGTCCCGGATAAAGCGGAAGACAAAGACGAGTACGAGTACGAGAAGCGATCTCCATGTTAGCACCATTGTGATAGTTTAAATGATTGCCAGAGCACATTTCTTTTTCGCCACCGAAGGTTTTCCTTTGATATAGGAAGCTCAACATGATATACACTGCTCAAAAAAATAAAGGGAACACAACACAATATAACTCCAAGTAAATCAAACTTCTGTGAAATCAAACAGTCCACTTAGGAAGCAAGACTGACTGAAAATCAGTTTCACATGCTGTTGTGCAAATGGAATAGACAACAGCGGGAAATCTTTGGCGATTAGCAAGACACACTCAATAAAGGAGTGGTTCTGCAGGTGAAACCACAGACCACTTCTCAGTACCTGGGCCTTTCTGGCTGATGTTTTGGTCACTTTTGAATGTTGGTGGTGCTTTCACACTCGTGGTAGCATGAGACGTACTCTACAACCCACACAAGTGGCTCAGGTAGTGCAGCTCTTCCAGGATGGCACATCAATGCAAGCTGTGGCAAGAAGGTTTGCTGTGTCTGTCAGCGTAGTCTCCAGAGCCTGGAGGCGCTACCAGGAGACAGGCCAATACACCAGGATACATGGAGGAGACAGTAGGAGGGCAACAACCCAGCAGCAGGACCGCTACCTCTGCCTTTGTGCAAGGAGGAACAGGAGGAGCACTGCCAGAGCCCTGTAAAATGACCTCCAGCAGGCCAAAGATGTGCATGTGTCTACACAAACGGTTAGAAACCGACTCCATGAGGATGGTATGAGGGCCCAACATCCATAAATGGGGGTTGTGCTCACAGCCCAACACCGTGCAGGACGCTTGGCATTGGCACCCTGTGCTCTTCACAGATGAAAGCAGGTTCACACTGAGCACATGTGACAGATGTGACAGAGTCTGGAGACACCGTGGAGAGCGATCTGCTGCCTGCAACATCCTTCAGCATGACCAGTTTGGCTGGGTGTAATGGTGTGGGTGGATTTTTTTTGAAGGCCACAGGCCCTCCATGTGCTCCCCAGAGGTAGCCTGACTGCCATTAGGGTACCGAATTAACCCTCAGACCCCTTGTAAACCCTTTGCTGATGCGGTTAGCCTGGGTTCCTCCTAATGAAGAAAATGCTAGGCCCCTCATGTGGCGGTGTCAGCATTTCCCGCAAGTGAAAAATTTTAAGGTTGGACTGGCCCCCCCTGTTCCCCAGACCTAAATCCGTTGAGACATCTGGGATATCAGTCTCGCCCATCCCCATGTCACGTTGCACCACGGGGACTGCCGGGAGTTGGCGGATCTTTAGTCCGGGTCTGGGAGGAGACCCCTCAAGGAACCATACCGTCTCATCAGGAGCATGCCCGCTTGGGAGGTATACGGAGGGGAGGGCCCCACAAATTGAGCCTCTTTTGACTTGTTTTAAACAGAATCAGAATCAGCTTATTGCCCCAAATTTCTACATACAAACAAAGGGAAATTTTACTCTGGTACACTTTTCTCTCGGGTTTTGTTTTTGCACTCCCCAATATACTAAATTTTCAATGTACAAAATACACATTTAAATAAAAAGGCATTGCAAATCTTATGCGTTTTGGGATTCCCATTGAAATTTTAACAAAAAACGCCTGGGGGGAAAAAAAACGCCTTGTGGCGGGTTTTTTGGGTTTTTGCCCCTTCTTAGCGGGGCCGAAGGGAAAAACCCCGAAAAATTTTTTGTGCAGGGTGTGTGGGGTCTCAGAGATTTTAGCAGCTCTTTTTTGACCCTAGACCGTATAAGTCCCGGGTGGGGAAAGGTCAGCCTGTTTTCTCTCGAAAACCTGATTATCGTTGCAGTGGGACCTGTCCTGTTTTGGGTGAAACCAAACCCACTGGATGGGTAAGACAGGACGCGTATGATGGCGTGGAAAATTACCAGCAGTCCCGTGGAAGGTTGAACTTTTTGAGTTGCCTCAGGAAAAAACAGTCCTGCTGGGGGCCCTTTTTTTCGAACAGTGTCTTGTGTGAAAAACCATCTAGGTCTCAAGTGGGGGTTCCTAGGAACCCCGAAGTGGGCCACAGACGCCCTGTTGTTGAGGAGTTGAGGGGGGGGTATGGCGGTGGGGTTCTCCGAAAATCCCCACCATTTCCCCATCTTGAGGGGTTTGGCCTTTGGTATTCTGACCCCCCGGGAACCGATCCACCTCTGTCTGTATGAAAAAATAGAATTTTTCTTATCAAAGTGGGAGAGAAACAATCACAAAAAGAGAAAATCCGGACTTTTTTTATAAGTTTTTTTCAAGGCTTTTCCTGCTTTTGAAGACCCTGTACTAAACGTGTAAGTAAAAACCAGGGCCCCAAAACCCCAGTTTACAGACAGTTTTTAGGGCAGAATGAGGGTGTTCCCTCAGCTTAAAAGAGTTTAACTTTAAAGGGGCCCCTAAACCCTTCCCGGGTTTAGAGGTAGACAATTATTTATGAGGAAAAACCATCTGTTTCTTCCCCCAGGCAAAACCCCCCCGGATGTTTTTTTAAACCCAAAAAAACCCTTCTGGTAATGGTTTAGAGCCCGTCTACTCAAAATCCAGAACACTAATAAAAACACTGAAGTCAGAGGAGAGGGTTAATGAAAGTTCAAAAACAATCTGGAAATATTTTGGGAGCACTAAATGAAGAATTTCCAAAACAATGGGGGAAATCATCCCCGGGCCTGGTTTCAGTCCAAGGACGTGGTGTCGTCTGCAAACTTAAATTCACGGAGGGTCCCGGGTCCCGGGCATTTTTTTGTACGGGGAGAAAGGAGTGGGGGGGAGAACACACTCCCTGGGGGGCACCAATTTTTTTTTTTTTTATCTGGTTCCGGAGAAGATGTTCCCCAGCCCTCACATGCTGCTGCGGCCCGCGGGAAAAGTGTGACCCCACTGAAAATTCTTCCTTCTTATCTAAAATTCTTGAGAAAATATTGGGCAAAATCAAATGGTAAATTTTACAAAAGGAAATGACCTTTTTAAAGACTTTATTCGGGGTTTTTTTCGAGCTAATCATAGCCCGGGGAAAAGCTCTGCGGGAAAGCCCACTAATGATATTCTTATTCCCTCAATAATGGCCCCTTTGCCCTTTTAAGGGTTTTCGGGTTAGATCTCAGGGGCCTGAAATTTGGGATAAAAATGATCATAATATTCTCTTTAAAGGCTGGAATATGCTGTGGGGGACCCAGGGGAACAGCGTGGGCCCGGGTTTTAAATTTTTTGTCTGACAGTTTTCCAGTTTGTTTTTGGTAAATGATTAACCATCTTTAAAAACCCCCGGGGTTAATTGTGGAGTACCCCGGGTTTCAGTACTTGGGCCCCAATTCTTTTTTACTATATATATGCTTCCAAATGGAAAATTCTCGGGCGGCATAGAATAAATTTTTACTTTTGGGGGGCTGATGACACTCAGTTTTACTTATCCATAAATCCTGATGAGCCCAAACCCATTTTATAGACTACAAGCATGTCTTGAAGACATAAAAATTTGGGATGACTTTAAATTTTCTGCTTCAAAAATTAAAGAAAAGACAGAAGTTGTGTCTTTGGGGACCGGGTTCTTTCAAAAAAAAAACCTGCTTAAAGTACAATCACTTCCCCCCTTTGGAGGGGCATTAAAATGACCTCCGAAAATTTAAAGAAAAAAAACCTTGGTGTTTTTTTACCAGGCCCTGTCCTTTTAAATCCCAATTAAACAGTTTCAAGGATTTTTTTTTTTTCATCTCCGGAACATTTCCCAAAAAAATTAGAAATATCCTGTCCAGGGAGTGACGCTAAAAAACTAGTCCATGCATTTGTTTTTTCCCAAGGCTGGACTATTGGGGTTAATTTCTTTCCATCAGGATGTCCCCCAAAATGGAGTTAAAACCCCTTTCCAGCTGATTAAAAATGCTGCAAGCAAGAGTTCTGATAAAAATTAAAAAAAAGAGAGTTTTCATATTTCCCCTACTTTAGCTTCCCTTCATTGGCTCCCTTTTAAATCCAGAATAAAAATTTAAATTCTCCTCCTAAACATAAAAGCCCTTAAGGTTTTAGCTCCATCATAATCAAAAACCCTGATTGGGTTTCCCTATTTTTCCTAACAGAGAAACTTGGTTCTCAGACTGCAGGTTTACTGGGGGTTTTCCTAGAGTCTCTAGAAGTAGAATGGGGGGGCACATCCTTTTATTTTATCACTCCTCTCCTGGGGAAAACCAGCTCTCGGGTTTTAGTCCGGTGACCCGGGAACACCCTGTCTACTTTTAAGGCTAGGTTTAAAAATTTTCCCTTTTTTGGGATAAATTTTTATAGTTAGAGTGGTTTTGGGTTATCCTGGGGCTATCTTCCTTATTTTAGCTCCGTCCTTTCTTCTCCCTTGTTGGATGGAGTAAGGGGGGGAGTCAGGTTTTTACCCAAAACCCGGCTCAGTTATGGTTGAGGTGCAAACACACCCTCCATTTCTGCTACCTGTATGACCGCCCTTTTTTCCAATGGTTATGGTCAGTCTGACAGAGAGAGGTATCCCAAATGGGTTTGGGGTTTTTTAGTATAACAAGTGGCCATCATTTGGGCTCTAGATGGAAAAAACGGGGTCTACTTCAAAGGCTAGTCTTAAAACTTTTTTTTTGATAAAGCTTTAGTAAGAGTGGCCCTTGGGTTTTACCGGAGGTATCTCTGTTTATGCTGCTATAGCCTTAGGCCCTGCTGGAGGACATAATGAAACACTTTCACCCTCTTTGGGTCTACTTTCTACACACTACTCTCCAATTTCGCATTATTTGCTGTTATTTCAGTTTTTTAACTTTGTTCTCTCTCTTTTTCCTTTTCCTAGAAGCTACACCTGGCCGGACTCTTTTGTCAAACCCGAAAAACAGCTTTCGGAGGGGGGGAATCCCCCAAGCTTTTCTGCGGGGAAAACAATTTAATGCTCACACTCTACCGATGTTTCCACGGGGCCCTTTTTTCAGTGTTTAAAACCCCTTTTCTCTCCCCTTAGACATAGCTACGGGGACTGAGTTTTTTACTGTAACTAATCTATGTGCTGTCTTCCCAAAACCTTCAAAAATTTGAAAACTGGCTCAGATTTTTATCTTTTGGCTTTTTTTCGAGGGTAAACCAACTAAAGGAGCTACATCCATTAAAACTTTTCCCTTTTTCCTTCCCATAGAAAGTACTCCTGGATCAGTGCTTTTTTGTTCTCTTTGTTCTCTGCTCTGTTCTCTCTAACCCCCAGTCGGTCGTGGCAGATGGCCCCTCACACTGAGTCTGGTTCTGCGGAGGGTTTTTTCCTTTTAAAAGGGGGGTTTTTTCCTCTCCACTGTCGCTACATGCATGCTCAGTATGAGGGATTGCTGCAAAGTCAAACGCCAGTGACTGGCCACTGTCTCTACAGTTCATCCGGGAGGAGTGAATGCTGGCAAGTCACTGAATGGATGAAAATTGCTGGGTTTCCCTTTTCCTTAGATAGAAAAAATTTTTTATCCAATTTGAAAAAATAACAGAATCTGGCTGCACTGTTCAATGATTAAGATTAATTGGAATGTATGTACCTGACTTTTGTGAAGTGCCTTGAGACGACATGTGTTGTTAATTGGCTCTATATAAATAAACTGAAACTGAAACTGACAGGTGGAGGCTGGGATGTTGAGCTGGGTGAGCTTCTAGTGGAGGATGTCTGGTATGATAGGGTTGAAGGCTGAGCTGAAGTCTACAAACAGGATCCTGGCGTACGTCCCTGGACGGTCGAGGTGTTGCAGAATGAAGTGTAGGCCTAAGTTGACAGCATGATCAGCCGACCTGTTTGCTTGGTAAGCAAACTGCAGGGGGTCCAGCAGGGGTCCTGTGATGTCTTTCAGGTCTTTCAACCCCCACCCTCAAAGGATTTTATGACCCAAGACGTCAGGGCTACAGGCCTGTAGTCATTTAAATCCTAGGATGGGGGGTTTCTTGGGCATTGGGATGATGGTGGATTGTTTGAGACCGGGGGGGACCTCTCCAGTGATTGTTTGAAGATCCGGGGGGAAGATCGGGGCGAGTTGATGTGCACAGGCTTTCAGGCATGATGGGGGGACGTTATCAGGTCCTCCAGCTTTCTTTGGTTTTTCATGCGCTGAAAAAAACCTATTTACATCATCCTCTGAGATCTTTAGTGCAGGCAGAGGATCTGAAAAGGTAGGGGGGGTTTGGTTACTTTATGGGAGGAATTTTTGTTCCTGAATGGGATGTGGAGGAGAAGATTGAGGTGTGAACGGCTTTTTTTCATGTCTGCAGTAGAAGCCTTTCAGACGGTTTGGCCCGGGCGGGACTCTGTTCAGGTGGGGGGGGGGGGCCCCTGTAGGCAGTCATGTTTCTCAGACCAGTCCATACAGCCGAAGTGTCCCCAGTAGAAAGGCTGTTTTTTAGCTTCTCACTGTAGCTTCTCTTGGCTGCGTTGATCTCCTTTTGTTAGTCTGTTCCTGGCCTGCCTGTACCGCGCCCAATCTCCATTGCTGGGGGTCTTCCTTGTCCCTGCGCAGATTCCTGAGGTGTGGAGTAAACCATGGCTTGTTGTTCCCAAAGGTGCAGAAGGTCTTGGTCTGCACACACATGTCCTGACAGAAACTGATGTATGATGTCACCACATCAGTTATTTTTTTAAAATCCGTGGCTGGGTTTTAAAAAAAAGTCCAGTCTGTGCATTCAAGCAGGCCTGTAGCATCTGCTTTGATTTCCCAGTCCACTTCTTAACAAGTGGAAACGTAGGGGTTTGAAGCTCTTAGTCTCTGTCTGTAGGTTGGGATGAGGTAGATAAGACAATGATCCGAGAAACCCAGAGCAGCCCTGGTAACAGCATGGTATGAGTCCTTTAAAGCCTCTGGTGGGACACTTAATATGCTGTCTGTATTTGGGGAGCTCATTAGAGAGGTTTGCGCTGTTAAAATCTCCCAGTATTATGATGAAAGAGTCAGGGTGTTTTTTCTCCACGTCTGTAATCAGCTCAGCAAGATGTTTTTCTGTGGCAGAAGTGCAGCCATGTGGTGGAAAATATGAGCCGATTATTATAAACGAGGAAAACTCTCTCGGTGAATGAAACCGTTTGCAGATTATGGAAAATGACTCCAGATCCAGGCTACATGTTTTCCCCAGCACTTTTATGTCTCTGCACCAATCTTCATTTATATAAAAGCAGATTCCGACTCCTCGCTTCATCCCCGATAGCTCCGTGCTGCGATCCGCTCTGAACAGCTGGAAGTCCGGCAACAGCAGTGTGCGGTCCGGGATGTTTTCACACAGCCATGTCTCGGTGAAGCAGAGAATCGCTGATCCGCGGAGGTCCGTGTTTTTACCGGTGAGAAGAAGCAGCTCGGCCATCTTGTTGCTTAGAGAGGGGACATTTGCCAGATGGATTGAAGGCAGTGGTGTACGAAGTCCTCTTTTGCGGAGCTTTACCAGCGCGCCAGCATGCTTTCCCCTGCGGCGCTTTCGGCGCAGTATCCCATACAGAACCGTAGCTCGGCTTCCAGGAGCTCGGTGAACCTCGGATCGGTGAAAAAATCCCGAGAGAGAAGTTCCTCTCTACTGAATGAGACCACAGAATTGTGGCCCGAGACCACAGTACTGTGGCTCGAAAAACATAAAAACACACAAAATACACAAATAAAGAGAGAGCGAATCTCCGAGGCTGCCATCGTCAGCACCATCCAACTTTGACGTAAGGACATTACGTCAAAGTTGGATCAGCCTGTAGTGTGTTTTTCCACTTCCACTAATTTTGTGTGTGACTCCAAATCCAGGCCTCCATTGGTTAATAAATTTGATTTCCATTGAAAATTTTTGTGTGATTTTGTTGTCAGCACATTCAACTCTGTACAGAACACAGTATTCAATGAGAATATTTCATTCATTCAGATCTAGGATGTGTTATTTGAGTATTCCCTTTATTTTTTTTTCAGCAGTGAATATTGTGCAGTTTGTATTTCATGTAACCACATCACTACATTCAACACGTGCCAGTGGACAATTGTAAAAATAAAATAAGCTTTTGGAAAAACAATTTTTACCACCAGGCCTGGCTTAAAACTTTATTTTCTGGACAGGTTTAAAGGCAGTAACACTCCTTGATATTTCCAAAATCTCTGAATACATTTGATTGCGCTGATATACTCTGGTAATTCCAAACTTCTTTCACACATGGCCACAGTAAATAATGGCATCTGGAATATGAGATGTATGACCTCTCCTCTTCTCACTTGAATGCTTGCAATGAGCCAGAACAATGATTTGAAAGCTCAGTATTAACATAGATCTCAGGCTAATCCTTGCAAACATCAGAACACTATTCTGTGGTTAGGATATATCAAGATGACATATATAAAAATATGTGGTGAAGTTTTCCCTTATTATACTTTTTGTGCTTGTTGAAAACTATAATTGCTGCAACCAAGGGAGCACTATCCAACCTCTGTCAGTAAGCGTTCATCCACTCGAATGAAATGTACTGGCTCAATGCTACCTGCTGCTGTGCTTTCATTGCTAATTTATAGTATTAATATTGCTCCAGGCCAACTCTGGGGAACTTCATGACAATGAGAATAATGGACCTCTCTTTCAAACTAAAATGTGGCTGTGGAATACTGATTAGGTCCGTATCGTCTCATCAAACACAGAATAACAATCTTTTTTTTTTTCCTACTTCTCTGTGCATAATTGATTGAATGTGCATTTCCTGGAAAATTCAAGATAATAACATGTCCATCCTTTTTGAGCTAATCATTTTAAGGGAGAAATTGAAACCATGATTAACCAGATAGAAGATTTGTTCTCTCTCTTTGAAGTCCATTTGCTGAGATATTGGTGAGTTTTGTCGCTTGAGATAAAGAGGAGGCTGTTTGATTTCTGGATCTCATTCTGGATCTTATTATTTTAAACAAATCAATTTAATAGAACACAATCTTCAAGAGTTATTTAAATAAGGATAAATAGTATTTTAGACTTCACACAGAATAGCATATCAGTAATTATTGTATCTCTGCTTGTGTGTGCAGTGCAGCATGAAGAATACTGCTGATTAATAAATCATGCTATTTCTTGAGAACCTATTATTTATTTTTGTAAAACTGAGATGTTCTGCTGCGTTTGCATTTATGGTCCACATATAAACAAGACTTTTGATTACTAAAACAGAAATGTTTGAAAAAAACCTTTCCACAGTGAAGACTGATGTCACTTTTTTCTTTGCAAACCCTTTCTTTTTTGGTGTGTACGTTCATTTGAATGTCCAATGATTTCTAAAAAGGACGATGTGATGCTACAATTGTAAAAATCTGAAGTCAGATCCAGAGTAAAGGCCAAGTCAATTTGGATCCAGCAAACACCTTTTTTAAGGGAGGGGTGCTTGGTTTTGTGCAGTGCTGAAAATGTGGACGAAACTGCAGAACTAGAGATGCCCTTAAAACCGAATCAGCTGTAAAAAAAAAAGAAAGTGTTGTTGCTCTGTGTGATATGACACTTTGAGCCTCAGCTCTATTTCATTTTAAAGCCATTTAATGTAGCGTAGCAATGCTGCTATAGATCTAGTCGTTAATAATTAGAACAAAGCAAATCATGTTGGTAATTAAACAGGGTAAAAAAACTATATTTTCTTCACATATGATTAAATAAAATTACAAAGAAAAAGAGTTTATCTTTTTCTCACCTGTCTACCACTCTTAGGACACTTTTCCATACGGATCTGTGCAGTTTGTCTTGCGTCAGTTCTACTCTACACGTTATGATTCGTTTTCATTACAATTGAGGAACCATTACAATGTGGGTGAGATCGTCAATAACAAGGTGGTCCCACAGTCCAAAAAAGTAATGGGTTTTATCTGTGAAACAAACACAATGAGAATAGAGGACCGCTGCTTGGTCTATAGCTTTTGTCAGACTCAAAGTGAAAGAAGAGCCAGAGAAGGCTGTGGGTGGCAAGACAAATAATTCAACCTGGAAAGACTCAGATAACTGAGAAACAACAAGAAGACGGTTAAAGAATTTATTAATGAAAAATTATTTCTTTGGCGCTCGGACCCCTGAGGAAGACGTTAACGCTGAGGATGAAGTGGGTTTGAATAAAGATTTTAGGATTATGATTAGGTACATCTTCCCCCCCCGGGATCCAATCCTGGTGAAGGGGTGGAGGAGGGTCAAAGCTCAGCAGAAAAGCGGTGTCTTCCATGCAGAGGGTCTTTAAAAGTGATGCCCTTGGAGATGATTGGCTGAGGAAGAGTGCGGACCTGCCGTTGATTGGAGCAGCCAGTGAGGAGTGATTGGACGTGGCGGGGTGGTGATTCTTCCATGTTGCATTTTCGTTTAAACTCCATCCCCAAAATAACAGTACTCAAACAATGGTTACAGGGCCCTTAAAAGAGGGGCCAATGAAGAAACTAAACTCAAGGCAAAAATCAAGGTTTAACATAACAAAACCTCAAACTAACTGCTCAAAACAAACAAACTGACCTCCCGCACAACAAACAAAGGGGACCTAAATACTGGTTGATCAGACCAGATTGATACACTGAGGATGCAGGACGGGAAACATCTACACAAATTTAGCCACCAAAAATAACTAAACACATTTAGCATAAGAATTACCTTGAATTACTAATAACTAAACAAATTTAACAAAATAAGCAAATCAAGTTTTTGTGATTTGCTTATTTTGCTAACATATGCAAAAATTTATTCAGTTTCAATTCAGTTTATTTATATAGCGCCAATTCACAACACATGTCGTCTCAAGGCACTTTACAAAAGTCAGGTACATACATTCCAATTAATCTTAATCATTGAACAGTGCAGTCAGATTCTATTTATTCAAATTGGATAAAAGGTTTTTCTGTCTAAGGAAACCCAGCAGATTGCATCCAGTCAGTGACTTGCAGCATTCACTTCTCTCGGATGAGCATGTAGAGACAGTGGACAGTCACTGGCGTTGACTTTGCAGCAATCCCTCATACTCAGAATGCATGTAGCAACAGTGGAGAGGAAAAACTCCCTTTGAACAGGAAGAAACCTCCAGCAGAACCAGGCTCAGTGTGAGCGGCCATCTGCCACGACCGACTGGGGGTCAGAGAGAACAGAGCATAGACACAAAGAGAACAAAGAAGCACTGATCCAGGAGTACTTTCTATGGGAAGGAAAAGGTAAATGTTAATGGATGTACAGGGGTTGGACAATGAAACTGAAACACCTGTGATTTTAGTGTGGGAGGTTTCATGGCTAAATTGGACCAGCCTGGTAGCCAGTCTTCATTGATTGCACATTGCACCAGTAAGAGCAGAGTGTGAAGGTTCAATTAGCAGGGTAAGAGCACAGTTTTGCTCAAAATATTGAAACGCACACAACATTATGGGTGACATACCAGAGTTCAAAAGAGGACAAATTGTTGGTGCACGTCTTGCTGGCACATCTGTGACCAAGATAGCAAGTCTTTGTGATGCATCAAGAGCCACGGTATCCAGGGTAATGTCAGCATACCACCAAGAAGGAAGAACCACATCCAACAGGATTAACTGTGGACGCAAGAGGAAGCTGTCTGAAAGGGGTGTTCGGGTGCTAATCCGGATTGTATCCAAAAAACATAAAACCACGGCTGCCCAAATCACGGCAGAATTAAATGTGCACCTCAACTCTCCTGTTTCCACCAGAACTGTCCATCGGGAGCTCCACAGGGTCAATATACACGGCCGGGCTGCTATAGCCAAATCTTTGGTCACTCATGCCAATGCCAAACGTCGGTTTCAGTGGTGCAAGGAGCGCACATCTTGGGCTGTGGACAATGTGAAACATGTATTGTTCTCTGATGAGTCCACCTTTACTGTTTTCCCCCACATCTAGAAGAGTTATGGTGTGGAGAAGCCCCAAAGAAGCGTACCACCCAGACTGTTGCATGCCCAGAGTGAAGCATGGGGGTGGATCAGTGATGGTTTGGGCTGCCATATCATGGCATTCCCTTGGCCCAATACTTGTGCTAGATCACTGCCAAGGACTACCGAACCATTCTTGAGGACTATCTGCATCCAATGGTTCAAACATTGTATCCTGAAGGCGGTGCCGCGTGTAGGATGACAATGCACCAAGACTGGTGAAAGATTGGTTTGATGAACATGAAAGTGAAGTTGAACATCACCCATGGCCTGCACAGTCACCATATCTAAATATTATTGAGCCACTTTGGGGTGTTTTGGAGGAGCGAGTCAGGAAACGTTTTCCTCCACCAGTATCACTTAGTGACCTGGCCAATATCCTGCAAGAAGAATGGCTTAAAATCCCTCTGACCACTGTGCAGGACTTGTATATGTCATTTCCAAGATGAATTGATGCTGTATTGGCCGCAAAAGGAGGCCCTACACCATACTGATAAATTATTGTGGTCTAAAACCAGGTGTTTCAGTTTCATTGTCCAACCCCTGTAGCTCCTTTAGTCGTTTCACCTCGAAAGAAGCAACAGATAAACTCTGAGCCAGTTTTCAAGTTTAGAGTCTGAAGACAGCACATAGAGTTAGTTACAGTAAAAGCTCAGTCAGTAGCTATGTCTAGGAGAGAGAAAGGGTTAAACACTGAAAGACAGGGCCATGTGGATCATCGGTAGAGTGTGAGCATTAAGTTGTTGCCAGCAGAAGCTTGGAGGATTCCCTTCTCCAGAAAGGTGTTACGGGTAGACACAGAGTCAGGCCAGGTGTAGCTTCTAGGAAGAGAAAAGAGAGAGAACAAAGTTAAAAGCTGAAATAACAGCAAATAATGCAAAATTGGAGAGTAGTGTGAGAAAGTAGCGAAGAGGGTGAAAGTGGTCATTATGTCCTCCAGCAGCCTAAGCCTATAGCAGCATAACTACAGAGATACCTCAGGATGACCTAAGCCACTCTTACTATAAGCTTTATCAAAAAGGAAAGTTTTAAGCCTAGCCTTAGAAGTAGACAGTTTGTCCATCTAGAGCCCACTGATGGCCATTGTTATACTAAAAACCACAACGATTGGGATACCTCTCTCTGTCAGACTGACCATAACCATTGGAAAAGAGAGGGGGTCATACAGGTAGCAGAAATGGAGGGTGTGTTTGCACCTCAACCATAACTGAGCCGGTTAAATTAGAATAAAGACGCCATGGTCTTCCCCCATGGTGGAACTCCAGATGGTATCACCCAATCAGTCAGTAATTCTGGGATTGGAGTGTGCCAGCCAGAGTCCATTGCTTCAGCCTAGTTCAAGGTATTACTGTGTGGCTGCAGGTGTGCCCATCACAAAGGTGTTAGTTAATTATAATATGTATACCGTGACTAGTGATGCCACCCCTTATCCAATCAGTGACCAACAGTATTCTGATGTTTCGTCTTCAGAACAACATGGCACGGTTAGAACCGCAAGTAGGTACTAAAAATAGTAATGGTTCCACGTAACCCTCATAAGCCATAAGCGGAGGTTAGCCCTACACTCCACCAAACATCTCCTCAGCTTTGTGAGATGTGGCTGTGTCAGTTCCTGTTAAATGTAGTTATAACATAGCAGTAGTTTCCTGAATCCCAGTCAACCCCATGTTGGAGCAGAGAAGACTCTCCTGAAATTCCAAAGTGACAAAATCTTGGTTGCTGTCAAAGAACCATACAAAATAACTTCGTGAGTGAGGTAGAACACAGTCTCCATACTATTACAGACCATGTAATACTGATAAACTGCAGGGTACATTTTTCAAATCTGATTTTTTATTTTATTTTTTTGCTTTACACGAAGGATTGCTTGTTGACTTTGTTTACAGATGAAATAAGTGTGCTACTTTTTTTTATTTAAAGAATTCTTACAGATAACTTAATAGATTTACATGAACATCAATTATTTTGGGTTAAACTGTTGGAATTTTATGGATTAACCTCATGATAAGGTATTTGATAAGGTACATGATAAGGTAGTGTGCAGCATAATGCTGTCACCACCATTTTTACTGTTACGATGGTATGTTCAGGGTGATGTGCAGTGTTAGTTTTTGGCCTCACATAAAGGCAGTGATATCATAGTGAACACTAAAGCCCCTGAGACATCAAACTGGTAGTCAGCTCTCAGAAACGTCAAGGATATCGGTGAATGCATGTTTTCTCCCTCAGTGTATTTTTTTGTCAGTTGAGTCTGTGTAAGCCTCTCATTGAGACAAATCATTATGATTACCAGAACAGTATAGTACATTAGTTCCTACAGTGATCCCTAATTTAATGTTTCTCAGCCTAAGTAGGACTGAACCAAAATAAATGTGTTAGTTGAAATTCTGACACAGCCTTTTGATTAGCTTAAATGCATCTTTATGCTGTATGTTAAACTAAGCTGGAACTATGTTACAAACTAAAATTGAACAAATAGTGGAATAATTGTACCTTGTTTGGCCTTTGTTGTTGGAGAGGTGTGTCATTTTATGTGCAAATGTAAATTATACATATCCTAATTACCACGTCTGCAGTGTGCCCTTGTACTACTTTTCCGCCACAAATGGGGTAATGAGAAGAGTGGAATAGTCAGATGAAATAGTTGCAACTATGTTGAAAGACACTGAAAACGTAAGTTTAAATAGGCTTATATAAAGTAATGAAAATATTTTTCAGTTAAGAGACATCACTGTAAAAGGAAGAAGGTAGGGAGGGAAGATGAGTCATAAACAAGTGAATAAACTCTGAAGGCCAAACAAAATATGCAATGATAGGACATTTGTTGCAACTGCTAAAATATTTGAGAAAGAAGAAAGCTGCAGTTAGAACTGCAGTTCTAAAACTGTTATACACGATACAGCTTATTGGTAATGTTCTTTGTAAACTCTATGAAATTTAGCAAAACATAAATAAGAGTTTGCTCAATTTGAGTGTAGCTGTGAGTGAAACTGGGGGTCTGGATTTAACCTTGGTATTAATTTTAGTTCCTTGTTGTACTACCTACTGGAAACATTTTCGCAGCTGATGTTGGATAATTAAAGTGAGTCCAGAATAATTATATCATTGTTAACATGAACGTCTGGCAGGCAAGCTGAAGTTGTGTGCCGTGTTCAAGTCATAGTAGGAATAAGGCAAATTTTTTCACACAGCACCTTACTGTTCACCTCTTCCAGTCAAAGCACTTCTACTCTCTGCTTTCTGACCAACATTCCCACTGGTTTACAGTTAAAATGCTCTGTTTGAGAATCATATCTTTCATGTGCAGTTCTTTCTGTTACCACAATTTATTCATTTTTGTGTGTTGTATGTGGTGCATTTCAACCACAGGAGTGTTCTCCTGTCAATAAGTGTTTTAATTGCAATTACCCAATCCTGTACCTATAGGTAAAACCCATATTATTCATGCTCCTAGCAGAATTTGATTTAAAAATCATTTTCATTCACCCAAGAAGGTTGTTTCTAATAGGAAATTAGACATTCTAAATGTGCAACTTAAGGCAGCCCAAGCATCACCAGCAGTACTTGCACCACAAAGAAATTTGGATCTAGACAAAAGACTGAAAAGCACTCCATGAGATAAAAAAAAACCTTTGGATAGCATTTGATACCCTAACTCTGTTTACGTACTCAGAAAAAAAATCCCTAATGGTAGATTTAATGGTACAAAAGCTTGCCACTGGAGTGGTACCCTCAAATGTACCACTATTGCACTCTCAACAGTGGGTACTTACTTGTAACTTGTAGTTTGTACCTAATAAAGGCCAGAATTGTACCTTTGGTGACAGTGTTGTACCTTCTTAAAAAAGTAAAAAAAAATTAAAAAATGTCCCCTTTTGTTGACTTTTATAGTGTACAACTACCCCCGCCTCCAAACCACCACATACACATTTTCTCGAGTAACATAGAAAATTAAACATTATTTTCTATTTTCACATTTCAGGTTTTCATCAACAGCATAAGTGTCATTTGGTTGAAAGTCCATTTCATTTCCTGCTCTCAGTAAAGTCCTTTCTACATCAACTTTGACATTGTACGCATAAAAGTGGTGGTCATAGGATGGGGAATAATCATTTTCCAGAAAAAATCCATATGGTGTCAATGTTGAAGATGTATTTATTTGCCAAAATAGTGACACTGCCTTTTGAATGCAGTACATATATGGAGAATTAATGGCATACTTAACACACCCATATCACTACTGTTTTCCTCCACAAGCCAGAAAAAGTACAGACAGTCAAATTTGCCCCGTTTTCCACTCAAAGCCCTGGGATTTTAAAGGATTTACGTGTCTTCTGTTTCCATTGCTCAGAAAGGCCATGAACCATTTATTTAAATAAACCTAATGATGTATGGGGAAGTTGTGAGAAAAACTACACTACACCTTCAGTCCATCGGATGGCTAATAAATTATTATTTTATTTCAACTCATAATTAAAAGTAAATGATGACCAGCTTTAGATTTATACAGTTTAATAATTAATTCAATTAATCCTTAAGTTGCATTGGGTCCTTAAGCAGGAAAAGTTAAAATCATTATTTAACATTACCAGTTTTTACCAACCTGCATCTGGACAGGGTTGTTGCTGTACAACTGCATAATTTATTTACAATACCTCCTAAACACCGATAAACACACACATTTTTCTTCACTTATCATAAGGCAAAACTCATATCAGCACAAACAGAACAAATGTTTCAAGTAAACATTTTATTCACTAGAATGAAAAAAACAATAATCAGTCTAGAAGTACAGGGAATTGACTGTCTAATCATCAACAAATATTTCTATAAAGTAGAAGATGCGTAGACAGTGGAGTAGACAGCACACGAGGGTGAAGAGGATTATGGGGCTTTTGAGAAACTGCATCCAAACCTGGAAATGGGATCTCTCCTCCCACAGAGCTGTCAACATAAACACCATGAAAAATGAAGAAATAAAGAGTTCACACTCCACTAAATTAAGTTTACATAAAAATCCAGTCTTAGGGAAATTTGAATTTTTTATGTACAAGGAAAAGTGAAACAACGCATTAAGGGGTAATCTATTAAAATGTTACAGAACTGTGGCAAAACTGTTTGTGATTAATGCCTACATTAACTTAAAATGTCAAAGATTTGTATTGAAAAATATTAGATTTTCTATTCTGCTACTTCCTTGCTACTTAGAGTACTTAGAGTTCCTACTAAACCCTTTATATTCACTTTTAGCCACCACAAACGCATAACAGGTAGCAGGAAATTCCAGAGTGCCGGGCCGATGCCCGCTGCAACTGCCTGGTTAGCTTAGCTTAGCAGCCAGACCGGCATGTAAGCTCAGCTTTGCTGCTCCAAAAACTCAGAGAAAACATTTCAAAATAGGTTCATTCCTGATGAACTAACTGCACAGATGAAGTTTCTTGCTTAAAAACACTTTGCAACTACTTTCTGCGAGAAATTGATGGTATAAAAACGATAAATTTGTATACTAACACCGCCATTATTGCAGCTTCTGGTACAATGCCTTGCTGCACACAACCCCACCCCTTTAACAATACTGGGGAAATGTGAATAGTCCTACCTCAGTGTAGGACATTTTACACAGGAAAGTGAAATTGTCCGAGTAATTTTGTATCATGTGCTTTTCAAATCCAGGGCTTTCCGAAAGCAAAATAAAGGGGCTCTTGTTCCAATCAAAAGACAGCCAATCAGTGTTGGCTGTACAAATTTGAAAAATGATTCATCCAACCAAGATAAATTAGGAAAAAAAGATCCACCATTAGGAGCAAACATTTTTTATGAGACAAAAAATCAAGTAGTTCTTTGCCAATGTGACAAAATATGTTATCAAAATCCAAGTATAATATGAAACAAAAAATGTTAACTGTAATTAAATACGTTAGATATTTAAAACAAATATAACTGCAAAAATTCACTTCTAAGCATTTATATAATTTTTTGCTCAAGATATATAAATCCAGAGTGTACCTCAGTTGACATAAATATACTCCTAACATACTAACAACAGTGTATAACCTGCCCTCCACAATTTTATCCCTGACCTGTCTGGTTTGTTCCTTGTTCTTCCTGATGCTGTTTGTTTATTGATGCTCAGTAACAATCGTATGATGTTTTCACATAACAGCTGTATATATATATATACTGAGATTATACTGAGATTTCAATTTGAAAAGACTAAGAAAGACAAAGAAAAGGGATGGCAATTAGAAAAGTTTTAATGATGTGAAATTACAAGGTTATTTCTTTGGCGCTCGGACCTGGGAGGAAGACATGAATGCTGAGAATGAAATGAGTCAATATGAACATTTGTAAGGTTTAGATGTAGAGATGTCTTCCCCCTGATATGACACTGGTGGTGGATTGGCGGCCAGGGAGCGAGGAAGCCAGGAGGAGATGGGAAGGAAGATGGTGGAGGTGGGGTGGAGGAGGGATGAGCTAAGCTGACAAGTGAGGATGAACACCGCTGAAGGTCCTTTAAAAGCAAGGCGTTGGAAGGTGATTGGATAATGAATCAGGCGGACAGGATGCTGATTGGAAGGCCGGGAGACGCACAAAGAGTCATTGGAAGGTGGAGGCGGTGAAGGTGAGCCTTTCATTCTGAATTTTCCTCTAAACTCCATTTCAATCTGAAAAGACTCACAAAGAAAAGGGATGGCTATTACAAAAGTTTTCATGATGTGAAATTACAAGGTTATTTCTTTGGTGCTCGGACCTGGGAGGAAGACATGAATGCTGAGAATGACATGAGTCACTATGAACATTTCTAAGGTTTAGATTTAGAGATGTCTTCCCCCCCCAAAATAAGGGCAGAGGCCGAGACAAGGCCTAATTGAGTAATAAAGGGGGCATCTAACAGGAAACTAAGAAAGGAAGAGAGAAGCGAAAGCCGTGGGAAGGATTAAGCAGAGAAAAGAAGTTATAAAGCAAGGAAAATAATAGGGAAGCAAAGGAGATGATAGATATGCCTAAGGGCAGTGCATGATGATAGATATGCCTAGGCAATGCACGATAATAATATGCTTAGAGAGCAATGCAAGGTGATAGATATGCCATGTGGGCAATGGATGACAATGATGTGCTTAGAGAGCAATGAGAGGGGATACATATGCCGTGAGGGCAATGGATGATGATGTAATGCTTAGAGAGCACTGCAAGGTGATAGATATGCCGTGAGGGCAATGGATGATGATGATATGCTTAGAGAGCAAAGCAAGGTGTTAGATATGCCGTGAGGACAATAGATGATGATATGTATATTCTGCAGAGGATATAGTGATAAAGATTTGGAATAAAGTTATATAAAGATCAGCTGAAAAAAAAGAAATAGATAGATCAGGTAATGAAGGAATAAAGGCGGGAAATGAGAGGGTAATTAAAGGGAAGGAGTTTAAATGAAATGGGAAATAGGATTGGATAAGGAAAGAAAAAAAAAATTAGAAGAAATTTCGGAAGAGGTATGGAATGCTGAAAATGCCATGAAAGAAACGCAGATGAAGATATGAATTAAGTTATAATACAGATCTATTAATTAGGGTTTGGGAAGATAAATGAACGTGAAAGCAGAAAGGAGGAAGGAGAATAAGTGATCAATTGAAAGCTTAACAAGACCAGGAATAAATGGCCTTGTCTTAAAGAAGGGCGAAACAAATAGAGTACCTGTACCTGTAAAAGATCTAGTTGACTAAAAGGGGGAGAAAATTAGTTTACGACTGGTGGAGTAAAGGGGAAAGAGTTCTGAAATAAAAGAATTTGAGAAAAAATAAATGATGGATAAACCCAAATCCCCAAGAGGAATTAAAAGGGAGTTTTACCTGAGAACTGAGAAAAACTTTGAGCAACAGAACAATTGGAAATCCGGGCAAACATGGGAAGAAAAGGATGAAGGGCCCAGCGCCCAATTATGGAGATGGTTGAGGGGCCCTTTGGGGTTGCTGCATAGGGCCCGCTCCATTTGAAGGAATGCCCTGAAAGGCTGGGGGGCATTTGTTGAACTGGGCCCTTCTTAAAATGTTTGGGGAACCAAGATGAGGGTAAGGGGTTTTCTTGGAGTGAGGAAAAGGGGCAGTTGGAGAGCCTGTTCTGTCTTTTGGAGTGAAGTTAAACAGGGCCCGTATGGCAAAAAGGCATTGAGACGGGCAAGGGAAATGAAGCAGGGGCCTTTTCCTTTGGTATGTTAAAGGAAAAGTTTGTAGGATCTGGGTAGAATATTAGATCGGAAGGATAACCCCCTAGAAGGATGAAAAAGGAGGTAAATTCACCTCCCCTGAAAGACCATAGAATGCTAAAAGAAAAAACACTAGAAAGAAAAAATTTTAAAATAATTGAGGGGGGCCCGAAAAAGAGAGTTTTAAAAGAGCATTTTTTGGAAAAGGAAGAGTGGGGTCTACGAATATCGGGCTTGGAGGGGAAGTTTTTCTAAAAGCCCTTTTAAGAAAGAGCTTAAAAGAATGGTTTGAAAAAAAATGGACCAATTTGGGGGGAATTTTAGAAAAAAAATTTATACCAGCTAAAAAACTCCAAGTAGAGGGGCTTAAAGCAGTGGTATTCAAAACAGTGGGTTAGGAAACCCAAAACAGTGGGAAGCGGGCCGGGTAGAGGGGGTGTTAAATGCTAAACAGATTTTGCGAAGGTTCGCCAAGAGAATGAAACTGATTTTAGAGTGGAAGGGACTATACCGGGCATACAATGAAATTAGCAGATGGAGGGGTGATGGAGTGATGATTTAATCCAGTTCAGGTCTTTAAGAGAAGGAAAAAGGACATGGGGTGCAGGTTTGGGGAGGGCGGAGCCCTTGGGAAAAATTCAAATTTGGGGGGATAAAGCAGGTGCATTGGGGAAAACCAGGAAAACCTGATAAACGGGCGGAGATGATGAAATATTTAAGACAAATTTTCCATTAATACGGCGAAGGTAGGGCATTAGGACTTTGAAAAAGAGGCTTTTTTTTTAAAATTCTACTGTCGCGAGTATACACATGGCTGCAATGTGTTCCGCTTCCAAAAGGGGACCCCCCCAAAAGCAAATGCTCAGCTATAGGAATAATTTTATAAAGAGAAGATTCATTGTGAGGGGGGAGGCGGGCCATGAGCCCGCGAACCATTCCTCTTTGAAAACCCCCCCAAAACCCACGGACGGGGCTGCGTCCATGAAAAACTGAATAGAATCAGCTGACTGAATGACATCATCGTAAAAGAAGGAAATGCCGTTCCAGTCCCTGAGGAGACGGGACCAGAACTCAAGTCTGAGCGGTAACCATCGTCTAGAGTCACAGAATCGAGCAGGGAGGGGACGGAGTTGGCGAGGTCTAGCAAAACGGGAGACAAGTGAACGGCCCTGGGGAATAATGCGCATAGCGAAATTAAGGTGGCCTAAGAGAGATAGAAATTGCCGCTTGGAAACGACAACGGGGGAAACATGAGACTGAGAGACTTCCTGAATGCGGGACAGCTTATCCTCCGGCAAAGAGGCTATCATGGCTTCAGAATCCAGCAGAATACCGAGGAACTCGAGCTTTTTTGCCGGGCCCAACGTCTTCTCAGCGGACAGATGAACTCCGACCTGCTGGAATAACTTAATGAGTCGAGGGAGAGAGGGGCCGGCGGAGGATGAGGGCGGGTCGATGACGAGGAAGTCGTCTAAGAGGTGAAGGACGGAGGGGATCCTAACTATATTAAGGAGAATCCAGCAGAGAGCTTCGGATAGCTTGTTAAACAGAGAGGGACTACTACTTCAACCGAAGGTAAGCCTGACCGCGAAAAAAACAGCGATCCCATTTAATGCCTAACAGGTGCCATTGTGAGGGATGAACTGGCCTGATTTTAAAGGCGTCTCTAATGTCAGCTTTAGCAAGCCAAGCACCGCGCTCCACAGCCTTAATAAGTGCTATGGCATGATCAACTGTAGCATAACAGAGGGAGAAAGGAGCTTAGGGATGATAGAATTAATGCTAGACTGCGGGCCAGAGTGAGGAGCTGAGAGATCAATAATGAGCCGTTTCTTTCCCAAATATTTTCGGGTGGCTAACACGAAAAACGGGGGGGATTTAAATGGGCCCATCATGTTGCCTTTAGAGTTTCTTTAAGAAGTAGTTGAGCCACGATTTCGGGTTCAAGCAAAGCTGATTGAAGGTTATGGCAGACAAGAGCAGGAGTGAAAGAGGGGGGAACGCCTATGAAAAAACCTCGAAAGAGGCCAGAAATGAGGAAATCAGTGAACAAGTGATCTGGGTGGGATTGTAAGAGGAGGGCCAATTCTGGAACATTAACAGGGGTAAAAAGATAACGGGAAATCAATGTTTTAAACCCCTACGAGGTCTGGGAAAAGATGAGCGGTGAGGACAGATGAATTTAGGATGAGCGTCCCTGCAGAAACAGCAAATATGAAGAAAATTACATGGAGCGAATGAGAAAACACCTTCATTAAAATTATTGCATATAGAACGGTTGTTAATGACCTCAATTTTCCTTCCTCGGTGATCCAGGGTCTGGGGGCCGGACGAGAGGAGCAGTTAAGGGCAGGAGGGGGCATTGGAGGAGAAGGGAAGAGAAGGACAGAGGGAGCTCTGATGACCAAGCATGCCACAGGAGAAACAGGCGGCGGCCTGAGTGAGCATGATAAGTATTTCAGTGTCGAGGGCGGACCAATCTTGGTGAATACCAGATTGAGCGAGAGTGGAAGCAGCTTTGGAGCCGAAGGTTTTATGATACTGGTAGAAGAGGGCGTGGCTGTAAGAGAGGTGAAGGTGTGTGATGAGGGAAAGATGAGCTCCAGTCGGCGGTCAGGGTAAACAGAGCAAATAGTGTCCCTGTAAATGCTGAAAGCAGCTACAAACTTGCCGAAGGAAAGATCCTTGGACAGGCAAGGATCGGCAGATTTAAAAATAGCTGTGAAGCCTTCACATGAAGCAATTTTATGATCGACTTCTGGGGACGGCATAATCAGGAAAACCAGGTTAATGTATTGCCCCTGCAGAATCTTGGAGCCCAGTCGGGGTGACACGTTGGCGTGCTTAGCAACATAAGATCAGCCTGTATGTGAGAAATGAGAGAGAACTGTCGCCCAGACAGCTAAAACAAAGGGAGCAATAAAAATAAAAGGAAAAATACATCTCACCTAGAGATGAGCCGAGCCGGGATTCAGCCAGAGTGAATAGTGGGGGGAGGGGCTGAGGAACAGCCTGGGCACCCGGAAGAACAGCAGGGGCAGACAGCGCTGACGTGGCAGCAATGGAGAAGAAGCTTTGGAGATGCTAAGTGAGCGAGGAGATCAAGCCCTGAAGAGCGTTAATAGAAGCAAAGAAAGCTGGAGGTATCAATTGGGAAGAAGGGGACGAAGCGACTTGAGGCGTGATGAAAGCGGAAGGACCCGCTACCGGGTAGAGCAGACCAGGAGTGGCAGCAGGAACCGACAAGTTTTGGAGGATGAGCGGACTTCCTGAGACGCTTTCTAGAAGAGACAGGAGGTGAAGGTGGAGGTGGAGGCGAAGGAGAACCAGGGCGTGGAAGGAGTGCGGTAAGCTGAGCCAGCTGAGTGGCGTCCAAGTCGGAACCTGGGCAGATACCGGCCTCTTGGAGTTGGGAGGTAGGAGAAGGAGGAACATGGCCAAACTGAGACTCCTGCGAGTTGGAGTAGAAGAATGAAGGCGAGGATCCGCATCGGGGAGATAAGCGGGACCAGACAGAGCTTCGGACTCGTACTCGGACATCATAACAGCTGATGAGCTCAACTGACAAGCGAGGATAAACACCGCTGAAGGTCCTTTAAAAGCAAGGCTTCAGAAGGTGATTGGATGTTGAATCAGGCGGACAGGATGCTGATTGGAAGGCCAGGAGACGCACAGAAGAGTCATCTCATCAGTTCTATTGCAGGGTCAAGACCGTGGTCCAATTCCACATTGAGCAACATTCTCCAGTGAAAGTAGCTCATCGCAGTTTGCAATTTGACAGGTAACATACAGAGGCTCTTCAAGGCTCAAGATTAATCTAATCATAAACAATAAACCAAATTTTGCAAGTGAAAGTAAAATTAAAATTGAAAGCAATGTGCTTGATTCTGAATAATATTGGAGAGAGCTGTGGTACAAACAGAAGAATTACAGCATCACTGTTGGAACTTACTGTGTTGTATGAGGTACATTCATGCACATGATTATCCCCACAGGATATGCACTCTGGGGAGGAAAAAGAAACATACAAATTAAATTACATAACCAGTTGCTATTCTGAAGAGGGGGGTTCTTTTTATGGTGCAATTACCTTTACTTTGTCAAAGACCACAAACCAACTTTCAGCGTATCCTGCCCTCAATTAACCACAATTCATTATTTAAACTATGCCACATTCTTGACTTTGAAGTATTTTTTGCAGGAAGAGTTGTAAAATGTGAAGAACTTTGGAAGCCCAAACAATGTTTTGTACAATGTGTATCTAAAAGATGCTTAACTTTTTGATACAATCTATAATCAAGTAGCTACAGCACTGAATACAGGTACAAAAGAGTTCCTGACATGACATCATTGGAAATTTTAAGTCTATGATTTTCTCTCCCCCAGTTTCTGTCTCTTCTCTTTTTAATCATGCTATGTTTTCTTTCTCATCCTTCACCCTAACTATGCCTTCACCAGAGAATCCATCTCAGGAAGCGCAACACTTGCTCTATCTGACAAAACAGCAATAGGTACATGTTCAGCAAAAATGGGATCAATTAGAGTGTCTGAGATGGTACAACAGCAGTAGAACAACAACATTCTTTAAGAGGTGTCCCCTAAAGCCTGGACACGACAAATCTAAAACACACAGAGAAAAGCATTAACCATTGCGGATATTGTGGCACCAATAAAACTCCATTCTCATTATGTCTTCGTGCACTGGCAGCTGTGATAAACAGAAGCTCTGGCACTTGTTAACACTATCATCCTTGCTGCTTGACAATGTAAAAAAATTAGGTTCACTCTAATAGTGACAGGATTCATTCCATGTAGCTTTGTAAAGTGGAAGATATGTGATGCCTGGCTTCCAAAGACATGCAGGAGACAATTACAATTAAGCTTGAAATTTTCTGCTCAGTATAATCCGTGAGACCGAGGCAAGAAGCCATACCTTGACTTGAATTTCCTATATCCTAAATGTATATACAGATGAAATAATATTTGTATTCAATATATTATAATTTTATTCTCACAGTCTGATATTAAATTAACATAACTTTTCCTATTTTGGAGTACCCACGTGCAGAGATGAGGCATGAGGCAGGCAGGAGAAAATAAACTGGAAAAAACTGTAGATGATCAAAAACACAAAACAGAATTATGTGCAGAAACCAAAAACAAGACAGCTCAGGTGCTGGACTCACATTTATGACTGAATGATCTGACCAAGATCTGAGAAAACCAGGGAGCACACACACACACAAACACTTTTTTTACTATATTATGTGAGGACCTTGCATTGACTCTCATTGACTTCCATTAATTTCCATTCATTTTCAACCCTTTCTATGGCCTAAACCAGACCCTACCCCTAAACCTAACCATTACCAGTACATACCTAAGCCTAACCTTAACTCAATTCACACCTTAGTCCTTAACATAACCCCTAGCAAAAAGCAAGTGAGGACCATGAGAATGTCCTCACTTTACAACAAATGGTACTCACTTTGATGGTGAAATACATACAACTCTGCCGCAAAAAACAGGAGAGCACACACACACTGAATGCATATTAGGTACCAGTTGGGTCAGTGATTTGCCGATGCAGTGCAGGTGTTACTAGAATCTAAGGGCTTAGAATACACAGGGAACCAAAGTAACAAAGACACAGAAACCAGAAAAGTATAAATACCAGAAACGGAACAAAACCTAGCACAAGAACGAAACAAGTTTCCAACGGGAGCTGACAATGAAACTCAAAAACAGGAACAACAAGAGAGCAGGATGTTAATAAAACATGTTTGCGTCAGCAAAGCTGTTCTACAAACGAAGTGGTAATCGGATTGTGTGTGCAAAATCAGCGGAAATGCGGGCGCAATCTTTTTAGCGTGTCTGCCTTCATGAATATGCAAAACATATGATAATGAGCCAAACGCGCAATTCATGGGAGGAGGATATAAAAATGTCATCCCTTACCACCCACAATGCGATTTTCAAAGCCTGAAACAGTTAGCGGGCACAATTTTTGCATTCGGATTTAGCACGTTTAAAATGCAGGTGCTAACTGGGACGCAAAAATGTCTGCTGTCACTTTGGCCAGAAGGAGGCATAGATAGACAGATGACGAGGAGACATAATCTTCTCTACATGTGCCAACAGATTTGGGTTTAAAAATAGATAATAGAGGATGCTATGTTGGATTATCTGAGCTCTGATTTGAGGCCAATCACAATCAAAAGCCGTGAAATTTCTCCAATGGTAAAACTCCTTACAACACTTCATTCAACATCATTGTAGCGCACCATCGCTGTCAGTGATCATCTGCTGAACGCGCACAAACCTGACCACGGCAAAATGCACACATAACTGATCAAGCGTGCTCAGCCTCTAATCACAGATCATGCAAAAGACCCACTGTGCTTTGATTGATAATGTAATTAATAGGAAAGAACTAAAGATATAAAGCAGATTAAATCCTTCATTTGCAAACTGGATGCTGAAATCCCTTCTTAGCAGGTGAAAAATCACCGTTTTAAGGCAGCTTTTCCATGTGGTGACAAAGACTGTGCATGCTTTAACCTAAACATGCATTATTGACCGTAACGTTATGTCACTGCAGAGCAAAAAAACTGGCATCACTGGCGTTGACTTTGCAGCAATCTTCCTAGAAGAAACCTCTGGAGCTGTTTGCGAGAATTAGGAAGAGGCCAATCCGAAACGGCCTTGATCTTGTCCGGATCAAAGCGAACCTGTCCACCCTCTAGAATAAATCCCAGGAAGGTGACTGAATCCTTATGAAACTCACATTTCTCCGCTTTAATGAATAGTCGGTTTTCCAAAAGGCGCTGAAGGACTAAGCGGACATGATTGGCGATGTTCAATGATGTCTTTTGAATAAATGAGGATGTCATCTAAGTACACAAACACAAAAATGTTCAAGACGTCATTTACCAGCCTGAAATACTGCCGGCGCGTTGCTGAGTCTAAAAGGCATCACAAGGTACTCAAAGTGCCCTAGAGGAGTCTTAAATGCCGTTTTCCACTCATCCCCTTTGCGAATTCGGACAAGGTGATAAGCATTACGTAGATCCAATTTTGTGAAAATGGTGGAACCGTGTATTGGTTCAAAGGCAGATGAGGGTAAGGGTAACGGATATTTATTTTTAACTGTTATTTGATTTAGTCCACGGTAATCAATACAGGGATGTAAAGTTCCATCCTTTTTTCCAACAAAGAAAAAACCAGCTCCTAGTGGAGAAGATGATGGACGGATGATACCAGCTGCTAGAGATTCTGAAATGTATTTTTCCATGGTGGCTCGTACAGGATTTAAAATGTTGTAGATACGACTTGAAGGTAAAGGTGCTCCAGGAAGAAGATCTATGGCGCAGTCGTAGGGCCGGTTAGGAGGCAGAGACAAAGCCCTAGACTTACTGAACACCATACTTAGGTCATGATACTCTGTGGGAACTTGAGTGAGATCTGGAGGCTCCTCCTCCTTACGTTCCAAAACAGAGGTGTTGGGTGAGACAGCCGACTGTAAACAAAAAGACAAACATTTAGACGACCAGGACTCAACACGGACTTCGATCCAGTTAAGATGCGGATTATGAGTCTGTAACCAGGGGAGGCCTAAAACCACAGATCTTTGGGATATGGGAAACACAAGGAGCGTGATAAATTCTCTGTGATTACCTGAAATGATAAGTTCGAGTGGCTTAGTTTGGTGAGTTATTGAGTGAAGGGATTGTCCATCCAAAGCCTGGACTTGACGTGACACAGGAAGCGGTTCGGTCTCAATCTGTTATTTGCTGACCAGGGCTTGATCAATTAAATTCCTATCGCTACCAGAATCAATCGGGGCCGAAAAATTGATATGTTCGTTGTCATATAACAAAGTGGCTGGCAAGGTGAATCTAAGGGTCTTAAAGCTACAATGCTGGTTCGCCGGCTCCCCCTTTACAGTCGACGAACCCCCCCTTTTGGAAGAAGAGGACAGGAAAAAACAAAATGATCCGATGATCCACAATAAAAGCATTGATTTGCTTCTTTGCGATGTTGATGCTCATCTGGTGTAAGTCTGGTTCTCCCTAATTGCATGGGTTCTGGTTCAGTAGAACGGAATGGCTGGAGAACTGTGGAAGAAGATCTAGAACCAGAGCGTAAGGGTGACTTATTCACTATGCAACCAGAGCGGGCCCTTCTCCTCTCTATCCTACGTAAATCAATGCGTACAGCTAGGGCAATAAAGTCATTTAATTTCTCTGGTTCGTCTATCAGAGCTAATTCGTCTTTTACAGCTTCGTCCAATGATTGAAAAAATAAGGTTTAACTGCCCGCTGATCCCAACCTGAAGCTGCTGCTAATGTGCGGAATTCTACAGAAAATTCTGTTAGAGGTTTCTTTTGTTGTTGTAGTGCCCACATACGGCGGGAAATATGTGTCTGATCTGTCTCCTGAGCGAATGTTTGTTTGAATTCTTGAATAAATTCTTCGTAGGTGCATCCAAACTGATTACAGTCTGTAAATCTGGATTCAGCCCACCGTAGAGCATTTCCTGTTAATAAACCTAACATGTAGGAGATCTTGACGTCATCATGAGGGAATGATTGAGGTGATCGGTTGAATACCAGCTTACATTGTAGTAAGAACCCTCCCCAGTCTCTGATTTCGCCAGAATATTTCTCTGGGCTTGGGGATGTTACGTCACGTTCGGAAGGTTATGGAATCCAACTGCTGCCAGCAGAGCCTGACTGGAAATCTTGGCAACGGAGGTGAGGTCAAGTAGGTCCTTCAAGGGGCTTGAACTGGGTCCAAAACAGAACCACAGAGGCAAAACACTCAGGCGTCGAAGTGCTGGCAGCATGCTCCTTATAAACCTCCCAGCCTGATCAAGGAGAGACAACCCAACAGCACACAAGCGACACCTAGAGGCGAAGCAAAGTTAATAGCAGGCACAAAATACAAACAGGAACTCCAGATCCCGACAATAGCAGCATAACTACAGAGATAGCTCAGGATAACCTAAGCCACTCTATCTATAAGCTTTATCAAAAAGGAAAGTTTTAAGCCTAGCCTTAAAAGTAGACAGGGTGTCTGCCTTACGGACTAAAACTGGGAGCTGGTTCCACAGGAGAGGAGCCTGATAACTAAAGGATCTGCCTCCCATTCTACTTCTAGAGACTCTAGGAACCACCAGTAAACATTCAGTCTGAGAACGAAGTGCTCTCTTAGGAACATATGGAACAATCAGATCTCTGATGTATGATGGAGCTAGATCATTAAGAGCTTTATATGTGAGAAGGAGAATTTTAAATTATATTCTGGATTTAACAGGGACCCAATGAAGGGAAGCTAAAGTAGGAGAAATATGATCTCTGTTTTTGATTTTCATCAGAACTCTTGCTGCAGCATTTTGAATCAGCTGAAGACTTTCAACTATATTTTGTGGACATCCTGATTGTAAAGAATTACAATAGTCCAGCCTTGAAGTAACAAATGCATGGACTAGTTTTTCAGCGTCACTCCTGGATAGGATATTTCTAATTTTGGCAATGTTCCAGAGGTGAAAGAAGGAAGTCTTAGAAACTGGTTTAATATGGGATTTAAATGACATGTCCTGGTCAAAAATAACGCCAAGGTTTTTTACTTTATTATCGGAGGTCAATTTAATGTTATCCAGGTTAAGTGACTGACTAAGCAGTTTCTTTTTTAAAGACTCCAGTCCAAAGACGACAACTTCTGTCTTGTCTGAATTTAGAAGCAGAAAATTTAAAGACATCCAATTTTTTATGTCTTCAAGACATGCTTGTAGTCTATCCAACTGGTTGGGCTCATCAGGATTTACGGATAAGTAAAGCTGAGTATCATCAGCGTAACAGTGAAAATGTATCCTATGCTGCCTGATAATTTTACCTATTGGAAGCATATAAATAGTAAAGAGAATTGGCCCAAGAAATGAACCCTGTGGTACTCCACAACTAACCCTGGAGTTTAAAGATGATTTATCATTTACATGAACAAACTGGAATCTGTCAGACAAACTTGATCTTAATCACATTGTCGTGTGGATTATGAAGATATCCACCAACGCATCCTCCTGCTTACGGTGTTCCTGTGTATTAACTGGCCAGCAGCTTGGTGAAAGCACTCCAATATGGTTGTTTCCTTCTGAAATATTTTACATATTTTATCATCTGTTTCTACTACAATACATTTACTTTTATCTCTCTCATAGTCAAACTCTAAAAGGTTCCGAATAGGACTCTGCCGCATTCTCACAACTTTTACTGTTTTTTATTGTTTTGTGGCTGGTGTGGTGAACAAAAATATAATTTATAAAGTGCCAGCTGACACAAACTGCTGAAAACTGATTTTTTTTCTCCACACAGTTTATAAGGCTTATAAATAAATGGATAAACACAAAAACATAGGGTATTCTGTGTATAATAATAGTACGTTTTAGCTTTAACACAATACAGGTGTAGTTAGTTACAGTTTTTTTTTCCTTTTAACCACAGTTTTTATTTATTTTAGTTAATAAATGTTTTCTCAATTTCTTTTTTTTCATTTTTTCATTCGTTTTCGTTAATTTTAATATCCATGGTCCATCACATTGTACCACAAAACTAGTCCATTATTTTTTTTACTTCAAGGCTGGATTATTGTAATTCTCTAATATCAGGAGTTCCAAAAATCAATAAAAAGCCTTCAGCTTAACCAAATAAGTGCAGCAAGTTCTGATGAAGATTAAAAAGAGAGATCATATTTCTCTAGTTTTAGCTTCTCTTTATTGGCTCCCAGTTAAATCCAGCATGGAATTTAAAATTTGCCCTCTCACTGATAAAGCCCTTAATAATCAAGCCCCGTTACACATCAGAGATCTGATATATTTAAAATAGAGCACTTCAGTCTCAGACTGCAGGTTTACTGGTGGTTCCTAGAAAATCTAAAAGTAAAACGGGAGGCAGATATTTTAGTTACTTGGGTCTCTACCTTTGGGCCAGCTAGTAGTTTTTTGTTTATTTTTTTCTTTGAGAGATCCTGTTTACTTTTAGGCCTAGGCTTAAAATGTTCCTCTTTGAAAAAGTTTATTTTCAGAGTAGCTTAGCTGATTCTGAGCCATCTACATGGATATGCTGCCATAGGCTTTGACTGAGGATATACTGACTACCTTTCCTAACTTTGCTACTTTGTCTTACTCCTCTCCAATTATATGTAATCTTCGGTTATTGATGACATTAGCTTTGTTTATGCTCCTAGAAGTTACCCCTGGCCAGGTATTTTGTTTAGCTGTGACACCTTCCTGTAGGAGGTTTTTGGCTGAGCTTTTGCTGCTTCCATGTTTAGCTGTGTTTCTTTCCTGGATGAAGTCACTATAAGAAGCCATTGCTACCATTAACTCTTTGCTTTTTCTTTAACATAAAAAAGTACTCCTGGACCAGCTGTTCTGTTTCTTATTTGCTTTTTTATCGTGTGTCTGTGTCTGCTCTGTCTTCTCAAACCCCTTTTAGGTGGCCGCTCACATTGAGTCAAGTTCTGCTTGAGGTTTCCTCCTGTTAATGGGGAGTTTGACCTGTTCATTGTCACTATATGCATGCTTAGTATGACGGATTGCTTAAAATTTTAAAACGGCAAATAATCGAGTATGAGCTACGTGCTCCTTAGGAGGAGTGATTGCTGCAAAGTCAGTGACTCGATACAGTCATTGGGATTACTGAAATAAAAACCCTTTTATCAGTTGGAATAATAAAGTTAACTTGACTGCATTCTTGTATAACTAGGATTGAACTTGAATGTGTGTAATTGGCTTTTAATCTGTCTGTATGATTAGATTGAATGGACTTCTATATAGATTAGATTTTTTTTGTAAAGTGCAATTACACAGGGTTGAACTGTCTCTGTTTAAATAAATGGAATTAAATTGAACTTAACATATCTTAAATTAGAGTTTTATTAGAATTAAACTAAATTACTTCATTAATTGTGTGTGGTGTCAAGCAGAGAAGAGTAAGGCTAAAGTATTTGGGCTGTATTATGAATAAATACATAAACTTAGCATGAATTAAGAACTGCCACTAGACTTGTTGTTAGGAGAGGGTTAGGGATAGTTTTCCCTAGTTTAGCTGGCTAGCATGCTAGAAATGTTGACAATCACCAAGCTGAACTCACAGGCAATCATTGCCATTGAATTTCACATCTGTGCTGTGTTTGTCAGGGAGAAGGTTTACTGCCACATTGTTTGAACAGATATAGAAAGTTTTTTTTTTCTTATTACATCAATGTTTTAACTATAGTATCTTATATATCACAAACCTTTTTATTTTATTTAGGACAAACCAGATTACGTCATAAAAGAGTGAAGGATTTTATTAGTCACAATTGTGTTTCCAATAAGGATCCAGCAGAGGTGGATATGTGCCTTTATTGAGTCTTCTTTCTTCATGTTTGTAATATGTATTTTCTGTGCCATTCCAGATTAATTTCAAATTACTTGTTTGGGGTGTTACCAACATCTAGTGTCAATGTCATATTTATTGACCTATTAGAAATATTAGTGATTTACTCGTACTCGTATTCGTTGTCTTCCGCTTATCCGGAACCGGGTCGCGGGGGCAGCAGACTCAGCAGAGACACCCAGACGTCCCTCTCCCCAGACACCTCCTCCAGCTCCTCCGGGGGAGCCCAAGGCGTTTCCCGGCAGCCGAGAGACATATCCCCCGCGTGTCTTGGGCCGTTGCCCCTGGGGTGGAACACCTCCGAGGAAGTCCAGGAGCCATCCGGGTTTTATAGATGCCCGAGCCACCTCAACTGCTCCTCTCGATGTGGAGGAGCAGCGGCTCTCCCCCGCCCCCCCCGAATGGCCGAGCTCCTCACCCTATCTCTAAAGGAGTGCCCGGCCACCCTACGGAGGAAGCCCATTTCAGCCGTTGAATCAGGGATCTCATTTTTTCGGTCAACCCCAAAAGTTCATCCCATAGGTGGGGTAGGAACGTAGACCGCCAAAATCGAGAGCTTCGCTCAGCTCTCTCTTCCCCACAACGGACCGGCCCAAAAGCCCCCCCATTACTGCGGCAGCCGCACCGACCCGTCTGTCGATCATTCTTCCCTCACTTGTGAACCAAGACCCCGAGATACTTGAACTCCTCCACTTGAGGCGGGGAACTCCCCCCAACCTGAAGAGGACAAGCCACCCTTTTCCAGTTGAGTACCATGGCCTCTGACTTGGAGGAGCTAATCCTCCCCCCCGCTTCACACTCGGCTGCGAACCCCCCCAGCGCATGCTGTAGGTCTTGCCTAGAGGGGGCCAGCAGGACCATGTCATCTCAAAAAAAGAGACGAAATCCACTTGGGTCCCCAAACCAGACCCCCCTCCAGCCCTTTGGTTGCGCCTAGAAATCCTGTCCAAAAAAAGTTATGAACAGGACCGGTGACAAAGGCAGCCCTCCCAGAGTCCAACACACCCGAGAACAGGTCCGACTTAGTGCCGGGCAATGCGGACCAAACTCCTGCTCCGCTCGTACAGGGAACGGATGGCCCCTAATAAAGGGCCCCCGATTCCATACCCCTGGAGCACCCTCCACAGGGCATCACGAGGGACACACGCCGAATGCCTTCTCCGGTCCACAAAACCATGTAAACCGGGTTTGGGGGCAAACTCCCTGTAGAGGGGTATAGAACTGGTCCAGTGTTCCACGGCCGGGACGAAAACCACACTGCTCCTCCTGAAGCCGAGGTTCGACTATCAGCCGGACTCTCCTCTCCAATACCCTGGCGTAGGCCTTACCAGGGAGGCTGAGGAGTGTGATCCCCCTGTAGTTGGAACAGGGGGACCACCACCCCGGTCTGCCAGTCCAGAGGCACTGTCCCCGACCGCCATGCAATGTTGAAGAGGCGTGTCAACCATGACAGCCCCACAACATCCAGAGATTTGAGGTACTCAGGGCGGATCTCATCCACCCCCGAAGCCTTGCCACCGCGGAGCTTTTTAACCACCTCGGTGACTTCAGCCTGGGTGATGAAAGAGTCCAACCCCGAGCCCCCAGTTTCCACCAGGGAATGCGTGATGGCAGGATTGAGGAGATCCTCGAAGTACTCCTTCCACCGCCCGATAATATCCCCAGTCGAGGTCAGCAGCCTCCCACCCCCACTATAAACAGTGTTGGCGAAGCCCTGCTTCCCCCTCCTGAGGCGCCGGATGGTTTGCCAGAATCGCCTTCGAGGCCGACCGGTAGTCCTTCTCCAGTGGCCTCACCCGAACTCCTCCCAGGCCCGAGTTTTTGCCTCTGCCACAGCCCGGGCCGCAGCACGCTTGGCCTCACGGTACCTGTCAGCCGCCTCAGGAGTCCCATAAGCCAACCACAGCCAATAGGACTCCTTCTTAAGCTTGACAGCATCCCTTACTGCCGGTGTCCACCACCGGATTCTGTGATTGCCGCCCCGACAGGCACCGCAGACCTTACGGCCGCAGCTACGGGCAGCAGCATCGACAATAGATGCGGAGAACATGGTCCACTCGGACTCTATGTCTCCAACATCCCCCGGAATCTGGTCAAAGCTCTCCCGGAGGTGGGAGTTGAATACATCCCTGGCCGGGGGTTCCGCCAGGCGTTTCCCAGCAAACCCCTCACTATGCGCTTGGGCCTGCCAAGTCCTGTCCGGGCTTTCTCCTCCTCCAGCGGATCCAACTAACCACCAGGTGGTGATCAGTGGACAGCTCAGCCCCTCTCTTCACCCAAGTGTCAAAAACATGCGGCCGAAGGTCTGATGATACAACAACAAAAGACGATCATTGACCTCCTGCCTAGGGTGTCCTGGTGCCAAGTGCACTGATGGACACCTTATGCCTGAACATGGTGTTCATTATGGACAATCCGTGACTAGCACAGAAGTCCAATAACAAAACACCACTCGGATTCAGATCGGGGAGGCCATTCCTCCCGATCACGCCTCTCCAGGTGTCACTGTCGTTTCCCACGTGGGCATTGAAGTCCCCCAGCAGAATAATGGAGTCCCCGAGAGGGGCACTATCCAGCACCCCCGACAGGGACACCAAGAAGGCCGGGTACTCCGCACTACCGCTCGGCCCGTAGGCCAAAACGACAGTCAGAGACCTATCCCCAACCCGAAGGCGCAGGGATGCGACCCTCTCATCCACCGGGGTAAACCCCAACATGAGACGGCTGAGCTGGGGGGCAACAAGCAAACCCACCCCAGCCCGCCGCCTCTCCCCGTGGGCCACTCCAGAGTAGAAGAGAGTCCAGCCCCTCTCAATTAGTGATTTATTGAGGAAAAAAGTTGGGTTCAGTATTTATTTTCCTTACTTATGATAGAGCACAAAGTGTTCTCTATGTCAGGGTCTGAACATTTTTTATTAATGTAAACAGTAATATTCAAATAAAGATTTAAAGCACAGTCAAAGTTAAATTTGTTTAACTCTGTTTCACTAAACTACACAAGGTTTTAGATTTCACTAAATGCTTAACACTTGCCAGATATTAAAGAGAAATGCAACAGCAAACAAAGCTGGAACATCAAAATTAAAAGTGATGAATAATGTTGGATCCAGCTGTTGTGCTTCTGCCGAGATTGATTTGATCCTTTCAGCAGATGTGTGACACTGGGTTTACAAAAACAGTCAAATAATAGTTAAAAACGTTACCATGTTGCCTCAAAAGCCACTGATTGTTTTGTAACAACTGACAAATTGGGATCTTGTTTTTGTTAGTTTTTTTTGTGATAATGGAATCGTCGTATGTTCAATATGTCAAGAAAATGTTGTGAATAGCTCATAAAGGTAACTGTCTGCAGGACAATAAACTCTACGTTTGTAAGTTTACTCTTTTCTGTTTCCTGTTCTGTGCTTCCTCCCAATATTGTGCAATATGTTTTAAACTTGAATGATTTTTTTTTTTTCTAATTTGTCACACTTTATTGCTTAAATTTAGAAACATTTCTGCCATTTCGGTCTTGCATTACAGACACAATATGGAAATGGGAAAGGTAGCATAAAATAATAGATATCTGATGTTGTAATGCTTTTATCAGCACCCCACCGGAAAAAAAGACACATAAACTAAAGCTTTAGAGACAGAAACCTTTATTCCGAACCTCAGAAGCTCTTTTCTCTTGCTCTCGGTGGAAGACACATGCGTTTTCTCTCTCTCCCTCCCTCCCTCCCTGCTGATCCCTGCTTCTGCTTTTTGTCTGTATTTTTCTCAGAGCCTTGCTTTGTATATCCTCCAAACTTTTAAATTATGGATTTGGTCAGCTGGACTCTCAACGTAATTGATCAAATTTTTTTTTCAACGGGAAGACCGGGTAAAGGACACCCTCTTGTCCAGACGGGACGCTGGAGTATAAACATTGCATACACATGTCATATAATGGACCCATTATCTACTAAGTTTGAACGGATAAATGAAAAGCCCTGGAGACCTCAGAAATAACCAGAAAGACCCAATATGAGATTTTTTTTTTTTTTTGCATCATACATCTGTTGTATTCATACTTCAGATTATACGGAATGCTTTTTTTTATTATCTAAAAAACACTGTATAAAAAGCAGCTGGATATGTGGAATTCAAAAATATTTTTTAGTCTAAGTAGCACAAAAATTAAATTTGGAATAGAAAGAGGTGTGCGATTAAAATTTCAGTGTTAACTGCTTTCCCAAACCATCCAGATGTAATGTTTATAGTAATGTATTGAATATAAAAATAAGTTTGTCATAAACAGCCCAAAGTTACAGACCTGTCTCATTGCAAATCTACAAATTCAGATTGTGTAACTGTCCAGTTTATTGTACAGAGATATAATAACTAAAAAGAAGCACAACACATCTAATTTGCTCTATTACAAAGCAGGTTATTCTTTCCATGCACATGAAGAATCTACTGTTCACCATATAGTGGGATATTCATGTTCCTCTAAATATATATTATATATTTATATATATGGCTGTGTCCATCTTATTTGAGAGAAAAAAAAGCTGATTTTCATTTATGTATAGGGATGTTAAATCATTTATAATTGTTTTTACTGTATTATAAACATATGAAACTGTTCTGCTGTGAATGACCAGTTGTGAGGTCAGACTGTGTGCAAGTGAGAGAGACGTTGGTGTTCCACAGGTCTGTTGTTAAGCAAGATTTCACTATTATTTCAAAGTAAATAAAATGCTCACAGAGTTAACATTTTAATGTGCTTTTAGCATCTTGTATAAGTAATTAGCAAGGTTTGTGCTGTCAGCATATACCTTGCAGAGTTAGTAGACCCTTACTTTAAATTTAATAGCAACTGATTCTGGCCTCCTATTGTTCTACCTAAATTCCAGCTTTACCTGGGTCTGGCAGCTGCTTGTTGCTCTGGCTCTATGTTTACAGTTGTCCTATACTGAATGATGGACCCCGCTCCAGTGTCAAGTCTTTTAGACCTCTATTAGATTTTTCTCAAGGATCACCTTTTTTAGCTCTATCCATCTTTCCATGAACTTTGACCATTTTACCTGTCCCTGCTGTTGCAAGTCATACGCACAACATAACGCTGGCACCACTTTCTTAGTGGGGATGGGTGATGTGTACAATTTGTTTTTCACAAGATACATTTTGCAAACAGGCCAAAAAATCAGGTTTGGTCTCACCTGGCCAATGAGTCATCTTGTCACAGTGTGACAAATTTTAAACAGGGCTTGTTAGTTTTTCTTTTTCATTTTCCCACTCCTTCAAGAAGGCAAGGTTTATTGAGTATACGACTATCATTTTACCTGCCAACAAAAAACAAACAAGCTGTGGGTCTCTACTGGCCCTTGAGAGTTACCAGGGCCCCCTTGGCTGCTTCTCTGAATAATCCTCCTATCACGAATTAGAAAAAGGCGGACCCAAGATTCAGCCAGACACAGAACTGAAAGATTAAAAAGTTTATTCAGCCACAGGAAAACGTCATTCAGGTTAAACTCTACACAGCTTCCAGGAATCACTGTTCTTGTCTTGGGTTAAACTTGAAACCCAGGGGGGAAACCTCAGTGGGTAGAAGGCAGGGATCTCCACAGCGCAGGTGAGAGAGACAGGTGACTTTTGGCTGAATAATCCAAGGGCTAGGCTGATTCAATAATCCAGGGACAGAAACAGGGTCAATGATCGGAACAACAGACGTCAGGCAAGGGGCAGGCAGAGGCATAAATCAGATGCAGGAAACAGGGTCAAAAGAGTCGGGGCTCCACGAAGGGCTTGACCTGAGAAACGTGGAACGTGGGGTGAATCCTCATGGAATTGGGCAATCTCAGCCGTACAGAGACAGGGTTGATGATCTTGGAGATAGGGAAAGATCCAACAAGTCGAGGTGCCAACTTCCAGGACTCTATCCGTCATGGTAGGTCTTTGGCGGGGAGCCAAACTTTCTGCCCAACCTGGTACTTAGGGGCAGGGATCTGTCTCCGGTTTGGGCCGTTCTTGACTGAACCAGTGACATTCTGATCATTGACCTCCTGGCCTTTCTCCATATTCTTTGGCATCTTAAGGCAGCTGCTTGGGCAGATCCGAACATTAGCCTCTTCTCCTGTAGGAAAACATGGGTGGCTGGAAACCAAAACACAACATGGACAAGGGGACAAACCAGTGGCACTTGACTGCAAATAGAGTTCATGGCGCTATTTTCAACCAGGGTAAAATTTGTGACCACTTGGTCGGGTGCGACTCACGTAAAAATGCGAAAGTTGGTTTCCACTTCTTGTGTGGCTCTCTCAGTTTGGCCATCAGATTGAGGATGAAACCCTGAGAGAGACTACAGAAATTCCCAACAAAGAACAGAACTCCTTCCAAAAACGTGAACACAAACTGGGGTCCTCTATCCCCCCCCGTGGAAACAATGTCAGTAGGTATTCCATGAGCCTGAAAAAACTTCTCTGGTCAATATCTCACCAATCTCCTTTTGCAGATTGGGAGCTTCTCCAGGGGCACCAGATGAACCATCTTGGAAAATCTGTCAATTATCGTCAGTAGAACAGAGTGACCATTTGACATCGGTAAACCTGTTACAAAGTCCATAGCAATGTGTGACCATGCGCGGAGGGGGAATGGGCACAAAGGGTGCAACAACCCCGCAGGGAGGGAGACCGAGAAGACTTGGCTTGACAACATTGAGTGCATGCAGAAATATAGTCTTTGACATCCTTCACCAAGTGATGGCCACAAAACTGAGCTTGTACAGTCTGAATCGTTCTGCTGATTCCAGGATGACAAACGAGACGAGAGCATGGACAAGACTCCAGTACCCTTTGGCACAAGGCGTTCGGGGAACAAAACAGCGGTCCGGTGGGCATGATGGTGGGATAGGCAGATCCCTGATGGCCTCCTGGACCTCCCTTTCCACCTCAACTCGGGACACAGACAACCTGACGGCCTCAGGAAGGATAAACTCCTCTTCACCTGCAGACTCCCTGGCCTGTAAGACAGGGAGAAATTAAAAGACCAAAAAACAGAGCCCATCTTGCCTGCCTGGGGTTCAGCCGTTTTGCTGATTTCAGGTACTCCAAATTCTTATGGTCAGTCCACAACATAAATGGGTCTTTAGTCCCTTCCAGCCAATGTCTCCACTCCGTCAATGCTAACTTGACGGCCCAGCATAACTCTCTGTCTCCACGTCGTATTCCCTTCAGCCTGTGACAGAGTCCTTGAGAAGAAGGCACATGGTGAACACGATCATCCTCACCTCTCTGGCTTAACACGGCTACAAACCCCAGTGCTTGAGGCATCCACCTCCACGATAAACTGTGTCTTTCAGGGTTCAGGAGACCGTAGCACTGGAGCTGACGTGAGGAGTTCCTTTAACCTGTTGAAGGCCTTCTCTGCATCCTTATTCGATAGAAAATCTTGTCTTGGATGAAGTAAAGAGCGTTCAGGGGAGTAGCAACCAGGCTGTAATTTCTAATAAACTCCTATAGAAGATTTGCGAATCCCAGAAATCTCTGAAGCTGCTTACGATCAGTGGGGAACAGGCCATTCCAAGACGGCCCTTTACTTTAGAGGGATCGACAATCACTTGACCTGGGGAAATGATGAAGCCCCCAAAAGATGTAGTAGTGGTGTGAAAAACTCACATTTCTCTGCCTTGACGAACAACTGGTTTTGGCAGAAGACGCAGGAGAACAGCTCTGACATGTTGCCTGTGGGTATCCAGATCTTGAGAATAGATTAATATGTCATAAAGGTAGACAAACACGAATTGACCCACCATGTCTCTTAGAACGTCATTGGACACAATGACTGAAAAAACTGCAGGAGCGTTAGTAAGTCCAAATGGCATGACCTTGTATTCATAATGGCCCTAAGCCTGTTCTAAAAGTCGTCTTCCAACCATCCCCTTCACTCTGATTCGGACCAGATGATAAGCATTCCTTAGATCCAGCTTAGAAAAATATCTTGGCTCCCTGGATCTGATCAAAAGCTGTGTTCATGAGTGGTAAGGGGTATCTATTTTTAAACTGTTATCTCATTAAGGGCCTCTATAATCAATGCTAGGTCTCAACGAACCATCCTTCTTCCCAACAAAAAAGAAGAAAACCAGCACCTGCAGGAGAGAAGAAGTTGAATTTGTCCTGCCTTTAATGCCTCATCAACATATTTCTTTATGGCCTGTGCTCTGGACCAGACAACGAGTAAAGCCTGCCTTTGGGGGGTGAAAGTGCCAGGAAGCAAATCAATAGCACCCAATCATATGGTCTGTGGGTTGGCAGAGCTATGGCCTTGATCTTATAAAACACTTCCTTTTAAAGTCATGGTATTCTTGCGGTACCTTGGATAAATCTGGGTATGTTTCCTCGACCCTCATTCTCCACGCTGACCTCCATAGCAGCAGACAAAAAGGCAGGCAGCGGAACATGACTCAGACCAGGTGTGCCGGGACCCTGAAATGAGGGACGACCCACCTCATGTCGCTTCTCCCTCCTTCTTCTCGCCAGCCAAACATCTATGCGAGCAGCAAGATCCTCGAGCTGTTTCAGGGAGGAGGGGTAGTCAAAGGGTCGCTAACTCATCCTTGAGAGTCTGCGTTCAGTCCTTGCATAAAATGCATCCATTTGTGCTGCCTCCATTCCAACGGCTATCTGCGCCAGCAAATGAAAGTCAATTATATAGGACGAGACAGGCTGATCACCCTGTTTGAGGGAACAGTAAGCCTCTTGCGGCTTCACGACTTGGAAGAACAGGGTAAAAAACTCGAATGAGTTCCTTGGAAAAAGTTTCATAGAAGTTACAAGATGCAGACCTGTTATGCCATTCAGCATCCCCCACTGCTTCGCACTTCCTGCCAGCAGAGATATAAAAAAAGCCTTTGGAGCGCTCGGGGGAAAAGGGTGACGGCTGAAGCTCAAAATGAATCTCACACTGAGTTTGGGAAACTCGACACTGGTCTGGGTCTCCCCTGAACATCTCAGGCGGAGATAGGCGTGGCCCCTTACCTCTGCTTTTGTCTGTGTCACTTGGGCGTGGTTAATTTGTGATGGTGGCGGGTTGGGGAACAGGATTGCCAGAACGTAATGTGGAAATTATTTCCCCATGCCGGAAAACCAGCCAAGAAAAGGGTCTCATCAACGTGGATGCGCCACTGCTATCCTGGCGATGGGTCCCCTTTTTTGGCCAGATTTTTCTATTACGAATTAGAAAAAGGTGGACCCAAGATTCAGCCAGACACAGAACTAAAAAGATTAAAAATTTTTATTCAGCCACAGGAAAAAACGTCATTGGGTTTAAACTCCACACAGCTTCCAGGAATCACTGTTCTGGTCTTGGGGTTAAACTTGAAACCCAGAGGGGAAACCTCAGTGGGTAGAAGGGGCAGGGATCTCCACAGTGCAGGTGAAGAGACAGGTGACTTTTGGCTGAATAATCCAAGGGCTAGGCTGATTAAAAATCCAGGGACAAAACAGGGTCAATGATCGGAACAAGAGACGTCAGGCAAGGGGCGGGGCAGAGGCAAAAATCAGATGCAGGAAACAGGGTCAAAACCAAAAACCCAAACAGCCCCCGACAAGGGGCAGGCAGAGGCAAAATCCAAGAGGAAGGCAAGGGGTCAAAACTTTTCAGTCAGAAAGGAACGCTGGATATTACCCCTCACAACGATAGCTTTAAAAAAATCTGGCACCGTCTGCTTGTCAGAGTCAGTATATATCAGGGAAGACACAGGTGCTTGGAATGCCACAGTTTGCACTGCACTGCAGCAGTCACCAGGTGCATCTCATCTGCTGATTGCAGCCAGAGAGACAGCGTAGATCAGACGTGCCAGAATCATAACACCTCCCCTTTGTAAGAATGATGATTATTGATTAATTAATTTTTGTCAAAAATTATAACTTAAAATCATAATTTGAAAAAATTAATTTCTTAACCAAAAATCATTACTTAAAAATCGACATCAGAGATGTCCTCTGATGTTGTAGTTATGGCTCACGGCCCTTGATAATTACAATTATTAAATTCTTGGTAATAATTGATAACTATTACTAGATGTCACTGTTTAATTTACCGCTTCACCGAAGGTGGGGGAACTTTGAACTTATTTTGACAGACAAATCACTCTTGCTCAAAATAAACACAAACGCTTTGTTTTTATCTACGTGAATATCTATTAAATCAACAGCCCTGATACACCTCGCTATTCTGATTCAATAATCTTCACCTAATCAAGCATACAAAAATTCTACACAAAAGGGGTAAAATAACTAACTAAACAAGATAAAACAACATTGAGTGTGTATGACAGTCAAACCAGCAGTTCTGGCAAAAACAAGAGAAAATATAGTATTAAGCAAAGCTTTGGGAGCGGCCTCCACCAGGCTGCAGTCATAAAATCCCCAGAGTTGGAGCTCAGTGAAACACAAAAGGTCATAAAACTTTTAGGCGGCAACCAGTGGAAAAACACTAAGAGAGAAGACAATGGAATAGTGAGTATCCCACCATGAGGTTCTTGCAGTCCAACTTTAAGTTCACCTCAGTCTGCGCTCACGTGTTCAAACACAGTCAGCAGGACCGTCAGCAGTCGTCTGGAACAAAAACAAAGAGGAAAATTTAATCTCCTTGGAAAACCTCTGTGGGTTTTTCTTGGGTTACGTGTTAAATCAATGCCTTCGATCGGTAAAGTAAAGTCTACTGGTCTTCTTATACCAGAGAACTTTTCTCATGAGTTTTGGCCAGTAGGGAGAATTAATGAAAACCCACGTGTGAATTTCTTCTCCAGAATGATGCGTGCCTCCGTTGCATGGTAACCGCGTCTCGGTTTCCAGCGGGAGAAAAAGCAATGGTGGGGCGCCTCTGGTGTCCTTATATAGCCCACTGTGACATCAGAGCTGCGACGCCCCTTCCTATCAGCTGCAATGCCTGCTGGGAGTTGTGGTAGCAGATCATACTGGGCTATATAGTAGCAGATGAAACTGGGAGGTATATTAGCGAACAAATGGTCCAACACCTTCATTGGCCTGTCAGTTCAGGTGGCCCTTCATGTGTTGGTAGGTTTGCAGTTATACTGTACTCTTTCCATTTTCAAACAATAGATTGAACAGTGCTCTGTGGAAAGTTTGGTAAGTTGTTTTATAGCCTACCATTGCTTTAAACTTCTGCATTGCTCTATCCCTGACCTGTCTGCCTTGTTCCTTGGTCTTCAACATGCCCATTTGTTAACTAATATTTTCTAACAAACCTCTAAGGCATTAACAGAGCAGCTGCCTAATACTGGGATTTAATTGCATTTGGGCTTATAGGGTGACTTCTGAGGGCAATTCATTGTATTGTATTTAGGAATATCAGAATGAGAGGGGCTAAATATAAACGCACAGCACACAAAATGTAATTTATTTTCTTTCTTCTTCACAGTTATTCTCTTTGTTGTGTTAGAAAATCACTCAAAATCTCATTAAAATACACTAAAGTATGTCATTGTAATGTAAAAAAGAGCTGTGAATATTTCTCCAAGGCACTGTATGAATGTTTGTATGCCTGAGCAGATTATCTCCTGTTTGTATTGATGTTTTTGTTTGAACGTCATTTGAAGTTGCAATGCAGACAAAAGGTTTGTCCAATGCACAGGATTTAATACAGTTCTTGTGCTTCGTTTTTGTTTTCCAATCTGAAAGTAAACATTTCTCAAAGTAAAAAATGTTTTCAGATTTAATATAAAGTCCAACATTCCGCTCCAAAAATGAACAGCTGCGCCTGTTACTCTATTAAGTCCAGAGATTGGTTGTGCAAACAGTGTGAAGAAATATGTTGAAAAGTCTATTACACTAGTGTTTTCCAAACTTATCAAAATGACAGGAAATGATTGAATATTAGCCTATTCAAGTGAGTCTTTTTGTTCAGCCATGTGTGTTGGTGTAAGGCTTTGTCCGACTTATTAGCTTTTTAATACTGTGCATAAATTCATTTACAGAGTCTTGGTGTGAGAGTGTGCATTCTGTTTTGTGGGCGAGCAATTCAATGCAATTCAATACGGTCAGGCATACAAAGTGTGATGTGTTGGATAATCACAGGTAACGATCTGGAGTTGAATTCACCCTGAAAGTAGTCTGCAAACTGTGGAGTGAAGTCCCCACAATCAAAGTTCATGCCTATACAATCAGAAAGGCACAGGCTTAATTTTCAAGGGGGCGTGCAAGGAGGAAACCTTTGCTCTCAAATATGAAGGCCAGGCTGAAGCTTGCTAGAGGGGATGGACAGTACCAGGACTCCTGGAAAAATGTTTTTTGGACAGATAATTCTAAAATTAAATTATGTGGACACCTGGACAGAGAATGTATTGAGGATTGTGAAGCACAGAGCTGAAAGTGTCATGGTTTGGGGATGCTTTGCTGTAGCAGGACCTGGTTGGCTCACTATCATAGAATTCAGCATGAATTTTACCTTGTATTAGAGGGTGCTTGTGTAAAATCTAAAACAATATATAATGCACAGACTAGAGAATATGATACCTAATATATCTGGGTAGGTAACCTTTATGTTATTGTCAGGGATTCTTGAACCTCCAACCTAAATATGCAAATAGTAGGCTGTTTTTGTGTAAAAAACTTTGACTGACTTGATGTAACCATGAGTTATACTTGTACTGTGATTGTTTGGCTTGTTTGCATGTCCCATTGTCCCTTTTTTATTCTAATTATTTTATGTTTAATGGAAAAACAGCATTTCTCTATATTAACCACATGCTGTCACTTAAAACATCTGGACATACATTTTCCGGCATAGTGCTGAGACATTTCACACATGGCAGTCTGACTTCAGGAGCTAATCAAGAAATTAACAAGATGTGATTTTTTTTCTGCTTTTACATCATTGAGCATCAAACTATTTGTTTAACAGACCTCATTCACACGGCCCCCTCTTTTGGTCTCCACATATTATGGATTCCTCCAAATTAACCACAGTTATAAGATATTTCTTGATTCAATAGTCTTGGTGCCTAAAGCGATAGGAAATATGTGTAACTGGGTGGAAAATATCAGCTTCATGATTAACAGTAATTAAACTGCCTTTCTGTTGTTTTCAAGGTTAACAATAAAATGTTGCCTGAATTGCCTCTTCCTTTTTACTGGGTTAAATCTATTATTTAGAGGTGCATCTTAATAAATTAGAGTATTGCAGAAATTTAATTTATCAAAAATTCTGTTCAGAAAATGAAACTCATAAAAATCAGTGTTTCAAAAATGTATTTGTGTTATGTGTAACAAATGGAAACAGATGGATTCAGACATCCTGGTACTAAGGCCTTGCACAATGTCCTAGCCCCATTTTGGGGGAAAGTAAACCATATGATTTAAATAGGAGTCAATGCAACGTCTGAGGTGTTCAGCGCAATAAGAGCATAAAACAAGCAAACAAATACGATTTTATCTGTTGATTTTGAACATCATAAAGAAGACAAAATTTCAAGTAATGGGATAAAAAGTCTGCCACTTCAGCCTGCCTTCAATGACGGTCCCTTTTCTTTAAAGTTTGTCTACATATTTTTCTAAATCATTGAATACCAGCTGTTCTATAATTCCTTGCCTTGTCAGGCATGATATTTGAGGACCTAAAACCAAACAGCCCAGAGGTTGCTTTGACACCCATTCAAAAATAGCATCTTCTTTTCCCCCTACAGAAGGCAGGACCATTTGTAGGAAATGACATCTATGAAGACCAAAACATCAGATACTCTGAAATTTAAATATTACATATAACTTAATAAAAATGTTTTTTTGTTCAGAAATGTTAGCCTACTGAAAAGTATGTTCATGTGCTGTACACTTGCACTCAACACTAGATAGGGGCTCTTTTTGCATGAATTAATATTGATAAATTACTTTCAAGGCCACTGTTATCCTTGTAGCTAATGCACCTTATTCTACCACACTTTTTTTTTCACCTAACTTACTTATATGCTTGAATACAGCACTCTGTGAACAGCCTACCACTTTTGCATAACCATCACATCACATTTCTTGATCAAAAATGATTTTTTGATGTTCTACTTTCTTAGAAACTTAATTTGGGTTTTTTAACAACTTAAAGCTACAATCATCAAGCCACAATAATCAAAATAACCCAAAATAAACATTTGGAATATATCCATCTTAATTTCTAATAAATCAATTTAATACATGTTTCACTTTTTGAATTGAATCACTGAAATAAATAAATGCAGTGTTGATATTCTAATGAATATGCACATGCAAATAAGCTCCACCTCAGGTTCAAGACTTAGAATTTAGAAACCTGGAGGGAGCTCAGACTTGATCTGCAGGTCCTTGTGTTGAGAAGATACAGATGAGGGGGTTTGTGATGCCTCCTGGGTGTATTCCAATAGAGGTATTTCAGGCATGTTCACCTGGGGGAAAAAGCCTCAGAGCGAACAAAGAACAAGTTGGCAGGGATTGCATACACTGTCTGGGTTTGGGCATAGCTTGGGATTTCCCAGGAGAAACTGAAGAACAAAGCTGGAGAAAATGACAGCTCACCAGCATGTACTAGACCCAGATATAATGCAAAAGTTAGTTAATGTCCCTTTATATATAACTACGAGAGGACATTCTGTCTCATTATGGAAAAGAATGTCATGGAAAAATTGGAGTTTCAGTGAGATGTTATTAGCCTTGTATTACTATATATTTTTCTATGCATTCTATACTGAAATTGACCTATGACCTGCTTAATAAGCTCCAGTTTACCAATCAGTTATTTTGAGTGGGTTTTCTGCACCTCAGGTGTGACAGCTTCCCACACTAACCGTTTGAATTCTTCAAAATTTTCTAAAGTCATCAGTCAAAAATATCCATCTCGTCTTTACAATACCCATGTAATTGTTTAGAATATCAATTCAGTGCTGTTAGAAGTTCAAAAAATTCATTCTAAGAAGGAAATCTGTCTCAAAAACTTAAAACAGTCAAGTTTGTGGTGTGTTGTTTACTTTCTGCTTAGCCAGGTGCTTTTCTGTCCATTCATGTTTATTTGATTCCTTCTGTTTAGTTTTTGTTACTTCGTGTGTTTAGTTTTGTTGCTTCCTGGTTCCCGCTGTTAGATGTGTTTAGTTATATTCTGATAGATCTGGTTTCCTCTTGTTTATGTTAAGTCTAGTCATTGTTTTCTTGTGTTCTGGTCACCTCACTGCTCTCCATGCTCAACAGGTTAATTAGTCATTCTCCCTCTGTATTGTTTAGGTTCCCTGGTCCTCAGCTGTCTCACATTCTCCTGATTAGCTGCTCTCCCATTTCATTGGTTCACTCCACTTCCCTTAGTATTTAAGTTTTCTGGTTTTCATTGTTCACCACCGGATTCTCTGCTTTACTACTGCTCACATCCCTAGTTCTGCGTCTCTGTGTTTTGCCTGTTACTCTGCCTGTGTTCCCTATGTAAGTGTTTTTTTCATTTATTAAATCATTGTCAACTCACCAAGCGGCTCCCACCTTCCTGCCTGCATTTTGGTCCTGCTCCACAACACAATATGACAGTTTGACCAAAATATGTGGGTTTTCAACTTAGTCAGTGTCCTTTTGAGGATAGTTCCATAGTCCGGTGCAACATTATGCAAAGTTTATATTTTGGAAATACTAAATTAGATCTGTTAAATGAGAATAATACATATTTGTGTATGTTTAAATGTATCAAGTCTATATCATGAGCACCTGGATCCCAGGCGCAGTTCAGAATCCCTACATAACCCTCCTTATGGGATACTGTTCAGAAACTCCATGAAGGAAATCCGAACTGCTGTTAAGTTTATGAGCACAAAGAACATTTAGTTCCCTTTGGGAACCTCTACCTCTCTCAAAAAAGGGTACCATCACACTCCAGGGTAAAGGTCCAGCCCCTTGTGAGTATCCCCACAACTCCCTGGCACAGGCAGAGAAAGCCTAGACCTTCTTCAGAAGTTAGATTCTAGAGCCCAAGCCGTTTGGTATGCAAACAGCTTGGGCAAATCAAAGTTACATCTCACTGATATAAGTCAACCTTACCTAGAGCCAGATTGCAATGCTGGAATCAGCAGGTTGGATTGTCCTTGCCAGTCTTTGCTTACAAAAGAGGAGATCAAGTCTCTTAGCATCTCATTCACAAGTGATGGTTAGGATGGAGAAGAAGATGGATAGACAAATTTGAGCTTCATCTGCAGTAATGCGATATGGTCTACCATGGTAAAGACAGAGCTGTGCCAAAGAGCATAGCACTCAATTTGACGGTCCTTATAACGACCATCATCTAGGGCCACGAACTGTAAGACAGCCAAAGGACTGTGACCCCAGATACTGTCTGAAACGAGCTTCCTCAGTACAGCATTTATTTGTGTATATATATATATATATATATATATATATATATCTCCCCCTTCTGGCCTAGAAGTGCCTTCTGATCCCCCAGAATGAGAATAAGATTTCATGGCCAGGTTTGTGTGCACAAACAATGAAATTGACAATCTTACTTGAGTTTTCTGTGCTCACAGCATACCAACATTAACTAAATATATACATTTCAGAGGAAATAAAAATATGGAAAAAGGAGCGGTATGTACATTATGTGTATGCACAGCCAAATTATTGTTTCTTATACTAAAAAAGGCCAGTTGTGCAAATATGCCTATTTTAATTTGCAGCAGAGTAGCTGACTACTTTGGCTGCGAGGTGTTCAATTTGTTCATTGGAGAGACAGCCTGGAGGAAGAGGTGGAGAGTTTCACAGTGGAGTGTTATTTTCTAAATCTGTTACCCCAACAGTCTGATCTAAAAGACAATGGATGGATGCTAGGATGGATAGATAAATCCAATTCATGTCAAATTCAGATACAGTTACATGCAGTCCAAATCAGTCCTATTATAATAAAATAAAGGTAAATTCAGTCTATTATACATGTTTAATGGTTACAAAGTGGTCTCTCTTAGAAGTCAAGGAAAGAAATGAGTCCTTTCCAAGGCAAAGAAAAAATAGGAGATTATACAAAAACATATAAACACCTTGGTAAAAACATTGTATCAGTTGCATTGTGGATGCATAATATGAAATCATACTTTAAGCAAGGCTTCTAAAGTTGGACGTTGAAAGCTAGAAATCATGTCACACCTTTGGGTGCATTCTGGTTGCAAGTTGGAGAACCATTGGGATTTGCCGACTATTGTTGTGCTAACTGCTATAATCAATACAAAATGATTAAATATTTCTCTCCATTATTTGGGTTTTGTGGGAAAAAGCCAAGTATCTAGATCTTTACCAATAAAGAGCAGAAACTCAAGAAGTAAACTGAAGATGTTAAACTGTTTTTATACTCATTACATGGCAACATCATTATCTGTAGCTGCTTAACCTTAATTATTTCTGAGAGCAGAAACTTTATTCACCAACAGTAAAAACACTATTATATAAACAAATGATATTAAAAAGAACAGGTTGGCTAAAATGTAAGTGAACATTATTTAAAGTGAGGACATACACGTAAGCACACATTATGATAAGTAATGAAGATACTATTAAAAAAACATCTCTTCTGTTAAAACGAATGGGTCATTTATACTCCTGCCAATTGGAATTAGAAATCTTTGCAGCTGCTGCTGATGTGATGTATCAACAACAAAAACAGCATGACAGTGATGATCAAAGTCTCAATTGTTAATGTCAAACTCATAATGTTAAAGTCCTCTGAGCGACAACAGATGACTGTAATGGATTACACTTCAGTAATTGTGTTTGAATATTCATGAACCTTGTGCATGTGAGAGCAGGTGTTGTATGATGACTGGCAAAACAGAAGTAGTAAATGTATTGGCTTTCCTCTATCATTATTCTATTCATCAACATAGATGATCTGTAGCTAATGATGTTTCTCATTTGTTTAAGCAGATTTATTCTGGACTAAGGAGACCTATTATTTAATTGAATTATTATGTCAGTGAGCTGCTTCTTGAGATAATTTCCAAACTATTTAAGCACATTTCCATGAAAACTTGACTCAGTTCCCTCTGTTGCACAGCTTTCTCATTTATCTGCCTACTTTCTCACAATAGGAGCATATTTGGGGAGTGTTTTGGCACCTCTGGGAGGTATATCTCTTTCTCATCTCACAACCTTTGTGTGTTGACCTTAGCCATTCTGGCTAAGACAGTTGTGGCAGACATTACAAACAGCACTTGTCACCTATCCTATCGCATACACTGCAGTTTGCTGTTCTCCCATTGAGAATTTTTTTATCATAAGTGACGATTACTGCAGTCATTTGCTCATGGGACAGAGATATGGTACATTCTAGGTGCAGATAACACCACTGGTGTATACAGCATCCTATACACACTCCTGGTATAGAGCATTATAACCACTGACAGATGAAGTGAATAACACTGAATATTTTATTTTGTCCTCAAAGATGATGTGCTATGGTAGGAAAAATTGAAAAACTTAAGGATTTAGGCAAGTTTTAAAACTGCCAAATTGTGATGGCTAGAAGAGTGGGTAAGAGCCTCTTCAAATTGCAGCAATTGTTGGGTCTTCCCATTCTGCAGTGGTCAGTATGTTTCAAAATTCAATTCAATTCAATTCAGTTTATTTATATTGCGCCAATTCACAACACATGTCGTCTCAAGGCACTTCACAAAAGTCAGGTACATACATTCCAATTAATCTTAATCATTGAACAGTACAGCCAGATTCTGTTATTTATTCAAATTGGATAAAAAGTTTTTCTATCGAAGGAAAGGAAACCCAGCAGATTGCATCCAGTCAGTGACTTGCAGCATTCACTCCTCCCGGATGAACATGTAGAGACAGTGGACAGTCACTGGCGTTGACTTTGCAGCAATCCCTCATACTGAGCGTGCATGTAGCGACAGTGGAGAGGAAAAACTCCCTTTTAACAGGAAGAAACCTCCAGCAGAACCAGGCTCAGTGTGAGCGGCCATCTGCCACGACCGACTGGGGGTTAGAGAGAACAGAGCAGAGACACAAAGAGAACAAAGAAGCACTGATCCAGGAGTACTTTCTATGTGAAGGAAAAGTAAATGTTAATGGATGTAGCTCCTTTAGTCGTTTCACCTAGAAAGAAGGAACAGATAAACTCTGAGCCAGTTTTCAAGTTTAGAGTCTGAAGAGAGCACAGAGAATTAGTCACAGTAGAAGCTCAGTCAGTAGCTATGTCTAGGAGAGAGAAAGGGTTAAACACTGAAAGACAGGGCCATGTGGATCGTCGGTAGAGGGTGAGCATTAAGTTGTTGCCAGCAGAAGCTTGGAGGATTCCCCTCTCCAGAAAGGTGTTACAGGTAGACACAGAGTCAGGCAGGTGTTAGCTTCTAGGAAGAGAAAAGAGAGAGAACAAAGTTAAAAGCTGAAATAACAGCAAATAATGCAAAATTGAAGAGTAGCGTGAGAAAGTAGCGAAGAGGGTGAAAGTGGTCATTATGTCCTCCAGCAGCCTGAGCCTATAGCAGCATAACTACAGAGATAGCTCAGGATAACCTAAGTCACTCTAACTATAAGCTTTATCAAAAAGGAAAGTTTTAAACCTAGCCTTAAAAGTAGACAGTTTGTCCATCTAGAGCCCACTGATGGCCATTGTTATACTAAAACCCACAACAGTTGGGATACCTCTCTCTGTCAGATTGACCATAACCATTGGAAAAGAGAGGGGGTCATACAGGTAGCAGAAATGGAGGGTGTGTTTGCTCCTCAACCATAACTGAGCTGGTTTAGGCTAAACCTGACTCCCCCTTACTCCATCCAACAAGGGGAGAAGAAGACGGAGGTAAAATAAGGAAGATAGCTCAGGATAACCTAAGCCACTCTAACTATAAACTTTATCAAAAAGGAAAGTTTTAAGCCTAGCCTTAAAAGTAGACAGGGTGTCTGCCTTACGGACTAAAACTGGGAGCTGGTTCCACAGGAGAGGAGCCTGATAACTAAAGGATCTGCCTCCCATTCTACTTCTAGAGACTCTAGGAACCATGAGTAAACCTGCAGTCTGAGAACGAAGTGCTCTGTTAGGAACATATGGAACAATCAGATCTCTGATGTATGATGGAGCTAAATCATTAAGGGCTTTATATGTGAGGAGGAGAATTTTAAATTCTATTCTGGATTTAACAGGGAGCCAATGAAGGGAAGCTAAAGTAGGGGAAATATGATCTCTTTTTAATTTTCATCAGAACTCTTGCTGCAGCATTTTGAATCAGCTGAAGGCTTTTAACTGCATTTTGTGGACATCCTGATAGTAAAGAATTACAATAGTCCAGCCTTGAAGAAACAAATGCATGGACTAGTTTTGCTCTCTTATGACCCAGCTCAGCAAAGGAAAATGGGAAGTAACATCACACCAGACTGAAATGAGTAAAAGGATAGTTAGTTTAATTTTACTCTTTTACTTTTTCTCATTTTATCCAAAAACAGAAAAAATAGGTTAATGATCAAAACTGTTAAGTTACTAAAACTAAATGCAGACGGTTCATGATTAGTGAAGACAAACATTCAAAACTAAACCTCTCTAAAGATGCCAGCAGGTCTTGGTTATATTTTCCTCTAAATTGATTTGCAACCAGAGAACAAAGGGAAACTTCAAACTTCAGAGGACTCCTCAACAGACAGACAGTCCTGTACAGGCAGTCTATCAGCTAGGCCAGCTCTCAACAGTTGGTGACAGCACAGCCCCACTGAAAGTTCAAACTTTCACACAACACCATGGCCACAGACTATGTTTCCTGGAAGGAACAATGATGAATCAGTCACAGGCTCAACAATGCACATTGGTAGCTCCAACAGATCAAATATTGCAGCTCTAAGAGTTGAATAAGTTAAAGTTGCAGGTCAAGGCTCCCATGCTCATACATGTCTACCACCTAAAGTGCCAACAATGGGCACGTGAGCAGGAGAGCACATTAATAAATCAGGGTTTTTTCTTATATCACGTGGAAGGCTGGGTGCGGGTCCCTAACCTAGGAATGACATAGCACCAGGATGCCCCATGGGAACTATGTAAGATGGCAGAGACTAAATGATGCTTCAGCAGTGTTCTGCAGAGAAACCTTGGGTCATGTCATCTGTGTAGATGTTACTGCGACACGGACCACCTACCTATACAATGCTGCAGACCATGTAAACCTTTTCATGGAAATAGTATTCTTTTAAGATAGTCAGCTCTTTCATCAGGATAATAAATCATGACACTTATCAAAAATTATTCAAGAATGGTTTGTGGAGCACAACAAGAAGTTTAAGTTGTCATCTTGGTTTTGGAATTCCCTAGGTCTTAGTTCAGTCTAGCATCTGTGAGATGTGACGGGCAAAAACAGGCAGATCAATGAAGGTCCCACCTCGCATTTTCCCGGTTGTCCTAATGTTTTCTTGAATGGTGTAAATTAATTTGTTTTTGCAGTAGTATAATCCCACACCAAAAATATTTCTACCAGCAAGCTTGGAGATATTCTTAACCACTGTTGTAATTATAGATTATTGATTAATTGAATATTTATCAAGAATTATAATTAAAATCATAATCCGATAAATTTAACTCCTTAACCAAAATCCTCGTTTATGAATTGAAACCAGAGCTGTCCTCTGGTGTTGTAATTATGGCTCAAAGCCTCTGATAATTACAGTTATTAAATTCAATTGTTTAATCAACCGTTTCTGCCGAAACGTGGGGAACTTTGCCTTATTTTGACTGACAAATCACTCTTGCACAAAATAAACACAAAACACCTTCTCTTTATCTACGTGAAAATGTATTAAATCAATCAGCCGGATACAATCAACTCCCCGATTCAATAATCTTCACCTACTCAAACAGGCAAAAGTTCTACACAAAAGGGTAAAATATCTAACTAAAAAAATAAAGCAAACAGCAGTGTGTGTGTATTGAATCAACCAGCAGTTATGGCCAAAAAGTGGAATATGACAAAGGGGAATTTGGTGTTTAACGAAGTTTGAAATCAGCCCACCAGATAGCGTGGCCCAGCGGGACACGGGCGGTCATAAAACCCCCCAAAGCAAAGTTGTAAACTCAGCTTAGACAAAGAGTCATAAACCTTTTTGGGCGGCAAGTTAGCAAGCAGTAAAATTTGAACAAAGAAAATGGTGAATTTCACTATGAGGTTACTGTCGTAGTCCAGTATTACGGCGCTCCCCGGGGTTTGCACGGTAAAGACACAACTTGTGAGACGCGGTCTCAGCACTCAATACAATGTTTTCAGCAAATACAATTTTATAACATCAGACTATAAGTTTTGGGTCTGATCGCACTAAAAAATCCCTATCTCTCTCTACCCCTCCCAGACTACTTCTAATAAAGAAATCAAAGAAAATAATAAAAAGATGGGTTTTACTTTGTGGAGCAATTCTTCAGGGCTGCCAGCGTTTGGGGGGAAGAGGAGGGGGGGAAAGTTGGGAAGTTAACGTGCGTCCATGGTTTAACTTGGGGGAAGAGGGGGCTAATCTTCGTCCTTTGGCCTCCTTGGCGAAAGGGAAAAAATGATCTGACCGTCAGCAGTCGACTAGAAAAAAAAAAAAAACCCCAAATTGGGGCGATCCGTCTCCTTGAAACTCCGTGGGTTTTTTTTGGTTACGTGTTAAAATAACACCCTTCGATCGGTAAAGTTGAAAATTTTTGGCCTTCTCACTCCAAGAATGTCTGTCATGAACGTTCTTTACGGGCCCAAAAAGGAAAAAATAAAGACTCCACGGGGGACCTCTTCTTCTCCAGAGGATGCTTCAGTTGCATGGTAATCTGTCAAGATCTCCAGCTGAAGGCAAGGTTTTTTTAAAAGCGCCCGCCTTCCATATAAAAAACCCCCGTGTGGCGTCAGACCCTCTTGTGACGTCAGACCTGGAACGTCCCCCGTCCTACCAGCCGCAGTGCCCCTGGGTTTGTAGTGGCCGACAATACTGGATAGAAAATGGCCAATGATGTCGGAAGGCCTGGTGGTGTCCAGCAATGTGTAAATGGTCCAAAAAATTTTCAGCAAACAAGTGGTCCCCAACATTCCCCCCCTAGGTTCAAAGGGTGAGATGCACGTTTTAACTTCCAAATTTTTCCCCTCCTCCCTTTCCCCTCACACGGGCAGCCCCTGAAAAAATGCTCCCCAAAGTTAACCCATCCTTTTATTTTTTCTTTGATTTTTTTTATGAAGTAGTCTGGGCAGGGAAAGGAGAGAGATAGGATTTTTAGTGCGATCAGAATCACAACTTATAGTCTGATGTTATGAAAAATTGTATTTGCGTGGCAACATTGTATTGAGTGCTGAGACCGCGTCTCACAAGTTGGTTTTTACCGTGCGAACACCGGGTGGGGGAATACTGGACTACGACAAAACCTCATAGTGAAATTTCACCATTTTCTTTGTTCCAAACTTTACTGCTTGCTAACTTTGCCGCCAAAATGTTTTTGGACTCTTTGTCTAAGCTGAGGTTTTAAAATTGCTTTGGGGGTTTTATGACCGCCCGTGTCCGGGGCCCACGCTATTGGGTGGGGTGATTTCAGGACATAATTGAGGTTGATTCAGGACTTCCAGGAGCCTGAAACTTAGAGCAATCAGCTGTTCACCGATCAAGTTCACTTCTGTTGTCTGGATAAAAAGGCTGTAGATGAAATCAGATTCTTAATTTTGAGGCACAGTCCTTCAGGGCTCACGGGTTGATCCTCTTTTTAATGCAGTCGATCAGCAGGGCTGTGTCTCTGGTACTTCTTCCATCTAAGCATCTTTTTCTCCGTCCGATCTTGTTCACTGGTCTTCTGCGAGGAAACAACCCCGTTCCTTCCTTCAGCTTTGTCTTTTATAGTGCTTGATGCTTTCACCAGTCAGCCCTTTATTAGGCTTTCCAGTTATTGCTCAATCTATTCAGCTCAACTTCTTGTTATTGCACAATACTTTAGTCATGGTCATTGTGACCTACTGGTTCCTGTTTTTTCGGCCTTGGAGCCTAGCCACACAGCTTGCTGTAGTCACATCCTCCCTCCTCCCGTTGTCCTTAAAGGTTCTCTGTCAGCATACAGCCGGCTTTTTAATTTTAGTCATCCTGCACTTCTCTCTCTCTAATCTGCTCAGTCTTAAACTTTACACAGTATCACACATTCCATTCTCAGCTTTATATATTTACTTTAAGACAAAGTTATAAAATCATCACTTCATTCTTTTTATGCATCACTAATAATCAACATTATATCTTTCATATATGGTTGATTGAGAATTTTAAACTTTAATGTTTTGTATTTATTATCAGTTCTCATTCATATTTCAATCATTTGTGTTCTAACTTGAAAATCAAAGATTACTCGTTTCATTTATTACTTGTAAAAGAATGGAAAATCATCATACATTATTTCATTGGATACACATGTTTACAGTTCTGCAAAAGATAAGACAGTTAATATTTATCTCCACACAGGCCTCTCCAGTCCTCTCAGCTCCAGAATATGAGAACATGGCTGTTTCAACCTCCACTGCTTCAACTGTGTATTTTAATAATTGTTGCATGGATTACACAGAAATATATCTATTGTGTTTTTTATGGATTTAACTGTGAGTACTTCATGAATGCTGCATGGATTACATGGAATGATCTCACCTTATTTTGACAAGGTAAACACAAACCCTACTCACACCTGTGATGATACAGTGTTATTTGAATGTTATTTTAAATGAAATGATTAGGTCATGTGCTCTATTACCATAAAGCGTTGCACTGTTTGTAGTATAAACAATCATTTTAATGTCTAGAATAAACTTTATCTTGCTCTGTAGGAAATAAGAGTTAAAGATGCTTTTAATTACTGTATTTTCCCGACTATAAGACACTACTTTTTTCCCATGCTTTGAACCATGCGGCTTATAATGAGGTGGATTTTTCTTCACCCGCCAGGGGGCGCTTTAGCAGAAAGTGAAAAAAACGAGACAGGTGGGAAGTCAAAATTGGAAGTCAAAGAAGAAAAAAGCACTAATTTTCACAGAGAGCAACACTAACATCGACACAGAAAAGGTATGTGACGAAGCTCTTCTGAGGCTGTTCAACTCCGACACTGAAGAAGATGACTTCAGTGGTTTCAGTGCGCAGCAGGACGATGAATAAACCAATCAATAACTTTTCTGATTTGTTTGATCAGCACTTTAACTTTTATCCTACAGGCACCATTCGGAAACTAAGCAGTTCAGTTATGGTCAGTTAAACTATGTAATCAGTTCAGTCGATATCAGCGGCTTTTAGCCCGGTGCAGCTTATTTATGTACATTTCCATTTTTTTTTTTAAACTTTGTGGGTGCGGCTTATATTGAGGTGCGCTCTATAGTCGGGAAAATACGGTAAGTACAGTTTTAATCAAGTTTTAATGACTTCTCATCATTTCACCTCTTTTCATTTGAAAGGTAAAGTATTCACACCCCTAAACATTTGGCATGTTTCAACCATAAACTTCAATGAATTTTATTGGGATTTTATATGACAGTCCAACACAAAGCAGATCATAACTGTAAAGTTGAAAGAAAAATGATTGATGGTTTTCTGAAAATTTCCCTTAGTGTTCTGCTCACCTGAGTCAGTACTATGTAGAACCACGTTTAGTTGCAGGTCTTTTTGGCTTTATTTCTTTATTTGAACATCTAGAGATTGAAACGTTTGTTCATTCTTCTTTGTAAAACAGCTCAAGTTCAGTAATATTGGGTGAAGAACATCTGTGAACATCAATTTTTAAGTCTTGGCACAGATTATTAGTTGGTTTCAGGTTTGGACTTTGACTACGACATTTTAGCACATGAATCTGCTTTGTTCTGAACCATTTCACTCTTGCTCTGGCTAGATGTTTAGGGTGGTTGTCCTGCTGGAAGGTGAACCTCCACCCCAGTCTCAGGTCGTCTGCAACATCTAACAGGTTTTCTTCCAGGATTGTCCTGGATTTAGCTCCATCCATCTGTCCATCAGCTCTAATCGGTTTCCAACAGCATAATGCTGTCTCCATCATGTTTCTCATAGGGGATGGTGTGTTTGTTCCATCAACTCTGATTAGGGGGATGTCCATGTTTTGGTAGGTCTGTAGTTGGTCCATCCTCTCTATGATCAGAAGATGGATTGAACAGAGCTCTTTGAGATGTTCAAAGCTTAAGATATAGTCTTAGAACCAAACTCTGCTTTAAACTTCTTCACAATTTTCTCCCTGACCTATCTTCTGTGTTTCTTGGTCTTCATGACGCTGTTTGTTCTCTGATGTTCTCTAACAAAGCTCTGAGGTCAGAAACATAACAGATGCAGTTAGGCTCAGATTAAACTACACATAGCTGGAATCTGGTTACTGATTATGTGATTTTTGAAGGCAGTTGGTTGGACTGGATTTTATCTAGGGATATCAGAGTAAAGGGTGCAGAATACAAATGTGCAGCACACTTGTTTTTATTTTAAAAGTCAAGAATAATTTTCTTTCCACTTCACAGTTTGGCATACGTTTTTTACTTGGTCTTCCATAGAGTTCAAGGGGTATACATCATTAGCAAGGCTTTGGTATAGAGTCTCTTGTCACATTAGGAGGGATCAGTACCAAAGCTTCCTACACAGTCTACATACCTGTGTGGGGTCCAGCCATGGATTGCAACAATTGAAGGCCAGTTTGATCTTTTCTGGAATTTTCAAAATAAAACAGAGTAACCTACTCCTAACTCAGCCCAGGAACAGAAGGAGTAACAGCAGACTTCCCGTGACGTCACTGTTTGCATAAAAACCCTGCGTTCCAACAGACCTCTTCCATGCAGGTCCCCAGCAGAGCTAGGAGAGACAGCGTGCTAATGTCTCTTTGCTAGCAAACAGACATAACTCTTCAAGCTGGATCCAAAAGTGTCATACGATCACGCGATCATATGCACAAAGTTAAGTAGGAATGAATTGCTGTTTGTGTGTCCAGTATTCATTCATTCATGAACGGGGCTACAGAAGCAAACTGTGTTCCAGAGAGTTCCCAGCAGAGACCCTGTCTCTACAACACAGAATGGAGCAGTTTTCCCAGCTTAAAGGAAGGACAACAGGACTGCATCACCATGACTACAGCCGTAACATGCAGTTTGGCCGGCCCGGCAGAATGAGCTGCCCTTCCCCAGGTTAGCTGCAAGCTAACCCTTTGTTTACCCACCAGTGGATGTTTTCTTCAACGCCCAGGACAACTTATCTTCAGCACGGTGGTCATGGTTTTCAACCATCTTTGATTCACTTGTTTAGACTGTGCATAGCCCATTAGTTCCTTATTTTTTCATTTTGCTTGGTAGTCTAGTTGTTGTTTTAGCATAGTAAAGAGTTTGTTGATTGAATTATGTTTGACTTTGAGTTGACTTATTTTTGTTAATAAATTCTTGTATTTTAATAAATTGTGTGAATTCATTCCATGTGTGTGCAGAGTTATGCTGTTCAATAATGTCAGAGCTTGGCTCACACCTTTCAATTTTGTCCCAATACCACCGCCTTATTCGGCTGGTATTCACAGGACAACCCTTAACAGACTGAAATATTATTTAATAAAATATTAAAGTATTAATATTAAATAATATATCCATATTCATAGTTACAACACCTGAGACAAGCAGTGGAGCAAGAGTCATCAATTCTGCCCAACACACATCCCCTCTCTCCAATATCCAGCCATCTTCAGATGTGCCCAGATCAAATCAGCCACCCAACAAAAAGCCACAAGCTGTTCAGCCTGTTCCTACTGTTGCTGCCTATCAAGAAAACTGTTACTGTGCCACAGATCTGTGCCTTGAGCAGTTTCCCAACCTGAGAAGTGAACCCAGACCTCTCACTTATAAAATTCAACACAGCAATATAATTAATAGATTTTCCCACAGAAAACTGAAATGTGGGCATTGTGAGACATTATCTGCATATCAGTTAAATTCTGACATAAGTGTTTAAATCTAATTATATCAAATGCAACTGAGAATTTTTTCCTAATGCATTTATTGTTTCCCTAATGCCTTATAAGACATAACAGTGTATGCAGAGGCTTTGCATTATAACAAAACGTTGATGTCTGTGTATTTTATACATTTCAGATTTCTTTGATCAAAACCCACATCGTAAACAAAATTAATGCAGACCTGGGCGTGCTGCTGGTGGTGTAGGGGTTTAGCACGCGACCACATATAGAGGCTATAGTCCTTCAAGCAGCTGTCCAGGGTTCGAGTCCTGGACCCGGTGACCTTAGCCGAATGTCTCCCCCTCTCTTTGCCCCTCCTTCCTGTCTGCCTACTATCAAAAATAAAGGCCTCTAGTGCTGAAAAAAGTCTTTAAAAAAATTAATGCAGACCTAAAAATCTCTGCTGTATTTATTCCTGAACATCTGTTTGCAGCCGATTTTTGGACAGAAAACATATAATAAACCAAACAGACTTCAGTTAATTTAAAAGAAGCAGAAAAAACTTGTAAATTGAATATGTGTGAATATAAAATAAAGTATATCTGCGTTAATGTTTAGTGCAATTTTCCTGATATAAAAAAGTTGCGCTGAATATTTTTGTTTTCCCCGTAAGAAAAGAATGAGAACCTACTAAAAATGTTATACTTTTATTTGAATAAAAGAAAACAAAAGCAATAACCAGCTTTATTGTGTGTTATATTTTTATATATCAGGCACGCGAATATATGACAAATGTTGGAGTTTAACAAAGCAACAGCTCACAGAAAAAAAAAATTCTTTAGAATCCATAACACATAAAAGAACAGTAGGACGGTATGATGGACATGAAGAAAAACAGGCACACACAGTCCCACCCTGCATACACATACATACACTCACACCCACACACCCAATGTAAAGACACACAAAAATAGAAACCATACTCTCAATCACACGCCCCATACACACTCTATTCCCCCAGGTCCTGTTACCGATACCCCAAAGGGGCAACCAGCCCGCGGACCCAGTATTAGACGTAAGAAAGATGAATACCATCATGGAAGTGACAATAAAAAAGAAATATGCTTAGAACTACAAATTAAATGACTGAAAGAAAATAAGAAAAGTAAAGTAAAATAAAGACAGTGAATTGACATTTTATAAAAAGGCTCTGCTGATTGGCAGTGAGTGAGCTCATAGAGCGGACTTTCTGTGGAGAACTGAATCGAATTTTCTCTAACTCCTGCTCAGCTCTGCTGAGAAACCTTGTAGGTACAGGCGGGAAGGTTTAGATGGGTCATCATGCAACTAAATGCTTCCAACTAGGATGTTATTATAATACAGAGGCAGGAAGGGTGACACCAAAGACAGTTAGTGGTACCACCCCAACACACAGAGAAAGGAGACATGGGTTTTAAAGCTAGTGCAGTGAAAAAGAGTAAAGAAATTAGGAAAAATTGAAAGAGAAGCGGCATTTGGCTGTGGATGTTGGAGATTTAAAAAATGAGTGCAGAATTTGTAAAAATCAAGGCACGGTCAACATCAAACCTGCACACACACCTGAGGTTCTGTGTTAATTTAAAGATTTTGTTCAAATATGCTTAAAACCAGGCTTTAATTAAAACACAGAATAAAACTAATTCTTACCAACAAATTATTCATAAGTGCCAAACTAAAGAGATTAGATGCAAAATGAAGAGCCATAAGGAAGCTGAGACAAAGTAGCCGTTTCTTTGGGAAGACCCGGCCTTATTTTGTGGGCCTTTAACCACATCATATCAGCAGAAACCAGAACAATAATATGATTGTTTTTTTCTAAATTATATAGCCTCATTCCCAGATTGTTTGGTATTTCACAGTAGTTCAAGTATCTGATTCACAAAAGTTCAATTAATCTTACATTAAGAAAGTAAAATGAGGAAAATATCACTGAGCATACCTGAGATTACTGGATAACACCATACGAAAGGATGCTGTTATCCAGTAACACCATCCTTGGTGGTTTTGTCAGGACTGAAAAAAAAACTTCAGTAACATATTATTCCAGATTTAAAACTAACATTTTAGCAAAACATTTGATGTTTGAGTCAAATGATAAGCAAACGTTGATGTCCTAAAAACATGCAGTATGCTGAGCTTTATTTATGCCTGAAAGCCGTTAAAAAGTTCTGCAGCTGTATGTTTCTATCATGTCCAGTTCAGCTGTGAGTTATATTGATTCCTCTGATGGACCATTCAACAACATCCTCCCACAATGTCCCTAAAGAACTGTGAACAAAAGACAGGCTTTAATTGATGAATACAATAACAGGACAAGATGAGGATGAAAGAGACAAAGTGTACTACAGCAATAAAACGGCACCATTTCTGCATAAACCATCGCCCACATACATTTACCAACCCCATCCCTTCTCTGTGCCATGATGTATGCAACCCATGAGGTTAAAGTATACTGAGCTGTTTCATTTGAGGAATTTTGAGTAAGAATACTCTCATCACATGAGCTCTTGGTATGTAGAGCTATGTGAACGTTTGGATACATTGGGACAAATTGGAATTTTCAAGTAAATATGACAAGTCAACAAAATCCATGGAGAAGATGAAACTTGAGTCATCTACTGAATATTCCTTAATAAAATAACTGTTGTTCTTGATTTTCCCTGAAAGAATCTGTGTCACAATCCCATCTTTACCACATTATTAGGTACACCTTGCTGACACCGGGGTTGGACCAATTCTGTCTTCCCTAATTGTTAATGACACAGATTCACCATGGTGTCAGAAACATCCTTTCTGGTTAATATCGATATGATAGCCTCACACAGTCGCTGCAGATCCATGATGACAACCTCCTGTTCCACCACATCCCAAAGTTGCTCTGTCTGAGATCTGGTGACTGTGGAGGTCGTTGGAGTTCAATGACTAATTGTCATGTTCAAGAAATCAGCTTGAGATGATCTGAGCTTTGATATATGTAGCAATATCCTGCAGGAAGCAGCCATCAGATGATGGGTCCCATGTGGTCATTAAGGGATGGAGATGGTCAGCGACAACACTCAGGCAGGCTGTGGTGATTAAATGATGCTCAGATGGTACTAAGGGGCACAAAGTGTGCAAAGTAAATATTTCCCACAACAATACCCCACTGCCATCAGGCTAAACTGTTGGCAGCATGGAACCATGTTTTATGCTGTTTTCACCATATTCTTACCCGACCATCTGATTGTTGCAGCTGAAGTCGAGACTCATTGGACGGGGAAATGTTTCTCCGATCTGTTATTGTCCAGTTCTGGAGAATCTGTGTGAATTTTAGCTCCAGTTTCCAGTTCTGAGCTGACAAGAGTGGCACCTGGTCAGGTCTTCTGCTGCTGTGGAACATCTGCTTCAAGGTTCCACATGTTGAGCATTCAGAGATGTTGTTCTGAGACATTCAAGAGGCAACAGCAGACAACCTCGGACAGACAACCCTAATGTCGAGATGCAGCTTCTGTGGACTCAGATGGTAAAAGCGAGGTTTCAGTTCCTGCATGACTCTTTTCTGTACCAAAGGGTGGTGTGTATTCCGAAGGGTTGCAACCCTCTCCTGGCATGGAACCATCAGTGTTTCTGTACTGCCAACACTGTTATCCATTGGATCTTATACCGCAGTCAGCGTTTCAAACATTTTTCCATGTCTTTGTTTTCATAGCTTATCTGCTCTCTGTAATCCCCAGCAGTTAAATGTCTTTTGCTTTAACTTTTTTTCTTTCTGTTTTCTTTATTGAGTGTGTTTCTTTTTCCTTTTTGTAAATGCATCAAAGCAGTAAAACATTTTTTTGTAAAAGTAACCTCCTTTTCTTCTGTCCTTTGTACAGACCCTTTATTCAGAACAGCAAATTAGTGCCTTGTGGGTTCTATTATTACTGTTTCTGTGTATAGAAATTAACGCTGCAGTGTTAAGACATTCAGATGCATTCGGGCCTTTGCCTGGATAAGCTTGTGCCCGGTCTGTTGATCCAAATAATGAACAGACCAAAGCAGTGTAAGGTTTTCTGGGAGTCAAACTGTGGAGATTTCTCTGTTAATTTAATGCAAATGTCTCAGTTTTCACATTGGTGTAAAAGTTTTCATCGACTAACAGAGACACAAAGTGTTTTTCTAAATGTTCAGTAAGATCCAAGCAATTCAGTTGAGCATTTAGTTGCCAAAGTAAAAGCAACACAACTAACATTTCTCCTAGAAGCATTTCATTTCATGACTTCATAAACATTAGAGCAATGTTTGTTTAACTTACTTCTATCACAGAATGCTTTTGGTACATGACTTTAATAAAAACCATATAGAGCTGGAATTGGTTGTTAAATCTAACAATTCAGGTTTTATTAATTTTGACACTAAACAAAACTGAAGAACGAACAACTCAGGCAACAAAACAACAGAACCAATGCAGAAAACATTATTCCTTTTTAATTTTACTGAGGTTACTGACCAGAGAACATCTCCAGGTGAAACATACATCTGCATTCCCACACCACCATGGATATCCCTAGATCCTGGATCTATTCACTAGCTTTGATTGTTCAGCTGTTTGACCTCATGTTCCTGTCCAGCTTTTTTGAAGCTATTCTACAGGACACTCGATGCTGCTCCCTCTCTGTTGTCTGTAAACATAAAAAAATCTACACAAACTAATCAAAAATGACAGAAAAAAAATACATCATCATGTTTTCTCTGTCAGGTCCCAAGATGCCTTAAACAAGATTGTTTTGACAGTTATTCCCAAGAGAAGAATGCAGCTTTGCTTGCATGTGATGGGGTTGGAGAAGATGTCATTGGAGTGGTCCAAAAATAAACCTAAATCCCGTCTTGCTCCATCTTCCACTGGTTTCTTAACATTATCTTTTTCTTTCTTTGACAACAGGGTTCCTTCACATTTTCATGTTAAAACTAGGAGATATCCAGATGTCTGAGCCAAGTTTTATAAATATAAATAGAATAGAATAGAATAGAATAGAATAGAATAGAATAGAATAGAATAGAGCTCTGGGTAACATCACTTCTTGTTTTCACTGTTGCACTCGGTGGATTGTTTGGTGTGTGAAGGTTCTCTCGTTTGATCTGATTTCTCTCTACTGTGATATCTCTTACTTGTTCTAATACATAAGCACGTTAAAACACATACTTTCTGTTGCTGTATTTAATGTTTGGGGGCTCTCTGTGTGGATAAACGTAAGTACAGTAAGATTGTTATTCACGCTGGCGGTAATGACACCCGGTTACGTCAATCGGAGGTCACCAAAGTTAGTGTTGCTTCGGTGTGTAAGTTTGCCAAAACAATGTCGGACTCCGTCATTTTCTCTGGTCCCCTCCCCGACTTAACCAGTGACGACATGTTTAGCCGCACGCTGTCATTCAACCGCTGGCTGTCTAGGTGGTGTCCAGAAAACAATGTGGGTTACATTGATAACTGGCGAACATTTTGGGGAAAACCTGGTCTGATCCGGAGAGACGGCATCCATCCCACTTTGGATGGAGCAGCTCTTCTTTCTAGGAATCTGGCCGAATTTATTAGTTCTCCAAACTTCTGACAACCCAGGGTTCAGACCAGGAAGCAGGGTCGTAGTTTAACACTCCTCTCTGCAGCTTCTGTACTGCTACCCACCCATTACCCTATTAAGACAGTTTCTCGCCCACGGCCAAAATTGAATAGATTAAAAAATTATCTAAAAAGAGGAAATCAGGAAAATGTCATAAAAATAAACACAACTAAGTCTAAAAATAAAACTAAAACAAGTAAATGTGGCTTACTGAACATAAGATCTCTCTCTTCAAAGACATTGCTAGTTAGTGACCTGATTTCTGACAATCAGATTGATTTATTTTGCCTCACAGAAACCTGGCTGCAGCAAGAGGATTATGTTACTATAAATGAGTCAACTCCTACTAATTATTTAAATTTTCACATTCCTCGAAATACTGGGCGAGGAGGAGGAGTAGCAACCATCTTTCAGTCCGATTTATTGGCTAGTCCCAGACCAATCAATAGCTACAAATGTTTTGAATATTTAATCCTTAGTTTTCCTCATCCAAATTGCAAAGCACCAAAACCACTTCTGTTTGTTGTTTTTGTACCGTCCACCAGGCCCTTACTCTCAATTTCTAGATCAGTTTTCAGACCTTTTATCTGATTTGGTGTTAAATACAGATAAAGTTATTATAGTGGGGGATTTTAACATTCATGTTGACACTGAAAGTGATAGCTTAAATATGGCCTTTAATGCTATCTTAGACTCAATTGGCTTTGTTCAAAACATTAACAAACCTACCCACGTTTGTCTTCATTCTCTGGAGCTTGTGCTGACATATGGCATTGAGTGTAAAGACATAACAATATTTTCTCACAACCCTGTGCTGTCTGACCATTTTTTAATAACCTTTGAGTTTAATTTAACAGAGTACTCCACACCTGAAAGAAAATTTCATTATAGTAGATCATTATCAGACAATGCTGTAACAACCTTTAAAGAATCTGTTCCACTTTTAATTTCCTCATTATCACTGAAAAACACAGTGGAGGGCAATAATTTTGTTTCTTCCCCTTCACAAATTTATTCTCTTGTTCAGAGTGTTACTTCATCATTGTGTGGTGCATTAGACAATGCAGCCCCCTTAAAAAAGAAAGTAATTATTCATAGGAGGCAGGCTCCATGGTTTAATTCAGAGCTGCGTACTTTAAAGCACAGTGTTAGAAAATTGGAGCGAAAATGGCGCTCTACACACCTAGAGGATTCCTGCTTAATCTTGAAAAATAGCCTACTGTTGTAGAAAAAGACACTTCACCATGCTAGAACAGCTTATATCTCATGCTTAATAGAAGAGAACAAGAATAATCCTAGGTTTCTCTTTAGTACAATTGCTAAACTTACACAGAGTCATAGCTCTGTTGAGCCATCCATTCCCTTAGCTCTCAGCAGTCATGACTTTATGGGATTCTTCCAAAATAAAATTGATTCTATTAGGAAGAAAATCTTTGACATACTCCCGAAGATGATTACTTCACCCTTAACAAGTGAGACAACATTGGAAGTAACTGTAGAACCTGACCTGTGTTTGGACTGTTTTGATCCTGTGGAGCTTCCTGGGTTATCAGAAATATTAGCTTCATCTAAACCTTTAACTTGTATGTTAGACCCAATCCCAACCAAATTATTTAAGGAAGTGTTCCCTCTGATTACCAGCCCCATTTTAGATATGATTAATTTATCTTTAGTAAATGGGTATGTACCACAAGCTTTTAAGGTAGCTGTAATTAAACCTTTGCTTAAGAAACCTTCGCTTGATCGAGATGACTTAATAAATTACAGACCTATATCCAATCTTCCGTTCTTATCTAAAATTCTTGAGAAAATAGTTGCTAATCAAATGTGTGAGCATTTACACAGCAATGACCTGTTTGAAGAGTTTCAGTCAGGTTTCAGAGCTCATCATAGCACTGAAACAGCTCTGCTGAAAGTCACTAATGATATTCTTATGGGCTCAGATAATGGACTTGTGTCTGTACTGGTTCTGTTAGATCTCAGTGCTGCATTGATACAGTCGATCATAATATTCTCTTAGAAAGGCTGGAATATGCTATAGGGATCAGGGGAACAGCACTAGGCTGGTTTAAATCTTATTTGTCTGACAGATTCCAGTTTGTTCATGTAAATGATAAATCATCTTTAAACTCCAGAGTTAATTGTGGAGTACCACAGGGTTCAGTACTTGGGCCAATTCTCTTTACTATATATATATGCTTCCAATAGGTCAAATTATCAGGCAGCATAGAATAAATTTTCACTGTTACGCTGATGACACTCAGCTTTACTTATACATAAATCCTGATGAGCCCAACCAGTTAGATAGACTACAAGCATGACTTGAAGACATACAAACTTGGATGACTTTAAATTTTCTGCTTCTAAATTCAGACCAGACAGAAGTTGTCATCTTTGGACCAGAGTCTTTAAAAAAGAAACTGCTTAGTCAATCACTTAACCTGGATGGCATTAAATTGACCTCCGATAATAAAGTAAAAAACCTTGGTGTTATTTTTGACCAGGACATGTCATTTAAATCCCATATTAAACAGGTTTCTAGGATTTCCTATTATCATCTCCGGAACATTGCCAAAATTAGAAATATCCTGTCCAGGATTGATGCTGAAAAACTAGTCCATGCATTTGTTACTTCAAGGCTGGACTATTGTAATTCTTTACTATCAGGATGTCCACAAAATGCAGTTAAAAGCCTTCAGCTGATTCAAAATGCTGCAGCAAGAGTTCTGATGAAAATTAAAAAGAGAGATCGTATTTCTCCTATTTTAGCTTCCTTTCATTGGCTCCCTGTTAAATCCAGAATAGAATTTAAAATTCTCCTCCTCACATATAAAGCCCTTAATGATCTAGCTCCATCATACATCAGAGATCTGATTGTTCCATATGTTCCTAACAGAGCACTTCGTTCTCAGACTGCAGGTTTACTGGTGGTTCCTAGAGTCTCTAGAAGTAGGATGGGAGGCAGATCCTTTAGTTATCAGGCTCCTCTCCTGTGGAACCAGCTCCCAGTTTTAGTCCGTGAGGCGGACACCCTGTCTACTTTTAAGGCTAGGCGTAAAACTTTCTTTTTTGATAAAGCTTATAGTTAGAGTGACTTAGGTTATCCTGAGCTATCTCTGTAGTTATGCTGCTATAGGCTTAGGCTGCTGGAGGACATAATGACCACTTTCACCCTCTTTGCTACTTTCTCACACTACTCTCCAATTTTGTATTATTTGCTGTTATTTCAGCTTTTAACTTTGTTAAACCCTGTCTACTTTTAAGGCTAGGCTTAAAACTTTCCTTTTTGATAAAGCTTATGGTTAGAGTGGCTTAGTTTATGAGGGAGGGAGCCTTCCTCCCTCCCTGTTGGATGGAGTAAGGGGGAGTCAGGTTTAGCCTATTACATTGTTGAAAATAAGCGCCGTTTAACTAAATAATCTGAGCTGAAACTTTCTGTGTAGTTATGCTGCTATAGGCTGAGGCTGCTGGAGGACATAATGACCACTTTCACCCTCTTCGCTACATTCTCACACTAATCTACAATTTTGCATTATTTGCTGTTATTTCAGCTTTTAACTTTGTTCTCTCTCTTTTCTCTTCCTCGAAGCTACACCTGGCCTGACTCTGTGTCTACCTGTGACACCTTTCTGGAGAGGTGCATTGTCCGAGCTTCTGCTGGCAACAACTTAATGCTCACCCTCTACCGATGATCCACTTGGCCCTGTCTTTTAGTGTTTAACCCTTTCTCTCTCCTAGACATAGCTACTGACTGAGCTTTTACTGTGACCAACTCTATGTGCTCTCTTCAGACTCAAAACTTGAAAACTGGCTCAGAGTTTATCTGTTCCTTCTTTCTAGGTGAAACGATTAAAGGAGCTACATCCATTAACATTTACCTTTTCCTTCCCATAGAAAGTACTCCTGGATCAGTGCTTCTTTGTTCTCTTTCTGTCTCTGCTCTGTTCTCTCTAACCCCCAGTCGGTCGTGGCAGATGGCTGCTCACACTGAGCCTGGTTCTGGCTCTGCTGGAGGTTTCTTCCTGTTAAAAGGGAGTTTTTCCTCTCCACTGTCGCTACATGCATGCTCAGTATGAGGGATTGCTGCAAAAGCCAACGCCAGTGACTGTCCACTGTCACTACATGCTCATCCAGGAGGAGTGAATGCTGCAAGTCACTGACTGGATGCAATCTGCTGGGTTTCCTTAGACAGAAAAACTTTTTATCCACTTTGAATAAATAACTGAATCTGACTGCGCTGTTTAATGGTTAAGATTAATTGGAATGTATGAACCTGACTTTTGTGAAGAGCCTTGAGACGACAAGTGTTGTGAATTAGCGCTATATAAATAAAACTGAATTGAATAGATAGATAGATAGATAGATAGATAGATAGATAGATAGATAGATAGATAGATAGATAGATAGATAGATAGATAGATGGATGGATGGATGGATGGATGGATGGATGGATGGATGGATGGATGGATGGATGGATGGATGGATGGATGGATGGATGGATGGATGGATGGATGGATAGATAGATAGATAGATAGATAGATAGATAGATAGATAGATAGATAGATAGATAGATAGATAGATAGATAGATAGATAGATAGATAGATAGATAGATAGATAGTTTTTCAACACTAACTAATTCCATTGATTAATCAAGTTTTATTTCTATAGTACTTTACAACAGTTACTACTGACCTTTCTATTAATGCACAAATAAAAGTAAAAACTAGAATAGAGGCAACTGAAAACGAACAACTTGACTAAATTTATAAAAATATGAAAATAACCTTTAAATTAAATGTAAACAGCAAAATGAGAAGCTTATCTGAGTAAAAAACTAATATTGTCCTATTTATATATATTATATACATATATTATAATATAATTAATGCTTTATCAAAAAACATCTAAATAAATCAGTTAAATGCTATAAGTCTTAAGCCAGTTATGGGTAAAATTGTATTTTCTTTTACAATGTAACACAATAGTCAAGTCAAGTCAAGTCAAGTTTATTTATATAGCGCTCCTCAGCAACAAGGCACTCAAAGCGCTGTACATGAGGAAAAACACCACAATGAAATCAAACACAGAAAAACAAATCAAATGACATTAATAATTCTTGGGAGTTTACTGGTAAGAACTGGTTCTAATCCAATCTTTCTAATAGAGGTAATTAGCTCATTAAGTCCTCTGTGGTAAGGAATTCATCCTGTGCTAGAAGAAAAATGATAATATTAATCCTTGAGGTCGCTGGTATGAGGCAGTTGTGGTCCCATTATTCAAATAAGCTGGGTCACTGGTATAAAACAGTTTTAGTCCAAACTTTTTAAATACTGACAATGTTTGGCTGTCACTGGTATGAAATTTTTGTAATACAATCCTTCTAAGAAAACTAAATATCTCTGGTCATTGGTGTAAAAACAGCTTTAGTCAAATTTTCATATACTAATAATATTAGCTTTTGCTGGTAATCCTTCTAAAAAATTTTTGGAAAATCTATGAAAAGTAATGAAATCACACATTTAGGTAAAGTAAGATAGAAAATCTCAGCAGATAAACCTCAGCAAATAATCATCATAATAATAATATAATCTATTCCAGCATCCTTGGCCAGATTTGCTATGGTTTAGGTTTACCACAAAGAAAGGTTTGCATGCAGGTAATTAAAACATATGCTTCACATCGCCTCAGCCTGACAGATCCAGGTTGAAGGCCCTTACTTTCAGCATTCCTCTGACTATTCATTTTCCTTCCAAGACAGCATCCAGCCAGGTTCAGACATCGCCATAATGAATAAAATGTCTCTCCTGGAGCAAAGTGGCCTAGCAGGAACAAAGACGATTACAGAAGGGAAAGCAGCAAAAGACCAACATGAGGAGCTGTGCATACAGCCTTTTCATAGGAACTTGAATAATGTAGCATAAGCTCTCCACAGACAGCTTCTCTCAAATCAGTGTCAGTGCCGTTAGGTAAATTATGCATCTATATCTGCAGCCAGTTTGTAACTGTTGGTAAAGAAAGAGTACTACAGTAGCACAGCATGAGCTCCACTCCCACTTTGGTCTGTCTTACACTTAAAAAAATATTAAAACCCAAAGTTTTTGACTTGTAGATAAAACCAAAAGCATAAAGACTTGTTTAGAATTAATCAGGGACCTTCAAAGCAACGACACAGGAATTCATCAAACATTTTACTTGAAAAAGTGGTCAAACATCTTCACTTCAGGTGTAATTTCCAAACATACAGGATGCCATGTCTAATGACTAAAATGATTCATTTTCACCATTCCCCAAAACCAATTCAACTCTATTCAGTTTAATTCAATTCAGTTTATTTATATAACGCCAATTCACAACACATGTCGTCTCAAGGCATTTACAGTAATTTCACTCGAATCAAATAGATTTAATGTCAAGTTCATACATTCTAATTAATCCTAACTATCAAACAGTCAGATTCAGTTTGTTCAGTTTGTTAAATTTTCTTCCAAACCAGTGCACTAACTGTTTGACTAGTTTCAAAATCCCATTCTTAGGTCAAAAACACACAAAAGGTTTATAGAGGTGAAATAAGACGTGTGTGTGTGTTGTGTGTGTGTGTGTGTGTGTGTGTGTTCTTTTACTTGTTGCTGAGTGAGAACCATTTTTTGTATTTTTATCGCAAAGTGAGGACATTTTGACAAAGTGAGGACATTTTGAAAAATTGAGGACATTTTCCTGGTCCTCACTTTTCCAAATTCCGTTCTTGGGACAGGGATTAGGTTTAGGACTAGGGTATGAATTGAGTTATTGTTAGGGTTAGGGTTAGTGTTAGGGTCAGGGTTAGGCACTAAAAATCAAGGAAAATGAATGGAAGTCAATGGAAGTAACTGAAAAGTCCTCATAAAGATAGTAAAACACGGACGTGTGGGTGTGTGTGTTTGTGTGAGAATAGATATGTTTTGACACAAACACCTTCAGACATCTTCTCAGTTGACATCTTTTTGAATCAGCTGTCCTTGTGAGGGCATGAACAATAAAAAGCAAAACTACACCCTGTGTCACGCTTCGGTATTTAAGTGACCTTCATCTCAGACCTGCACCAGGTTTGATGAATCCATCCTGACAGAATGGGACTTCTAAACAAGTGAGTTCATAAACAAGAGATGCGGTGAAGATGTCACACATCAAGCAAGTAAAATCTTCTCTGTTGGGGAAATAACAGAACAAAAACCGCTTTCTGCTGGTATAATACACAGCTGCTCATGCATTCTTTAAACAAAGTTACAAACATCGCTACAGCAGCTGAACTGCCTTTCTCATTATGAATCTATGCTAACACCTTACAACAGTGTGACATTTGGAGAAAAATGACCATATGTCTACCCACCAAACACGTTTATTTTCATGGCTATTTCAGGTTGATCAGTTCTTGTCACTGTTTAACCCAAAAAATATGTTGTAAATTGTCCTATTTTAGCCTTTAGTTCCCTTCCAAATTTAGCCTGAACAAAGACAACAAAGTCAGGCTTGGTTAGTCAATTTGATTGACCCAAACACTCTGTCAAGCCCATTTAGATATGGACAGTCGGCTTTATCTGGACATTAACACAATTTCACATTGTGAGACAGAGAGCAACATGATCCTTTCTGGTTCTGTCCTTCCATCTAGTCATTGTCTGTGTCCAAACTGCAAGCAGAAAGGGCCCAGGGCAGGATTGAAACCCAAGACCTTCTGCTACAAGGCAAAAATCTAAAAAGGTAAGAAACTGTCTACAATCTAACAGCTTTATATTCCTCTAATATCAGAACACAAATGTTGCTGAAGTCCTGGTTGCGCATTATCTTCATGTCACCACAGCCCTCTCAGCATGCATACAAAACATAAAAATCCATGTCATTCCTCATCAAACTTTAAACTGGTCGTTCTTTTTGTCCTGCTTTTTTAAAACTTGTTTCAGCTCATCCTGCTGTTGTTTTTTCTGCAGTTGTTGCAGAAGTCTTCTCTTTAATCATCAGCCTGTTTTTACACATTCTGTTCCCAACCAGTAATATTTTAAATTAGTCAAATATTTTTATTTATATTACTGGACAGGAGTAATATTACTGTTGGGCAGCATTAATATTAATAAACTCAGATTAATTACATTCCCAACTTCAGAACCACTGCTGCTTAGCTTCTGCAGCTGAGCAGCAGATGATATAAAAGGTGTTATTGATTCATCTGACACAAAATTAAATCAACATTTAGTGTTGAATTAACATTAAAAACATTATTTTTCTTTCTTTCAAACGAATAGATTAAAATATAGCAGCATATAATATACAATTCAGTTTCAATTCAGTTCAGTTTATTTATATAGCACCAATTCACAACACATGTTGTCTCAAGGCACTTCACAAAAGTCAGGTACATACATTCCAATATCACACCTTTAGGCACTAGGAGGAATATTATTAAGAAGCAAATTGCAGTTACTCACAAAATTAATCATTTCAGGCCCTTTCATGGACTAATAAATTAATCTTTCATACCACTAGCTATTTCCACAGTGCAATATATATACTATGTATATATACTCGTACTCGTCATGTTCCGCTTCATCCGGGACCGGGTTGCGGGGGCAGCAGACTCAGTAGAGACACCCAAACTTTCCTCTCCCCAGACACCTCCTCCAGCTCCTCCGGGGGGTTACCAGGCCAGCCGAGAGAAATAGACCCCCAGCGTGTCCTAGGCCGACCCCTGGGCCTCCTCTTGGTGGGACGTGTCTGGAACACCTCCCGAGGAAGGCGTCCAGGAAGCATCCGGTATAGATGCCAAGCCACCTCAACTGGCCCCTCTCGATGTGGAAAAGCAGTGGCTCAACTCCCAGCTCCTCCCGTATAGCCGAGCTCCTCACCCTATCTCTAAGGGAGTGCCCGGCCACCCTAAGGAGGAAGCTCATCTCGTTCTTTTCGGTCACGACCCAAAGTTCATGGCCATAGGTGAGGGTAGGAATGTAGACCGTCCGATAAACCGAGAGCTTCGCTTTTCAGCTAAGCTCTCTCTTCACCACAACGGACCGGCACAGTGCCCCCATTACTGCGGCAGCCACACCGATCTGTCTGTCGATCTCCCACTCCATTCTCCCCTGACTCATGAACAAGACCCCAAAGATATTTGAACTCCTCCACTAGAGGCAGGGACTCTCCTCCATCCTGAAGAGGACAAGCCACCCTTTTCCGGTCTCGGACTTGGAGGACCCTCGGACTTGGAGGAGCTGATCTTCATCCCATCTGCTTCACACTCGGCTGCGAACCGCCCCAGCGCATGCTGTAGGTCTTGGCTAAAAGGGGCCAGCAGGACTACGTCATCTACAAAAAGAAGAGATTAAATCCACTGGTGCGCTTACCAGACCCCCACCAGCCCTTGGCTGTGCCTAGAAATCCTGTCCATAAAAGTTCTGAACAGGACGGGTGACAAGGGGCAGCCCTGCCGGAGTCCAACATGCACCGAGAACAGATCCGACTTAGTGCCAGCAATGCGGACCAAACTCCTGCTCCGCTTGTACAGAGACTGGATGTCCCCTAATAAAGGGCCCCCGACTCCATACTCCTAGAGCATCCCCCACAGGCCACCACAAGGGACACAGTTGAATGTCTCCTCTAGGTCCACAAAACACATGTGAACCGGTAGGGCAAACTCCCATGAACCCTCGAGTACCCTGTAGAGGGTGTAGAGCTGGTCCAGTGTTCCACGGCCGGGACGAAAACCACACTGCTCCTCCTGAAGCCGAGGTTCGACTATGAGCCAGACTCTCCTCTCCAAAACCCTGGCATAGGCCTTACCAGGGAGGCTGAGGAGTGTGATTCCCCTATAGTTGGAACACACCCTTCGGTCACCCTTCTTATGATGGGGAACCACCACCCCGGTCTACCTGTCCAGTGGCACAGTCCCCGACCCCTACGCAATGTTGAACAGTGTTGGCGAAGCACTGCTTCCCCATCCTGAGGTATCCTGGAGGTGTATATTGTAGATAGACACACACACATATATATACACACACACACTCATATATATATATATATGTATACGTATATATTTATGTATAAATAGCGTGTGTTGTGTGTGTGTGTGTGTGTGGGGTTTTTTGTGTGTGTGTGTGTGTGTGATATAATAGTGGAAGTATGCTGATTTAGTTTCAGAGCAGAGTAGCTGACTACTCAGGCTGTAAGGTGTTCATTGTGCTCATCAAAGAGACAGACAGATCATGTGAATCTGTTATTGAAGAAAGTGGCAGATTTTATATGTACTATAATAAGATTTGTTTGTGGTTATTGAAAGCCAGTGGGACCTGAATGGGACTAAGTTCCAGGCAGCTAAGGAGTAATTAAACCTGAAGGTTACCTCTGCCGGGTTATTATGATGGCATTCATACAAAGGTTCTCTCACACACCTAAATCTCAGGTTCATCATCATGCATATCCATCTCTATATCCCCCTTCTGTATAATCCTCTCTCATATCAGTTCTTGTGAATTAATTTCTGTTCTTAATAGTCTAAAAATACAGGTGAGAAATCCCCGTCTGTATGTGGCTGCTCAGATATCCCTGAAGAAGCGTTGGCAGCTTCATCCCACAGACATTTTAAGGAAGCCAGAGAAATGTTTTCTATTAATGTTGTATATAAAAAGTAAACTGTTTTTCTATTTTTTTTCCTATTAGTGTACATTTGATTCACATAAATTATTTTAAATTATTTTAAAGTTCATAAACCAATAAGAATCACAATCTTCAATCAAAACTCTGCAACAAGGAAATTTCTGTAAAAAAACCATCAGTTTAGACAAAGGAATAAAAGACTGAATCTTTATGCCTAATATGAATGGATACTAGAACTGACTTTAAGTGAAGGTCAGTCAGTCAGTAATTTTCTATCGCTTATTCCATAGTGGGTCGCGGGGGAGCTGGTGCCTATCTCCAGCAGTCTATGGGCGAGAGGCGGGGTTCACCCTGGACAGGTCGCCAGTCTATCGCAGGGCAACACACAAACAACCAAGCACACACTCATTTATACACCTAAGGGCAATTTTAGAGAGACCAATTAACCTAACAGTCTGTTTTTGGACTGGGGTGACTGTGGGTGAGAACCCAAGCATGCACGGGGGAGAACATGCAAACTCCATGCAGAAAGACCCCCGGCCGGGAATCGAACCCAGCACCCAACAGTGCTACCCACTTCGCCACTGTGCAGCCCTCCCTTTAAGTGAAGGTTTTGAAAGGAATGTGTTTCTCTTTAGTAAATTCTAATTGTTTATTAATCCTACAATCAAAATGATTATTAAAGTCTGTGTTTTAAGCTTTTATCATGCTTTGTAAATATGGCAAATAATCTGGTTAAATTCTAAATGAACGATGAAACATAATAAACTTTCCCATATGAGAATTGTGATGGACAAGCGACCTTTCCAAGATGAAGCCCGTCTCCAGTGACCTCTGGAGATAGATACCAGCCTGTATGGATCATCAGGTATGGATCATCAGGTATAGATGATGGTTGATGGTGTTGATGTTAAACTGATGATTTTTTTAATGAAGAGATTCCTTTTTGCCATTTGTGTGCATAGTGAATACAAACTAGATATTTATATATACTGCAGAACAGGATACCTAATCTTATTTTTCTCACTGACATCAAATCAGACTAAAACTTCCCTGTTTTAGGTCAAAGTTAGGTTGGGTTTAATACAATTTTTGTTTATTTTTTTAGAATCTTGCCCAAAATTCCCAAACTTCAAAATTTTTTATATAGAGTTAAATTACTATTCCTTTTTTTTAAGTAGTCCAGTAGATGAGCTTAAGGCTTTGTCGGCTTCTGCACCTGTGGATATATTTCATCAGTAAATGATTTGTGGCAACACTGGTGTATTCTTGGGTACAACTTCCAAATGCTTAAAGGAAATACATTAATTTGTTGAAGGAGTCGGGTTCTGTCTCCCTGGGATGAATGGGTTTTAGTGTGAAATGTATGAATCATCTGCAGAACTAAAGCTAAAGGACTTGTGGCTGAAGCTCCTAAGAGAGAGTCATTATCCCTATTTAAAAATTTGCTGACATGAGCTGAAATGACACTCAGTAAGGAAGAAGCCCATATTCCACAAACAACATAAAAAAACACATTACAGTTTAAAAATACACTGAGGGAAAACATGTTATTTCAGTACAAACTGGTCCAGTTTCTGGAATCAGTTACCATAGTAACCAGGCCAATAGAGGACCTACATGTTTCTCTCCATAGGAACAGGAGACATTTTCACCACATGTGATTCTATTCAGCATTTGGTCATGATTATAGCCTTTAGTGCACCTACTATATGATGTGAAGCCCAAACTGTCTTCATTCCTGAAGACAACAAAAAAGTGGAGCTACATATCAGAGTCATTTGCTGGTTGGATGGGCATCATGAATAGTAATCCTGTTAATTCTAACATCCATAGGAACCCAGGAAACAATGAGTCCATGAGTCTCCTGACAGAATCATGTGTTGCTGTACTTTTCATTTCTTTTCTTTTGAAAGCTGCTAAAGGCAAAGTTGCAACAGTGCAGCCAGTTGCAACGCAAGTGATCCATCTTCAGTTCTGGGAATGAAATGCCCAATCATCAAATAACAAGATGGCTCTCAGGTCTAGAATTATTCAAATCTGACATAGAGGCTATTCTTAAAGCACAAAGTAACAAACAAACAGAGAACATATGACATTATTGTATACTTTTTAAATTATTTATGTACTGGTGGATATATTAAAGATGGAATTTTGACCCATTCTGTTGCATTTAGTGAAAACAGCTATTCACAGCTGCTGGTTATGACTTAATTATGAATTTAGGTGGGGAAGTGTAGGAAGCTGCAAAGCCTGGCTAAATTAACAATAAGCCAGGGTCCTTGGGATTCCCAGAGCTGTGAAAGCTAACGGCTTACTGGAGGAAAATAACTTTGATATTCATGCCCCCCTTTTAAAGTCCAGGCTAAGCTTGAATACTAAAAACCTCAAGGTGGTTCCTTGTTACTGTACTCTCCTCATCTCGAGTTCTCTGCATAGTTTTATCCATTGCTGAGAAAGTCTAATCAGAGGTTAGGATTTATTTCATCAGAGAAACGTTTTATTACATGAGCTTTGTTGAATTCCCATCCGGCTCCATAAGTTCATGCTGTCCAATATTTTTATTATTGTTTTAATATGAAACCTTCAGAGTAGAAACAGACTGCAAGCAAGTTTATATTTTCACCAGTTTCACCAGAAACCAGTTACTTAGCTGAGCCTGTGGTGCACTGATGGGAACCGTCACCTTACAAGAAGATTGTGAGTTATTAGCTGGAGCATTTCTTTTGTATGTATGTTCCACGAAAACGTTCTTGACTTTAGTCAGGGTTATTCAAAGACAGTCCAAAGTCATGCAAATCAGATTAATTTGCCCTTTGGAGGGTCTTGGTGAGATGTTTTACTATAATTCAATTCAATTCAGTTTCAGTTTATTTATATAGCGCCAATTCACAACACATGTCGTCTCAAGGCTCTTCACAAAAGTCAGGTACATACATTCCAATTAATCTTAATCATTGAACAGTGCAGCCAGATTCTGTTATTTATTCAAATTGGATAAAAAGTTTTTCTATCTAAGGAAACCCAGCAGATTGCATCAAATCAGTGACTTGCAGCATTCACTCCTCCCGGATGAGCATGTAGAGACAGTGGACAGTCACTGGCGTTGACTTTGCAGCAATCCCTCATACTGAGCATGCATGTAGCGATAGTGGAGAGGAAAAACTCCCTTTTAACAGGAAGAAACTTCCAGCAGAACCAGAACCAGCTCAGTGTGAGCGGCCATCTGCCACGACCGACTGGGGGTTAGAGAGAACAGAGCAGAGACACAAAGAGAACAAAGAAGCACTGATCCAGGAGTACTTTCTATGGGAAGGAAAAGTAAATGTTAATGGATGTAGCTCCTTTAGTCGTTTCACCTAGAAAGAAAGAACAGATAAACTCTGAGCCAGTTTTCATGTTTAGAGTCTGAAGAGAGCACATAGAGTTAGTTACAGTAACGGCTCAGTCAGTAGGAGAGAGACAGGGTTAAACACTGAAAGACAGGGCCAAGTGTTGTCTACAAAGACCTTATAGACAATAAACAACTGAATATGGGAAAACATTTTCGAACAATAATTAACCCAGAAATAATTAGAAAGGAACACAGAAGAAAGCCAAAACACCTGTGGATTGTGAAACACCTGGGGACATAAATCCATTATCAGTTAGGTATACATTCATGTGAAAAAAAATAAATATTCAGTTCTGTTAAAAGAAATCTTCACATATTAATGTCTAATCTTTTTTTCTTCATCTTTGTAAAGGAAAGTAATATATTTGCACCTAAACTAGATTAACTTGGTTTAACTTGCACACGTACTATAAAGGTTAAACTACTGCGGTGTCTATATGAATGCGCAGACGTGTGCATTCAAAACACCAGTTGCTGGAGCCTGCTGTAGGTACCATGTTGTCATGTTAAGCGTCTTATGTATAAATATGTGTATTTATCCTGGACTTCCCACTGAGATCAGACATCTCTTTTACGAGGGAGACCTGGTCAAGGTAGCACCCACACAAAGCAGAACTAAATAAAATAAATATAATCCATAATAAACAATTCAACAAGATGACATGGCTGTTCAAACACATTCCTCCTTCGCTGTGTTATGATACTCTTGAAATCATTGATGGAGGTGATTCCATAAGATGCTACCGTTATGTGGGTTGTTTGCAAGTTTGTGTGTGTGTGTGTGTGTGTGTGTGTGTGTGCGTATGTGCTTCACCTTCTCTGATTGCAGGGTGGAAGCTTGTAGAATGTTCCTATTTAAATCTGAGGTTGGTTTTCTCCAGCACTTTCATTCCCAAAGCTGTTGAGGTATTATGGTTTGTCTGACACCCTCACACTCGTTAGGACCTCTGCTCATTCACCTTGGAGAAGATAGCAAAGGTGAAAGGGGAAAGGATCTGTCTTTTTATTCAACATAGATTTGTCTGGAAATATTTTTTTTTATTTTAAAATATTCATTAATTACAGTTTAACAGAATTCACACCAACATCTAAATATTAAATGAACATTTTAAAAATGTGTACCTATTATTTAAATGTGAAATATGAACATGAAAGAGAGAAGTACAAAAAATCAATTCTTGCAAGACATTTGTTACAAGTAAATAGAAACAACCACATCTGAGTAGCTAATACATAGACTGGTCACCTATACTAACTGTTGCATAGAAACAGGCCTTTCCTCCTGTCTGCATCAGGTCTACAGACAGCAGGAATAAACTTTGGGAGTTAAACAATAACAACCTGCGCTCTCACTGAGGGCTATGGACTTGTAGACATAAGGAGAAGCAGTCTTAACGAATGGCGGCGAAGGGCGGGGCAGCGATGTTAAATACTTCCATCTGCAGGCAGGCTGCAAGAACCCTCCATTCAAATCCGATACCAAGCAAGAATGAGTCAGAAATGTTAAATTAATAATAGACTTCAGAGCTCTGTGGTCCCATAGTACCCGGTTCTTGTTTAAATGATAAGAATTCATCAGTCATTCAGCACTTCTATTGTGATTAACCTCAAATATACAGAAATACAGACAGATACAGAAAAAAACGAATGAATATTTTTTATAAACTGAAAGTCATGGGATTTCTGCATATAAAGAAATCTGATTCATTGCTGGCATCTTTTTACACTATTAAATAATTAGGAAATTCTAGCTGCTATTAGCAAAACAGGGATGAATCATTATGATCTAGTGCAATACACATGAAGATAACATTTACAGTTTGATCATAATTACTGATATATTGGATAAATAGCGTTAGTCTCATGAATGCTCTCATTAGGAATCTCCATTATAAAAAAACCAAAGTGATGCCCTAAGATCAGGATAAACTCTTTCCTCTAGAATATGATCCATGTTTATTAAAGCTGCTGATAGATCAATAATATGAGCTGCAGCATGGTGTTCAATGCCTCTGCTTTCCAATAAAACCCTGAACTATATATATGTATATATATATATATATATATATATATATATATATATATATACATATAGTATATATATATATATTTAAATTCTTGCCGGTACTCAGGGCGGATCGGGGGGGGTGCTGGGGAGCCACTGGGGGCTTATATGCATGCATATATATATATTATTATATATTATATATAATATATGTATGAGAGAGAGAGATCTCTCTCTTTCTCAACAAAGTTAAAACTCAAAAAAAATTAAAATGTATCAATATTTTACTTTACTGTAGGCTGTCTGTATAAGGCAGAAATTAGAATCACTTGACAATATAGCATATATATACATATATATCTATATATAAATATATAGATATGTATATATATGTATATATATATATATCTATATATATATATATATATATATAGAGAGAGAGAGAGAGATATATTCTTCTAGGTAGACTTGCACACAGTTTTTGAAGGAACTCGGCTGGTAGGTTGTTCCAAACATCTTGGAGAACTAATTAGATCTTCTCACATCCTTCTGTCTCTTCATGTAATCCCAGACACACTCGAAGATGTTGAGATCAGGGCTCTGTGGGGCCACACCATCACTTCCAGTAAGTTGTGTTCTTCTTTACGCTGAAGATTGTTCTTAATGACTCTGGCTGTATGTTTGGGTTTGCTCACTTAGTATTTTATAAATTGATAAAAATAAACAATTATCATTTATATTTCTGAAAGCATTCTTTGTTTACAGCATTTATTCACACCTGCCTAAAATGTTTGCACAGTACCTTATATATCATAATATGCACTATTTATGAACTAGAGAACAAAAGCAAAAAGTCATTTCCAGAGAATGAAACTAGTACGCAAGGAAATCCTTTAAATCTACAAACGATTTCAGTAAAATATCTTTAGACTAATGTGTTTCTGTGTAGGAGAAAATAAATATCCTAACTGTACATATTTATCTCAAGAGAAATTTTACACCTCAGGTGATGAAAAACCATTCAAACCCAGTTTCTTCAACGGTCAATACAGTCGTAACAAAAATCAAGAGCTCCCCTTTCTGCTTTAGCAGGATTACAACGAGGATGTAGCAGCGGGGTGCACACTTAATTGACTGAACGCCATCAGCATGACCACATCGATAAAAGCAGGACTTTTGCCAATTAGCTGCTGTGGTGCATACATGGGTGTGTCAGGACAATGCCATGTAGGAAAGATAACAGCAGCAGTTGTTGAACAATTTACAGACACACAGGGTGATTTAGCTGAAGGTACAGAGACAGTGGTGCTAAAACCTGGGAGGACTGGACACCGAGAAAGCTGGGGGTAAAGACTCTGGTGGAACTGTCCTTTACCCAGAACATGAGGGGATTGAAGTCTGTGTTGGAAGGGTCTTCTGCTAGGGGCATCTTAACTTGGCAATAATATTTATGAGAAAGTTTGGATGGGGAAGCATGAACATCACCCTCAGGTGAACTAGAGGTCTCTTCTGATGAGGCCTAAACAGGCTTACCACAAAGCCCTATAAGCTGCTTCACCATTTGACATCAGTGATTGTGCCTATTAACGATTTTCTGGGCAAGTATCAGTGAGGGAGCTGGATGGATGTGTTGGAATGTCCATGTTGTCAAATTTACACCTGACTGCTCTGACAGTGTCATGGTAGTTTTAGCTTGTCTGCTTGATCTCCTTCATGCTCAACAGTATCCTATGATATCCGTCTTATCGAGCTTGAAAGACCATGCTCAAACCTCCTGGGGTACACTGAGACACCACAGGAGCTTGGGCTTAGCAAACATTCCCACTCAGTTAAGTTTTTTTTGGGGACACGTAATTTAAGTTGGCTTAATGGGATGATAACACGTTAAACTGGTTTTTATGTCGATGAAGATAAAATACATAAAATACATTAACACAATTCAAAACCATGCTTTACTGAGTCACTTGATGTCAGCATGAAGTCCAGCATGTTGCAGGTAAAAAGACTTGCATGCTGTATAAATGACCCTGAATTAGAAAACTTGCAGTCATGCCATCCCCTGCTCTTGCAGCTCTTCCTCTGTATCCTTGCCTCCACAACAACCATGCATGCACACATCTGTCTGGCCCAAACTGGGTCATCAGAACAATAGCTTCAAACACAGCAGCAAATCTTTGACAGAACGACTGAAAAACAAAAGAATCAATGTGCTGCAATGGCCCAGTCAAAGTTCAGGCCTTTAGTTCATTTAAAGCTTTGGGGAAACCTTAGAGAGTGCTACAAATTACAAAAATGTTCTCATATGTGGAAAGAGGGGAATATCTGCCATTTTACACACAACTTTTCACACATTGTTGTGTTCAAACAGGACAATGTGTAAAATTATTCTCATTAACAGCAGTTTTCAAAATCTGTGTCATTTATTTGAATAAAGAATTGTTACAAGAGTTTTCATTAAAAAATTCCAGACTTTTCCAACCTCAATTTTACAGAGTTTTCAAACCTTTTTATTCAATAAAATATAAAAAAAACTAAACTCTGCAGGAAGGATGGAAGGATAGAAAAAGTTTCAGACAATGAGCAATAAAATCTGATATTATTTTTTTTCCTAAATATTATTTTCTTTTTTCTTAATTACGGGGATCTGGAAAACACTAAAATCGCTTTCCACACTTTTCCAGACTAAATAGGAACGGCGTTACTAAAACCATAAACTTTTGGCTGCTTGCATAGTTATTTTATTAGACATCTACATGATCACGTCTGAATTAACAAGAATCTATGAAGCCAAACACTGACCAAGATATGAACATAACAATTCTCAAGGTTGGATGGCAGATTTTACCATAGCAGGCATAACTAATGTCCCTCTAGAGGAACAAAAAAAGTTTAAGGCTGTGATAATTCTCAAAATGTCTGTCGTGCTTTTTACTGTACCGTTTACTGTTAGGTGTATGTGCAGATTTCGCTGTTAGTTGTGGCTGCCCTACATTAAACAACAGTGCTGTTCCTCTCAGCTTCATTCAGCATCATGTAAGTTGGCTGTTTTGCTTTTATTACCTCCAACTTTAACGTTTTAGCGCAATCCTGCTGCTCACAGAGCACCAAGCTGCAGAGAAAACCAATATTCTGCAACCACAGTGATGCCCTGGGGACAAATATGTCCTGGTCCAAAATCCTAATTTGTCGGGCTGAGTACTGGGGTTTCAGATGTGCCTCAGTTACAAAGCAGCATGTGAAAGAAAATCACCTATAAACTATTAAAAGTAGATTGTTGTAGGATGTAATTTAATTGGATGAAATCTGCATCTGCATGAAAACTGGGAGCATAAAATCTATGAAGGTGATAATACCTCTTGCTAAATATTGCCTAAACGTCCAAAATATCAAGATGGGCTCAGGCTGCCACTGCTGAGTGGAAATTTTATTTCTATTAATTATGATAATTTTCTGCTTACAGCCACTGAAAAACACAGCATTTAAGTTCAGAATATTGCATCACACCAAAAAAAACATGTTTAATAAAAAATATTTAATTACGTCAGTGACTCATTGAATCCTGCTGGGTTTCCTCAGACAGAAAACCTTTTAACCAATTAGAACCATAAACTAAACTTGACTGCACTGTTGTATTGCTAGGATCTACCTGAAATCTTTGGTTTGGAATCTGTCTGAATTACTGGATTTTTTTTGGAAAGAGCCCTGAGGCGACATTTGTTGTGAATTAGCGCTACATAAATGAAATGAATTGAAATTAAAATGAGTTAAAGGTTTTTATTTTCAAGATGTAAGGTATTATGATTATTAATAATAAATATTCATCAAAATTATAATTAAAAATCTTAATTCAGAAATAATACATTAACTAACCAAAAATCATTTCTTATGAATAGGGATTGGGGATACTCTCTGGTGGTGTGATTAATGGGATCACAAAACTTAATAATTACAATTACTAAATTATCATTAGTAATTGATAATTTTTGACCAAAATCTCGGCTCCAACTGAAAGAAGCAAAGCCCTTATAAAGCTCACCTCCTGTGACGTCAGAGCTAAGACACCTGCTGAGCTGCGTAGTAGTTTGTTTTTCTCACCAAATGGACGATGACCCAAGTAAGAGGTACTTTTAATCTGACAAACAAGCCTCGTTGAAATTCATACCCAAATTTTCTGAGATTGGTCTGTTCTGCACCCCTCTAAAATAATAGCCATCCAGTATGGCTAACCATATCTACTACTGGCAGATGGTTTACTAGCTGAGTAGTAAAATATGGTGGTGAAGTGGGTAGCACTGCTACCTTGCAAAAATAAGGTCCAGGGTTTGAGTCCTGGCCTGGGGTCTTTCTGCATGGAGCTTGCACGTTCGCCCAGTGCATGAGTGGGTTCTCTCCTGGTACTCCAGGTTCAAAAACATAACTGTTAGGTCAGATGGTTACTCTAAACTTGCCCTTAGGAATGAGTATGTCTATGGATGTTTGTGCTGTCTCTGGGTGGCCCTGTGATGAACTCCATGTTGTAGCCTGCCTCTCAACCAGAGATAGGTACCTGAACCCCCAAGGCCTGCAAAGACAAGCAGGTATAGACAATGGATGGATAAATGTAGTAGAGTAATTGAAAATTAACAGGTCCAGCAGCAGCATCACATGCATGCTGCTGATACTGGTTAACTCTGTCATTAATTAAAAGCAATGAGTCTAAACAGAATAGCAGCAAAGTTCAATCAGTGATGTCACTGATCATCCCACTCTCTACAATCATCCCAAATGCTTTAAAATGGAAACCAAACAAAAAAGATGTGGAAGAAAACTGAAAACTACAATTCAAATGGATCAACAACAGAACAGCCAAGATGGCAAAAACTCTACCAATCAGCTGCAGGGTGGTCAAAGATGCCTTACAGTTACATGTGAGCCAAGCTATTAGCATGAATCCCACACAACGTCTGATTGTTGAACAAAACGGCATTGGCTGAAAATATTCCAGTTTACCAAAGAACATACTGAGTGCTTTAAAGAGAAGCAACGTTTGGTGAACTGATAAAAGCCAGTTTGTTCTGTTTGGGTCTAGGAACCACCGACAGTTTGTCAAATGATCCCCAAACACTGAATGCAAGCCCCAGCTCACTGTGAGGCATGGTGGCTCAGGTATCATGGTATGGGGATGCTTTACACACTATGTTGTTGGACCAACTTTTTGTATGGCAGGATCATGAATCAGCTTCAATATATCAAGTGGTCATATTGCCTTATGCTGTAGAGGAAATGCTCTTTCAGGTGAACAAGACAACAAGTCCAAAAACACCAGTAAGGAGCAGCGTCCTGGTTCCAGACCAACCAGATTATTGTTATGGACTAGTAAACCCGATCCCCAGACCTTAATCCAATGGAAAACATGTGGGATGACACCATACAGGCTGTAGCAGATGTTCACAGTGTACCTAAATCCTTTCTGTTTATGGAAAATAAATGTATCATAAGAATTTAAGTTTCACAAACTTTTTTCAACACAACTGTGTATCTATAGTCTGTGAAGTAATAATGAGAATTAGGGGCTCGGCTTAAAGACTTCTGCCAATAGACTCCAGTACTTTTGAGAGGCAATTTGTCCACAGGTGTAACTCCTCTGTCCAAAGTGTTTAAAATATCTACCTGTGACAGCAGAGATCAGATGTTTGCATCAATGTTCATTTGCAGATGTGTTAATGTTTGACAGATGTGGGCTCAGTTTATTTGACAACTTAAGTTGTGGTGGAATTTACAGGAACGACTTTGAGTTTTATTAATCCTAAGGTCTTTACAGGATGATATCTTAATGCAAATAAATGCAATTATTTTAGATACCTGATTTGAATAACAGATTTTTTTTTTCCACACAGGTAAAAGTAAATATAATCAGACAAAATAGTTAGGTAGAATTAGAATTCCAGTCTGATTTATCCATTTAAAAATGTAATTTCTAGGTGACAGCAGTGTTGGACCCAGTTCTCCGTTACCAGGCAAGTGATCCAACATTTTGCAAACCATAGCTGTTCCCACTGAGGAGCTGCAGGAGTTACCTTATGGAAGCAGGACTGTAAGTGATTGTGGTGAATCACCCTTGCAGACGTTTCAGAACAACATCAACAATTTGCCCTTCTCCCCCGAAGCCAAAATGAAATCTGTGCTGAGGGGGTCAATATATTTTACAAAGATAAAAGCCTTCAACAGCAATTTTTCCCAGAATGAAGTGTACCCTGCTCTGCTGCATTCCTCCTTCCCCTGGAGGTACATCTTTTAGCCATAATAGGTGGCCATATTTCTCGGAGGTCTTTTAGTGGTGCTCATGTGAGATCTGCAGCTCTGCTCCGAGGCTGTTGCTATTTCTATCTTGCTCTGCAGTTGTTGCCTACGGAGAATCATGAAGACTCAAATTCCTCCCTCTGTCTTCCTCCACTTGAGCTCCATGTCTTCGCCCTTCCATGTCAGTGCTGCTGTCTATTGTCTGCAGACAATAAAGAGCAGAAAACAAGTCAAAGTCAAAAAAATAAATAAGAATAAAAAGCCCAATCAGTTCCACATCTTGAGATTTGATAAAGAGTGCACTTTTTTTCAATGACTAAATGGTTCTGGGTTTGGCCATTCTAGTAAACCTGTGGTCGGGTAATTTACTGGCAGCTGTATAAGTTACCACATCATCCCTTCCTAAAAATATCTGCAACCTCTAAATTAAAACTTTATGACTGGCAAAAATAATTAACTGATGAATAATTTCAGTGATTTAAATCACACTGATTTTCTTTGTTTACTACATCTTTATACCATTTGTACACTGGTTCTTCAATGAATATTTCACAGTAGAGTAACTATTAAGAATAACTGCACACTGGCTTTTGTTCCAGTCTGTGAGGCATTGTGTGCTAATGCTCAGTGTGTTCATGGATGATGACAGTTAGGATACCATGTCTGGAGTGTCTTTATTTCTTAAATTAGACAAAAAATACATAAACAAAACTAATTTTAAATGATTTTTTTGTTTATCAGCAACATGTGACCATAATGGGTTTTTTTCTATTTGAATATTTGTTGTTTAATTAGAAAAAGTAAAATATTCTATCACGACCAGAGACAGAGAACCCAAATTCAGCCAAACACAAAGTGATAAGTAAAAAGGTTTATTCAGAAACTCAGGATCAGAGAGCAGAAGAACAGCAGTCAGCTTCCAGGAACCACTGAGAACAAAGAGACTAGTTAGTGGCTGAATAAAACTCAGGATCTGCAAGGAGTTAGATAAAGCCACTAACCTTCTCAGTCTGGTGATGAGGCACAGAATCCAGAGGAGGAAGAGATCCAGACAGTTAATGAGGAAGCGTCCAACAGACTGAAGTCGGATTGCCGACTGATCCAAATCCTCCGGGAACCAGCTGACGCTGTGACAGGAACACAGAGAGCTGTGATTGTCCTCTTGACAATAAATCCAGGCAGACTAGAGAGCCAGGCGAACTCAGGCTGAATAAACCAGTGGCTAGGCTGAGACGTAAATCCAGGGACAGAAACAAGGTCGAATTCCAGGACTAGAGGCGTCAGACAAGGGGCAGGCAGAGACATAAACCAGAGGCAGAAAACAGAGTCGAAATCCAAAATCCAATCCGTCAGACAAGGAGCAAGCAAGAGGGAATAATCCGTAAGGCAAGGCAAGGTCATGGAACGAGATCAGTTCAGAAGGAACGCTGGATAACTACTCACAAATGTTTTCGAAAATCTGGCACCGTCTGCCTGTCAGAGGGCTGTATATAACTGCAGCTCCACAGGTGTGTGGCATGACGGTGATTGTGCAGCAGCAGACAGGTGAAGCAGATGAGTTAATTGCATGAGTGAGAGCAGAGCAGGCAGACGGGCCAGAATCATAACAGTACCCCCTCCTCAAGGTCCGGCTCCGGACGGACCCCGAGGCTGATCACGATGGAGGCGATGGAACTCCCGGATGAGGGATTTGTCCACTATGAATCGTGCAGGAATCCAGGACCTCTCCTCAGGACCATAGCCCTCCCAGTCCACCAGGTAACGTATGCCACGTCCCCTGCCGTCTGGACCGGATGATGCGCCGGACAGTGTAGACTGGGCCCATCAGCAAGAAGCCGGGGGGTGGAGGGGGCCCGGAGGTGGGCCGAGACGGGACACCACATAGGGCTTGATCCGGGGACACGTGGAAGGTAGGGTGAACTCTCATGGCACGAGGCAGACGTAAACGAACAGCCACAGGATTGATGATCTTGGATATGGGAAAGGGCCCCACAAAAGAAGGTGCCAGCTTACGGGAGTCAACCAGAAGCGGGAGGTCCTTGGTGGATAGCCAAACCTTCTGTCCCACCTGGTAGCTTGGAGCAGGGATTCTCCGACGATTTTGGCTGTGCGTGCCTGCACCTCCGACATTTGATCATAGTGCTGAAATTCTTAGGGCCGGGGCGGCTGAGCAGAAGGAACCTCAGCCTCTTTCTCCTGGACTGTGAACAAAGGGTGGCTGAAAACCAAACACAACTTGGAAAGGGGATAACCCCGTGGCACTAGCCGGGAGGTGTGTGACAGCATATTCAACCCAGGGTAAATTTGAGACCATTTGGTTGCGTCTAACTCACATAGTGCGCGAAGTTTGGTCTCCACCTCCTGGTTGGCCCTCTCAGTCTGTCCATCCGACTGTGGGTGAAATCCTGAGGACAAACTAAGAGTAATCCCCAGCAAGGAACAAAAACTCTTTCCAGAAACGTGACACAAACTGGGGCCCTCTGTCTGAGACAATGTCTGTGGGTATGCCGTGAAGGCAAAAAAAACCTCACGTGCCAGAATGTCCCCCATTTCCTTGGCTGAGGGCAACTTCTTGAGAGGGACTAGGTGAACCATCTTAGAAAATCTGTCGATGATAGTTAACAGAACTGTGAAGCCATTAGAAACTGGCAAACCTGTGACGAAGTCCATGGCTATGTGTGACCAGGGACGAGGAGGAATGGGCAGGGGATGTAAGAGTCCAGCAGGAGGGCGATGAGAAGACTTGGCTTGGGAACATTGAGTACAGGCCGTGACGTAATCTGTGACATCTTTGACAAGAGATGGCCACCAAAACTGAGTTCGGACCATCTGCAACGTCCTGCTGATACCAGGATGACAGAACAGACGTGAATTATGGCATGAATTCAGTACCTTGGGTACGAGGCGCTCCGGAACGAAACACCGGTCAGGTGGGCATTAAGTAGGAATAGGGAGGTCTTTGGTGGCATCTCTAACCTCTCCCTCCAACTCCAAAATGGTGACAGAGAGTCTCACTGATTCCGGAAGAATAAACTCATCCTCCCCAGAGGTCTGTGACTCGGAGGGTTCCTGTATTCTGGACAGGGCGTCTGGTTTGCCATTTTTGACTCCAGGTCTGAAAGACAAAGAGAAGTTGAATCTTCCAAAAAATAAAGCCCACCTTGCCTGCCTGGGATTAAGGCGCTTCGCAGATCTCAGGTACTCCAGGTTCTTATGATCTGTCCAACAGTTCCTTAGCCCCCTCTAGCCAATGCCTCCACTCCTTGAGAGCCAACTTGACTGCCAACAGTTCTCGGTCCCCCACATCATAATTGCGCTCTGCTTGGGACAAAGTCCTAGAAAAAAAGGCACATGGGTGAATACGGTCATCAGAATTTCTTTGGCTTAGGACAGCTCCAACCCCTGTGGTTAAGGCGTCAACCTCCACAATGAACTGTTTATCGGGGTTAGGGGACCGTAGAACAGGAGCAGACGTAAATAATCCTTTGAGCTTGACAAAAGCTCTTTCTGCTGTCTCATTCCAAACAAACCTTGTTTTAGATGATGTGAGAGCATTAAGGGGCTGCTACGAGGCTATAATTCCTGATGAACCGTCTGTAAAAATTAGCAAAACCCAGAAACCTTTGAAGCTGTTTGCGGTCGGTAGGAGAAGGCCATTCCAAGACTGCCTTGACTTTGGAGGGGTCCACTATGACTTGGTCTGGAGAAATGATGAATCCAAGGAATGAGGTGGTAGTGGTATGAAACTCACACTTTTCAGCTTGACAAACAGATGATTTTGAAGAAGACGGAGGAGGACAGCCCGGACATGATTTCTGTGGGTTTCCAGATCCTGGGAATAAATCAGAATGTCATCAAGGTATACAAAAAACAAACTTTCCCACCATGTCCCTCAGGACATCATTCACCAATGCCTGAAAAACTGCAGGGGCATTGGTTAACCAAAAGGCATTACACAGTACTCGTAGTGACCAGTGGGAGTGTTAAATGCCGTCTTCCATTCATCCCCCTCCTTGATACAAACAAGGTGGTGATTCTCAAATCCAACTTAGAGAAGATCTTGGCGCCCTGAATCTGGTCGAAAGCAGTGTTCATAAGTGGTAGAGGGTATAGGTTCTTGACGGTGATGTCGTTTAAACCCCTGTAGTCAATACATGGTCTCAAGGAACCATCCTTCTTTCCCACAAAGAAGAAGCCTGCCCCTGCTGGAGAAGAAGAAGGTCTGATAACACCAGCTTTTAGTGACTCATCAACATACTTCCTCATGGCTTGGTTCTCTGGTCCTGACAATGAATACAATCGACCCCTAGGGGGAGAAGTGCCTGGTAGGAGCTCAATGCCACAGTCATAGGGTCTATGAGGTGGAAGTGCCGTAGCCCTGGACTTGTTGAAAACCTCCTTAAGTGCATGATATCCGGGTGGTACCTTAGACAGATCAGGATATGTCTCCTCAATGTCATTCTCCGGAAAAATATCTGTAGAGGCAGAAGACAGGCAAGTGGCCGAGCAGGACTTAGCCCAGCCCAAAATCTCTTTGGCTTGCCAGTCAATATGGGGATTGTGCTTTTGTAACCAGGAGGCCCCTAAAACAATGGGCAGTTTAGGAGAGTTGATAATCCTGAATGTGACCTCGTCCTGATGATTGCCCCCCAGTGTGAGTTTTATTACCTCCGTCTTGTAGTATGAACTGTTGATACTATGACCATCCAAAGCAGGGACATTACGGGTGTCAGACGTGGGAAGGAGCTTGATGTCATGGTCCCTGGCGAACGACTCATCCATAAACTCCGTGTCCGCCCCTGAGTCAATGAATACTGACACCTGATGAGAAGTGGAGGACACTTGAATAGTTGCAGGAAATGAGCATGAGGAGACAGACAGTTGACTTCGGCTCAGTAGAGTTCTCCTCACCTCTACTGAGCCTGGGCTTTTAACGGACACCTGAATGCAACATGACCCTGTCCACCACAATAAAAACACAAGTTATTCTTCCTTCGTCGATCTCGTTCCCCGCAGAAATCTTAGAACGACCCAACTGCATGGGCTCCGGGTCACAACAGTGATCAGAAGGGGGTGGAAGACCCTTGGGTTCTAGGTGGGGAACAGGACTGTGAGCTGAAGGGGAATTAACCCGTCTATGAAGCCTCTCCCTCCTCCTTTCTGTGAGCCGCAAATCGATGCGGGTTGCCAGGTCCTCAAGTTGGTGAAGGGAGGCAGGGTAGTCCCGGGTAGCCAGTTCATCCTTAATGTTCTCATTCAGACCTTGCATGAAAGCATCCATTTAAGCATGCTCATTCCAAAGACTGTCTGCTGCCAGTAAATGAAAGTCAATGATATAAGATGTAACACTTCTCTCTCCCTGTTTAATGGAGAGTAAACCTCTGGCAGCTTCACGACTAGGAAGAACTGGATCAAAAATCCTGATGAGCTCTTTGGAAAATGCAGAATAAGAAGCACATGTGATCAAACCATTTTGCCACTCAGCAGTGGCCCATTGCTTAGCCTTTCCAGAGAGCAGGGAAATAACAAACGCCACCTTGGAGCGCTCAGAAGGGAACAAAGAAGGCTGAAGCTCAAAATGAATCTCACATTGAGTAAGAAAAGCACGGCACTGGTCAGGATCTCCCCTAAACAGTTCAGGAGGCGTGAGTCTAGGTTCTCTTACCACAGCGGAAAGAACAGAAACTCTGGGGGAAACAGGCTGTGAGGACGCTGGCGTGGAAGCAGGAGTCATGGATCGCAGCATAGAAATCACTTCCCCCAAGCCGGAATCAACAGCCTCAACATGTTATGTTACAAAACATTTCAACTGGAAGACCATTTTTAAAGGAACTCTTTATAAGGGTCACAATTATGTTTGTGGACAACACAGTAACATTGTGGAACAAAGCAGTGCAATAATGTCTCAGAACGTCATTCATCGTTATTTTGTTTTGATCTTTACAATTTAATGAAAATAAATTAGATGTTGGTTGTAGTAAAATTCAGGTGACTCCTCATCTCTATGGGCCACCGTCTACTATTACAGTGAACGTTGACCATCTGATTGACTCATAATGTCCACACAGAATGAAGTCAGCCTCATTCTGTCAGCCTGGAGGAGGGTAGAAACCAAACCTCCAGATCAACATAACGAAGATGAATGATGTAAGTATTCTCACCAGGAGAAAGTGAGGCTGATGAGGAAGAGACTAATCGGTATTAAATATAAAGTCCATACAGTAGAACATAGGTGGGCAGTGTGAAGATTTTGTAAGTGGAGGAAAAGAATGAGAGAGGAACAAGTTTCACTGCAATGGTAGATTCTGGTCTACAGAGTATGTCTGAATACAGCTTCCCTGCAGTCATGTGACAAATTAAAACACCTCTAACTGCAGCTTGTTGTCTTCCCTTATTTTGAAGGTGTTGCATTGTGGAGATGTGACAGGCCATAAATGGGTTTCTTGTCTGAAGGTACCATAGAAGGTGAAGAAGTTTCCTAAATCATTGGAACCAAACTGGAGAAGAGCTGTTGAGTGACAGATGTTGAGGTGGTCCTTAGATAACTCCAGATATATCATGGGATGCAAAAAGTGTCCTCATGTCATTCCAACCATGTTCAAAATGCCAGCAGGTCAAAAACAAAAAACAAACCTATGAGTCTATTTTAAGAAGGTCTTTTACCTGCTTTGTTTTCTGTGTGATGTAGGGGACCAGTTCTCTGGCCTTAGTGTCGGTTCCTCAGGTTTGGTTCCCTGATTGGATCAACAGCTTTTAACTTCTGATATTATTCCCACAAGCATGTTAAAGGTACTACCACTTTCAATGCTTTAACAGTTTTAAAAGCATCACGTTTATGAAAAGAGTCAATATCTAGTGTTGACCCTTCACCATTGCTGCAGTTCTCTCTGGAAAGCTGGACATCAACTTCTGGACCAGATCTGGGCTGATGGTGACCCATTCTTGGAGTGGATCCCAGTTTGATAGGATCTGTTTCTTTCCCTGCTTTTTGAGAACTCAAAGGAGTTCAGGTCTGGAAAGTTCTCTTACCACAGGTCTACTGTTTTAAATTTGATATTTGAGCCACTTCATACTCATATCAGCCTTGTGGCCTGGCGCTCTATCAGGCTGGAGAAAGAAAACATCACCTATCTGGAAAAAGGTGCTTTAGAGGGATGTTCTCATCACACTATTTACCATGGCAGTCATCATGCCACTCCCTGGAAGGAGGTATGTTTTTGCTCAGGATGTTTCACTCTTAGTTCAACACATGACTTTTGGTAGCGCTCAGCTTGTATTCTCTGGTCTAAGGATCTTCCAGATGTTCCAAACCATCAGAATGAGGAATCATTGGAGAAAAACTTCCTTCAGAGTGGCTTCTTGGCTTTTCTTCTGAACCAGAAGTCAGTGTAAAATGCAGCTTTGTGGACACTGTTGGACATCCAAAAGCCATTTTCACTGTAAAGTAAATTCATGCCACTGAAATGAACAGTTGAGATATATTGTCTTAAATTTCACTAAAAAGCCGTTTCCAGACAACTCCTTTTCGATTTTATTGCGATCTTTTATGATTGAGAAAGGGAACCCCGTTACGTAAACTGACGGGGTTCTAATAATTTCGGATTTTTAATTGTTAACAACTCCAGATATCTAAATATACTTTTGTAACAAGGAAGTGTTCTTACCTGCTGATCCATGATCCGTTTAGCAACAGCAGCAACAACCTTTTCTTCAGCGATCTTTTCCCATCAGATGCTCTGAACAGCGAGACTCTGCTTCAACATTCTCCTTCATCTGTCAGATATATGACCTCTGACATCATTTCTCTGGTGAATTCAGCGGTTTCTTGTTCAAAATAGTTTGCTGAGAAGTCCTCTGATCACAGCAGGCTGTGCTTGGTGGGACCAGCCCATCTGTCCCGCCTCAGTTTTCCAGCTCTGATCCAGGCAGCTCTGATCCTCTTTGCTTCTGGAAAGTAATGCAGACTAACGGCTGCTGTCGTAGTATTGCTGCCACCACCAGCAATGCACCGTTTCATCATATTAACGCTGTTTTTAATGCAACTTGGCTTCCACCTGAACCGTTTATCATTGACGCTCACACAATCAATGACCAGCGACTTCCCCTTAGAAATATGCCTTTTTTGTATCACAATTGTCCTATGTCAGGTCCTTAATCCTATTATCATGTCAATTACTGTCCAATTCCTTCAGTATTAGGAATATATATTTTTTCAATTTCTGCATTTGTGGGAAAAGCGTGTCACAGGTACGTTAATATTTAATTTACTTTGTGTCGTTTTTACCAATCAGCAGCTGTTTCATGGATGTGAGGCACATTGATGTACAGAGGTGGTGTCTGCATGTTTTTCTTTGGAGGCAGCCATTGCTACCTGAAGAAGACATTGATTTAAGCACATCTGTCCCCATTTTAAGAAGTGACCTGTCATCTCCAACGACACTAACTGAGCTGAGCCTGCAATATGTAGTGTGGCTGGTTTCTGTGGGAAAGAGTGCCCTTTTCCAGCTGATTTTTAACATAAAAGCATTTGTTTATTGAGAGTAATTAGAACTCAGCCGACGTTGATCCATGGCTGAACTCATATCCAATCATTTCCACAGAAGCCAGAAGTGCTGTGTACCAATGATTTGTTGAGTAAACTGAAATATTACTTTTATACAGCTCTTCACTGGCTGAAATCTTTCTTGTCTGTAATTAGACTCTTCTTGCAAATTTGTCTGCAGCAGCTCCCAACTTCAAAACACTTTGCAAACTGATGTACATAAAACACACTGCAGGATCAAAATAATATTTTATATAGAAAGACAATTGAAGGTTTGCATAATGAGTTCCAGGAAATCTCAAGTAAGTCTCTCAAGGATTTAAAGTGCTGTAAAACTTTTACTGAATCAGTTTTTATGAGTTTCTCATCAATAGGCTTTCAGGTTTTCTTTCTTAAACTCTGAAGCTGACAAGTGGGTAAACTGACATCATATTCTGACTAACTGAAGGGAAAGCTGGTGCTTTCATGGCACAGAAAGGGCTGCAGCAAAGCTTCCCTTGAGAACTTAAAAGTAATGCAGTGCCTGTTGGATGTGAACATTCTGGAACATAACGTTTTAAACACAAAACCTTCAGTTGGGTTAATTTTAAGGGAGCGATTCACCAGATATGACAGCATCAGGCTACAGAAGAATATTCTGTCTGATGAATTTGTAGCTGCGAAACAGAAGAGACATTTATTTATAACATCCAAGTTTTATCCTTGCTGCCAATGCTAATCTTCAGATTTAGCCATCTCCATGTATTTTGTAAAAGGACCAATGCGGTGAGGGGGGTTGAAGTCAGCCCCTGACTCACAGAGCGAGGTAGTCCCAGGCCTGCATCAACTAGTGAGGCGGGTCGGTTTCAACGGGTCAAGGAAGTGATGTAGTGATGATGTATGGTTTGTGTGAGCAGCCGGTTCAAAAATGTTAAAGCATTTAAAAATCTAGTGATCAAGTCAAACGAGAAGAGTACAAAGGTAAGATCTATTGTTTTAAAGTCCAACAGGAAGGCTGCACTAAGTTTGTTCCCTATTATTGTTCTTAGATGAACATATGAGGAGACTTCTGATGCAGATTTTATGTGTCCTTTGTTTTGTTTTGGTTCAGGAGTAGTTCTGGCCTTGGAGCTCTCCCATGGAGGCCATTTTTGCCCAGTCTCTCTTTCGTATTGTTGAATAATGACCTCTAACCTTAACTGAGGAATTAAGGCCTGCAGAGCTTTAGATGTTTGGGTTGTTTGGTGACCTCCTGATGAGTCGTGGATGCGCTCTTGGACTAACTTTAATAGAACTAGTAAGTTTTGGCAACCTGGGAAGGTTTTATGTTTTCTCCTTATTTGGATCATGGTTCTCACTGTTATTCTCTGGAGTCCCAAAGCCTTAGAGATATAACTCCAAACTGATAGATATCATTGACTTTGTTTCTCACCTGTTCTTGAATTTCCTTAGATGGAGCATGAAGGGTTGCTTTTTGTGATCTTTTAGTCTACTAATTAATTATTCATTAATAGAGAATGATTACTTTTTCACACAGGGCCATATTGGTTTAGGGAGATTTATTCCATTAATATAATCATTATTTGAAAACTGCATTTCGTATTTACTCATGTTATCTTTGTCTGCTAACAAATTAGTTTTAATGATCTGTGTTATGTTGCACAAGAATTGAATTGTGTTTTTTATCCAGGGTTATTAGCTTTTAATTGGTAGTTAGCATATTTGCACACAAGAGGGCAGTATAGAGCTAGAAGTAATAGGTGTGACTACCTTGTCCTCAGGTAGAGAGAAAGAGGTTTGATTACTGACAGCCAGAATCCTGTTTGCTTCAGTGTGTTTGCTGAGTGTTTGGTAACCACACAGATGCTTTGGTATGTAGGATTTACTTACTTTATTGAGAGGAATGTCAGTTCATTTCTTTGATTTGACTTTTTTTATATATTTATAGATTGTGAGCATAAATATGTGTTACATAAAGATGGCTTAAAAATGTACAGTTAATGTAAGTATTTGATAACCATATTGAGATTATCAAATTTGTTTGTGGATTTGAATTAAATTTGTTTATTGTTTAAAGCTATTAACCTATGAATCATCAAGCAACTAAAGAACATAAAAAGAGAGAATGAGTGGACATGTCCAGTGCCTTCTGTTGGGTGCCAAGCCGAGTCGAGTTTAGGCAGAGAGCAAATCTGAAACATTTAAGTGTTACAAAAAAGCAATAGCTAAAGAAATCTGTGTGGAGGAAATACTTTTTTATGGTAGTGTACATAAAATGCTTTCCCTTCCAAATGCGTGCATAATGCCTTATTTAAACATGGGCAAACAGTTCCAACAAATACACATTATTTGTTTATGAGTGGGCTTTGAATTGAACCAGGGGTCTCCAGCTCTACTGCCTGAGAACCTCTGTCCTGCTGCGTTTTAAAGCTGCTCTACTCTAAACACTTGAATCAAATGGCTGAATTATCTCCTCAGCATGTATGGACGTGACAAAGACCCATCTATTGACTCTGGTATATTGGACCAAGGATGCATCTAAAAGTTGCTGGAGAGTAGCTCTACAGTACAAGAGTTGGAGACCTCAGAATTAGACAAATGCTTAAATTCTCAATTGCTCATTTTTGCACTTGTAAAAGGTCTGAAATTATTTAGTGAAACAGAGTTTTTACAGTTTATAGCAAATCAAGAAGAAAGCTTGACTTATAAGAGCATTTGAACAAAGTTTGAACATTTACCAGCAAATTTCTAAAATCAGTGGTCAATGGTAAAATTAGAATTGAAAATGGAAAAACAGCATTAGAACAACCTGCTTTATTATTTAAAACATTAAACCAGAATTAGTTTGAGGATTTATTCCTTTTACCAGGAAAAAAGTTACATTTTGTGACATTTGGCAAATATTCTGAGGGAAGTAAGGTAGAAATGTGGGATATAGGAACAGAACGGTATAGTGATAATATAGTATATATGTGTCAGGGACTGCAGAAGGAAATTAGCCCTGAAGGCTATAATGTGCTTGACAGCATATTTTCCTTTGAGATTAATACTCTAAATTGGCAGAAAAACAAACTGGCAGTTGTAGAAATTAAACCGTTTTAGAGGAGTAGACATGCCTTGTTTAAGAGTCTTACTGTTGCTGTTGCTAAAAAGGAAAATTGCGGTTTTCTTTCATCCTTCATTGAAACTTTGCTGGAAGATGTTCCATCAACTGATTAATTTCTTTCAGGAAATCTATTTTTTTCACCCAGCTTCCTTTCAACAGGGGACTTGAACTAAATACAATGTTCAGCTATCGGGAAGGGCATTGCAAGGTGGTCGGCTAAGTCAAGGACCAGGGTGACAATGAAGGGTTGCTGGTCCCAAGAAGGAAAACTGTCAAAAATATACTTAGATTTCAATCCCCTTTGGGGCTTCTGCAAACTGAACAGGTGCAGCTGATGAAAAGCTTCCTGTCCTTCAGGCTCCAACCTGCAGTCATTCTCTTTTCTTCAGCTACAAAGGAACTTTCTCTGTTGTCCGCCGGCCTGTGGTTCATGTGCACTACTGTTTCCAGATGGTTGACAGGAAAACATGGTGAAGGAGTAGTGATGGAGGTGAACAGTCACTTTGACTTGAAAATGCACAGAGGTACCAGACCGAGTCATATCTAGTGTGAAAAGACGCTTTAAATCGACTTTCTCTTGTAGAACCCGGTGTAGGTTTGGCTTTAGAACCTTTTATGTCCTCAGAGCTTACAAGACAGTTATAAAAGCAACATTTAAAACAGGTCACTGAGATCTGTCCCTGATAGATAACAACAGAGACCATTCTTCATATTCTGTTCATAGCCTCATACCTTCTCAGAAGAATCTTTCTAAATGATTTTTATTTTGCAGAATCAATACACAACTGATGGAAAATTATGTGGCAGGAAAATATGACACCCATTTATCTGGGAGACGATGGATTAATTATGTAGAGAATATTTGGTTAGGATATGTTTGAGCTTTCATTAAATACAGCTAAATAAACTGTAGCAAAGATTGTTGCTAAAGGTTATTATCCTTCTTGTCTTGTTTGTTCTGCTTTTTAGCATTATTTATGTTGAAAACACCTCTACTATTTTAGGTGTTTATCCCATTTTCTGTCTCCACCTCTCCACTGCCCCATAACTGTACGTCATTTAAAAAAGAGCAAATACAGAGAGCCTGCTGTCTTCTCCTTTTTAGGTATTCCATCTTTCATGCTGGCCCAACTCTACAATTTCTGTCACTTTCATTTTAATTTCCCTCTGGTGCTCCTGCCTCTGTTTTTATTCGTTTTTGTCTTTTCTCCTTCCTGTTTTTCTTTCTCTTTCTTGTGCATACAGCTGTAGTTTGTCGTTATTTATTCAGTTGTTCTGAGAAGCCTTTGCTTACAAATTAGGTCTCCCACATATTAGTCTAGCTTTATGTTTTGCTGTCTTCCAGCGGATCAGTTTTTTAAACCTAAAGTGAATAAAATGTCTTTAGAAGATATTCAAGGGTTTCTCTTGTTTTCCTGGTAAAAACATGTCCTCTCAGTCAAACAACAATCAAACAGCTCCTGCAGCTTCTGGATTCCTCCTGTAGATTAGCTCTGTAAGAACCACGAAATCTCCCTGTTCTTCCAGAAAAGAAACAAGAAGATGAGATTACATTGAATAAAAACGTTGGCGGGAATGTGAAGCTTTAAGTGAGATACAAGGAATTTTACTGTGAGGATATGAAGAGAAGCTCGTCCCATAAAATCAACATTTCTAACATTAAATGCAAGTTTTAGATGGGTGACATTCATCACCAAACCATAAACATTATTTATGATTTGGTGGGTCAGAGGTCATAGTTTGTCCCTAAAGTGACCTTTGTTTTTCAATTCAATTCAATTCAGTTTATTTATATAGCGCCAATTCACAACACGTCGTCTCAAGGCACTTCACAAAAGTTAGGTACGTACATTCCAATTAATCTTAATCATTGAACAGTGCAGTCAGATTCAGTTATTTATTCAAATTAGATAAAAAGTTTGTCTATCTAAGGAAACCCAGCAGATTGCATCCAGTCTCGACCCCCCGACCCCGTCATGCTGCGGGGTCGGGGGTCCTGTTGTGGGTGCGGTGCTCGGCGGGGTCTGCCCTGTTGCGCCAGTGGGCGGGGGTGGTGTTGCGCGGGGCCCTTGCCTTGCTGCTGCGGCGCACTGTGTGGTGGGGGAGCGGGATGCGGCGGGGGTGCTCAGAGCGAGGCTGTATGTAGAGCTTGCGCTGGGTGGGTGTGGCTTCATCGGCCTCTCGGCTATAGAGTTCACCTGTGGGGGTGTGCCCCTGTGGGGGGGGGGAGGGATTCGTGGCGTTTGGGTTCGGGGACGTGTGTTTGATGTCGGTGTCCCTGTTGGGGGTGGCCCTGTGGCGAGGTTCATGTTGGGGTTCACTGGGGGTGGGAGACTCATGGGGTCGGGATCGGAGCTCGTTGGGGGGTCGGGACTGCTCCGTCCTGGGGCGGCTCTGGTTGGCGGGCTGGCTTGGGCCATGTGGACCCCTCTTTTGTACATAGCCCCCTCTCCGGAGGTGGATGGGGGTTGGTGGGGACTGGGTTCTGGGCGGGGGCCGGGCCGAGACCACCCGGGTCTGGGCCTGTCTGCCTGTCTCTGCCCCGGGAGGAAAGGGGACCACCTCCTTGGTCCGGGGGCTGGTTGCCCCTAGGGGCTGCCGGCACCCGGACCTTGGAGTATAAAGTATGCATGGGGAGTGTGAGTGAGTGTAGGACGTCCATTATTGTTTGTCTTTACGTTGGGAGCGAGTGATTTTATGTGTGTGGATGAGGGTGGGAGTGGGTGACTGTGACTGTGAGTGCCTGTTTTTTTTTGTGACAGGTTGGGTCTTTGACTGCTCCCTCTCCTGGATCAGCTTAGGCCCCCCCCCATATTATGGGGGGCCTATTTCCTCCCCGCCACCCTGCCTGCCGGTGGTTGGAGTCTCTGCCCGCTGGTGTACTTGTGGTTCTCGGTGTCCAGGGCTGGATGCTTCGGTGTGTGCTGGCTCACTCCCGGTGGCTGCCTGCCGGGGCCTGGACCCTGGGCTCTGTCGGGCCTCTGTCTTGGGGTGGCGTGTCCCGGGGTCTTGGGTCTCTGGGTCCATGGCTGGATCTGCTCGGGAGTGGACGGCTGCCGCGGGGGCCTGTGGGCTCGTCGCTGCGGTTCCCTGGGGCTTCCTGCACTGTCGCTGCTGGGTGGCTCCCCTGGGACTCTCCACTGCTCTTCTCTGGGGGGGTTGCGGTAGTCCCGGCGGTGGTTCTCCTGGGGTTCCTGTGCTTTGGGGGGCATTTGGATGTCTGTTGCTCCGTTCTCCCCAGTGTCCGCCCGGGGACCACGGGGCAGGTCGGTGGGTCCTCACAATCGCTATTGCATATTTCTGTGGAGAAACCTTGTATACAAAGCGCATCCACACAGGTGTTGATAGATACACAGATGATCTATATTGGGCTGCACTTCTCACTAAGTACATTTTACATTCATAAATACCGTGTGTTATTTTGTGTATAAGCAAGCAGGGTGTAATCTTTTATTCTATTCATCCTTCTTTCTCTCCTCCACTCTCTCCTCCTTTTTCCCCTCTTTCCCTTTTGCCCCATCTCTCTCTTTGTCAAGCTTCTGTTTTCCTTTTCATTTCAGTCTCCGTGTCCATAACAATTGAAATATTCCCAAAGAAGTTTATAATAAAGTTTCTTTTATAAATATCAAGCAGAGCCTTAAAGCAATAGCTGTGATGCTCCGCTTGTGAAAGTAAATCTGTTGGGCAATTTCTTGGCACTCAGACAACAATTCTGAGCGCTACTCTGCCGGACAGGACACTTATAAAAAAAAAAATAAATAAAAAAGATTGCATCCAGTCAGTGACTTGCAGCATTCACTCCTCCTGGATGAACATGTAGAGACAGTGGACAGTCACTGGCGTTGACTTTGCAGCAATCCCTCATACTGAGCATGCATGTAGCGACAGTGGAGAGGAAAAACTCCCTCTTAACAGGAAGAAACCTCCAGCAGAACCAGGCTCAGTGTGAGCGGCCATCTGCCACGACCGACTGGGGGTTAGAGAGAACAGAGCAGAGACACAAAGAGAACAAAGAAGCACTGATCCAGGAGTACTTTCTATGGGAAGGAAAAGTAAATGTTAATGGATGTAGCTCCTTTAGTCGTTTCACCTAGAAAGAAAGAACAGATAAACTCTGAGCCAGTTTTCAAGGTTAGAGTCTGAAGAGAGCACATAGAGTTAGTTACAGTAAAAGCTCAGTCAGTAGCTATGTCTAGGAGAGAGAAAGGGTTAAACACTGAAAGACAGGGCCACGTGGATTTTTGCACTCCTTTAATTTTGAAAAGATTTTTTAAATAATGAATTCCAATCCAAACATTTTTAAAATTTACAGTTGAATTTGTAATAAAAGAAAATATATAGCTTACAATGTTCTGTAGCTTCATGAGGATGAAGAGAAGAGAGAAGACAAAAAGTAAGAGATTTTTTAGGTTTTTTTTTATGAATGATTAGTAAACAAAAACAGTCCTGATCTGAATCTTAAGACCAGGTAAAGTTACGGGTATTCAGATTTTTCTCAGGCTGGATTTTAACCAGGTTGTAATTAGAGCTTTAAGATGAAACAGCAGCAAGTGAAGGACAAACAAACCAAAACAGAATATGTAATTCTTGAAAACTGCATTTAACAGAAAATAAAAGTTCTTTAGGCTGATTAAAGTTTAAGATAATTAGCCAAAACCCTAAAACAGAACTAAATGTGTCAAAAAAGGAATCAGTAGTTAATAGCTCCACTGCTTTTAATGATTACTTCAAATCTAAACTGGTCTTACAACCTCTGCAGAGATGACACGTAAAACGTCTTGCTTGCGCAGCTCAACAATCCTGCCACATTCAAAAACAGAACGCATTTTTATCGTTGCCATCAGAGTCATGACAGTGTGAATGTCTGACAGAAAATAACACGAAAGCTACATTTATGTGCAAATTTTGACTTTAAGTTCATGATCATAAACATTTGATCATCATGATTCAGTCTAAATGCAACTTCCCCTTCTTCCTGTTGTTTGTCTGTTGCTCCTGTTTCTTCTCTTTCCATTTCGAAGCACTTTCCTTACAACCTGATTATGATCCACCAACACAAAATGCAAATACTTGTAGTTTCTGCAGCATGCACTCCTTGAGTCAATCCTGAACTCCCCTTCATACCAAAGTATCCTAAGGTCCAATGTGAGGCTATGTATCCTACAGCTTTACAGCTTGGTTCAAACGGAGTCATTAACAGGACTACTTTTCTCTCAGAAATTGCGGAAGGAACCCAGGAAATAATCCTACTTGTAGAAAACTCTTAAGTCTTAAAGTCTTTGAATATTTCAGCAGATATCCAATGACTCGGCATGGTATCAGTTAACACATATAGGCATGAGGCAACTGAAACTACACAGGTCCTCTTAAAAGGTCCATCAGACAGCTGCAGCTGATCCAGAACGCTGCTGCCTTGTCCTCACTAGAACCTAGAAAGTAGAGAAAATCAGCCCAGTTCTAGAGTCCTTCCACTGGGTCCCTGGGCCTCAGAGAATAGACTTGAAACTACTTCTGCACCAGAATACATAAAATATCTATATCTGCTGTTTTATCAACCTTCCAGACCACTCAGGTCTTCTGATTTCAGTCTACTCTGCATCCTTAGAACCAAAACCAAACATGGGGAAGCAGCATTCAATTTTGATGCTCCACTAATCTGGAACAAACTTCCAGAAAGCTGCAGAGATGTTGAATCCCTGAGTTCTTTTGAATCAAGGTTAAAAACACATTTGTTTAGAGTTGCTTATGATTCTTCTATTTAAACTAAAACCTAAAACATATTGGTAAAACTTTCTACTGGGGTTAAAGTTTAATTAGGATTTTCCACCTTGGAACAGACAGCATAAAGAACCTCGCTGTCCACAGTGAGAAGTTCACCGTAAACGAACCCTGGATAAGCTGGGTTCTCCTAGAAGAAGTTAGGAAGAACGTACAGAGCACCGGGAAGTCACTCACTCTTGGTCCAGCCATGGACCAGTTTTAAAAGAATATTCCTCTGTCATACCACTGCAATGTGCTTTTGTTATATTTTTTGTCATTTCAATATACTTTTTTCATTATGTAAAGCACTTTGAATTGTCTTGTTGATGGAATGTTCTATGTAAATAAACTTGCCTTGTCTTTGAGCGTCTGGTGTTGAAGCATCTGAAGGTCATCACAGGCCCCCTGTTGGACCCTCTGCATTTTGCTTACTGGTCAATAGGTCAAGATGATGCAGTCATCTTGGGTCTTCACTTCATCCTGCACCATCTCGACCACCTAGGGACATATGTCAGGATCCTGTTTGTAGCCTTCAGCTCAGCGTTCATCACCATCAACCCAGATGTCCTCTACCAGCAGCTCACCCAGCTCATAGTGCTGGCCTCCACCTGTCAGTAGATCACTATTTTCCTGACTGAACGGCAGCAGCAGATGAGTCTGGGGTGCATCTTCTCCCGCTCAAGAACCATCAGCACTGGTGCCCCCCAGGGGTCTGTTCTTTCCCCACTCCTCATCGGACCAGTCTGTGAAACTCCTGAAGTTTACAGATGACACCATTGTCACCTCCCCTCACCATTCTCAACAACACTGTGTTTGCTGTGGATTACTTCCGGTTCCTTAGAACCACCCTTTCTCAGGACCTGAGCTGGTCCTCCCACATAGCCACTGTTTGGAAGAAAGCCAAGCAGAGCCTGTATTTCCTGCAGCAACTCAAGAAGTGCAACCTTCTAGAGGAAATGCTGAGCAACACTGCCATAAGTCAGTCTATTTTGTGCTCATCAATCTCTGTGTGGTTTGTGCAGAAATAAATATCTGCAAACCTAAATGAACTGACATATTGCTGTATGGAGAGTGAGTCAAAATTCCTCTATAGTAAAGTAAGAAGCTGATGAGGCCAAACAGAAAACTACTGAAGGTCAGAGCTGCTGAAACTGGTTCTACAAGCTCTTCAATTCAGTTTCAATTCAATTCAGTTTATTTATATAGCGCCAATTCACAACACATGTCGTCTCAAGGCACTTCACAAAAGTCAGGTACATGCATTACAATTAATCCAAATCATTGAACAGTGCAGTCAGATTCTGTTATTTATTCAAATTGGATAAAAAGTTTTTCTATCTAAGGAAACCCAGGAGATTGCATCCAGTCAGTGACTTGCAGCATTCACTCCTCCTGGATGAACATGTAGAGACAGTGGACAGTCACTGGCGTTTTGACTTTGCAGGCAACCCTCATACTGAGCATGCATGTAGCGACAGTGGAGAGGAAAAACTCCCTTTTAACAGGAAGAAACCTCTAGCAGAACCAGGCTCAGTGTGAGCGGCCATCTGCCTACGACCGACTGGGGGTTAGAGAGAACAGAGCAGAGACACAAAGAGAACAAAGAAGCACTGATCCAGGAGTACTTTCTATGGGAAGAAAAGTTAAATGTTAATGGATGTAGCTCCTTTAGGTCGTTTCACCTAGAAAGAAGGAACAGTAAAACTCTGAGCCAGTTTTCAAGGTAGAGTCTGAAGAGAGCACATAGAGTTAGTTTACAGTAAAAAGCTCCGTCAGTAGCTATGTCTAGGAGAGAGAAAGGGTTAAACACTGAAAGACAGGGCCATGTGGATCATCGGTAGAGGGTGACCACCAAGTTGTTGCCAGCAGAAGCTCGGACGATGCCCCTCTCCAGACACTTGTCACAGGTAGACACAGAGTCAGGCCAGGTGTAGCTTCTAGGAAGAGAGAAGAGAGAGAACAAAGTAAAAGCTGAAATAACAGCAAAATAATACACAATACATAATACAGAGGTGAAAGTGGTCATTATGTCCTCCAGCAGCCTAAGCCTATAGCAGCATAACTACAGAGATAGCTCAGGATAACCTAAGCCACTCTAACTATAAGCTTTATCAAAAAGGGAAAGTTTTTAAACCTAGCCTTAAAAGTTGACAGGGTGTCCGCCCTCACGGATTAAAACTGGGAGCTGGTTCCACAGGAGAGGAGCCTGATAACCAAAGGATCTGCCTCCCATTCTACTTCTAGAGACTTTAGGAACCACCAGTAAACCTGCAGTCTGAGAACAAAAGTGCTCTGTTAGAAACGTATGGAACAATCAGCTCTCTGATGTATGATGGAGCTAAATCATTAAGGCTTATATGTGAGGAGGAGAATTTTAAATTCTATTCTGGATTTAACAGGGAGCCAATGAAGGGAAGCTAAAGTAGGGGAAATATGATCTCTCTTTTTAATTTTCATCAGAAACTCTTGCTGCAGCATTTTGAATCAGCTGAAGGCTTTTAACTGCATTTTGTGGGACATCCTGATAGTAAAAGAATTACAATGTTCCAGCCTTGAAGTAACAAATGCATGGGACTAGTTTTTCAGCATCAATCCTGGACAGGATATTTCTAATTTTTGGCAATGTTCCGGAAGATGAAAGAAGGAAAATCCTGGAAACCTGTTTAATATGGATTTAAATGACATGTCCTGGTCAAAATAAAACACCAGGTTTTTTTACTTATTATCGGAGGTCAATTTTATAATGCCATCCAGGTTAAGTGATTGACTAAGCAGTTTCTTTTTAAAGACTCCGGTCCAAAGACGACAACTTCTGTCTTGTCTGAATTTAGAAGCAGAAAATTTAAAGTCATCCAAGTTTTTATATCTTCAAGACATGCTTGTAGTCTATCTAACTGGTGGGTCTCATCAGGATTTAGGATAAGTAAAAGCTGAGTGTCATCAGCGTAACAGTGAAAAAATTTATCTATGCTGCTGATAATTTTACCTATTGGAGTCATATATATAGTAAAGAGAATTGGCCCAAGTACTGAAAACCTGTGGTACTCCACAATTAAACCCTGGAGTTTAAAGATGATTTATTCATTTACATGAACAAACTGGAATCTGTCAGACAAATAAGATTTAAACCAGCCTAGTGCTGTTCCCCTGATCCCTACAGCATATTCCAGCCTTTCTAAGAGAATATTATGATCGACTGTATCAAATGCAGCACTGAGATCTAACAGAACCAAGTACAGACACAGTCCATTATCTGAGGCAATAAGAATATCATTAGTGACTTTCAGCAGAGCTGTTTCAGTGCTATGATGAGCTCTGAAACTGGACTGAAACTCTTCAAACAGGTCATTGCTGTGTAAATGCTCACACATTTGATTAGCAACTATTTTCTCAAGAATTTTAGATAAGAATGGAAGATGGATATAGGTCTGTAATTTATTAGTCATCTCGATCAAGCGAAAGGTTCTTGAGTAAAGGTTTAATTACAGCTACCTTAAAAGCTTGTGGTACATATCCATTTACTAAAGAAAATTAATCATATCTAAAATGGGGCTGTAATCAGAGGAACACTTCCTTAAATAATTGGTTGGGATTGGTCTAACATACAAGTTGAAGGTTTAGATAAAGCTAAATTTTTGATAACTTCAGGAAGCTCCACAGGATCAAAAACAGTCCAAACACAGATCAGGTTTCTACAGTTATTTCCAATGTTGTCTCACTTGTTGAGGATGAAGTAATCATCTTGGGGATTGGTCAAAGATTTTTTCTTTAATAGAATCCAATTTTATTTTGGAAGAATCCCATAAAGTCATGACTGCTGAGAGCTAAGGAATGGATGGCTCAAACAGAGCTACGACTCTGTGTAAGTTTAGCAACTGTACTAAGAGAAACCCTAGGATTATTCTTGTTCTCTTCTATTAAGGATGAGAAATAAGCTGTTCTAGCTTGGGTGAAGTGTCTTTTTATACAACAGTAGGCTATTTTTCCAGATTAAGTAGGAATCCTCTAGGTGTGTTAGAGCGCCATTTCTCTCCAATTTCTAACATTGTGCTTTAAAGTACGCAGCTCTGAAAAAAAACCAGGGAGCCTGCCTCCTATGAATAATTCCCTTCTTTTCAAGGGGGCTGCATTGTCTAATGCACCACGCCAATGATGAAGTAACACTCTGAACAAGAGAATCAAATTTGTGAAGGAGAAGACAAACAAAATTATTGCCTCCCACTCTGTTTTTCTGTGATAATGAGCAAATTAAAAGTGAACAGATTCTTTAAAGGTGTTACAGCATCGTCTGATAATGATCTACTATAAATGAAATTTTCTTTCAGGTGTGGAGTACTCGGTTAAAATTAAACTCAAAAGTTATTAAAAAATGGTCTGGACAGCACAGGGTTGTGAGAAAATATTGTAATGTCTGTAACACTCAATGCCATATGTCAGCACAGGTCCAGAGAATGAAGACAAACGTGGGTAGGTTTGTTAATGTTTTGAGTAAAGCCAATTGAGTCTAAGATACCATTAAAGGCTATATTTAAGCTATCACTTTCAGTGTCAACATGAATGTTAAAATCCCCCACTATAATAACTTTATCTGTATTTAACACTAAATCAGATAAAAGGTCTGAAAAACGGATCTAAAAATTGAGAAAAGGGCCTGGTGGACGGTACAAAACAACAACAGAAGTGGTTTTAGGGCTTTGCAATTTGGATGAGAAAACTGAGATTAAATATTCAAAAGAGTTGTAGCTATTGATTGGTCTGGGACTAGTCAATAAATCGGACTGAAAGATGGTTGCTACTCCTCCTCCTCGCCCCAGTATTTCGAGGAATGGAAAATTTAAAATAATTAGTAGAGTTGACTCATTTATAGTAACATAATCCTCTTGCTGCAGCCAGGTTTCTGTGAGGCCAAAATAAATCAATCTGATTGTCACAAATCAGGTCACTAACTAGCAAAGTCTTTGAAGAGAGAGATCTTATGTTCAGTAAGCCACATTTATTGTTTTATTTTTATTTTAGTCTGAGTTGTGTTATTTTTATGAGATTTTTCCTGATTTCCTCTTTTAGATTATTTTTAATCTAATTCAATTGTGGCGTGGGCGGAGACACTGTCTTAAGAGGTAAATGGAGTGGGTAGCAGTACAGAAGCTGCAGAGAGGAGTGTTTTTAAACTACGACCCTTCTTCCTGGTCTGAACCCTGGGTTGTCAGAGGTTTGGAGAACTAATAAATTCGGCCAGATCCTAGAAAGAAGAGCTGCTCCATCCAAAGGGGATGGATGCCGTCTCTCCGGATCAGACCAGGTTTTCCAAATGTTCGCCCAATTATCAATGTAGCCCACATCGTTTTCTGGACACCACCTAGACAGCCAGCGGTTGAATGGAAGCATGCGGCGTAACATGTCGTCACTGGTCAGATCGGGGAGGGGACCAGAGAAATTACGGAGTCCGACATGTTTTTGGCAAACTTACACACCGAAGCAAAACACTAACTTTAGTGACCTCCCAATGACGTAACCGGGTGTCATTACCGCAGCGTGAATAACAATCTTACTGTATTTACGCTTATCCTTAGCCAGCAGTTTCAGGTAGGATTTGATGTCGCCCGTTCTGGCCCCCCCCCTTGGCAGACATTTGACTATGGTCGCTGGTGTCTCTAGTTGCACGTTTCTGACTATGGAGCTGCCAATTACCAGAGTTGGCTTCTCAGGGTGTGTCGCTGAGCGGGGAAAAATCTATTAGAAACGCAGACGGGGTGGTGGTGACCTGTGGGCTGAGATCAAGGACTATGCTTCCTACATACCGTCACCCAGCCGGCCTGAGATCCCGGCTGCGCTGGGCTCTGCTGGAGGACTGCTACAGGGAGCTACCCTCGGTGGCTCCGCGCTGGCTAAGGGGCCTCGGCTATCTGCTGGTTTTTCAAACAGGCGGGAGCCGGGCCTCCAAATCCGACACCCTCGCCTCAAAGCTACAAAAAATGCTACATTTATTACACGTACCATTATCACTAAAGGAGGCAGAGGAGTAACTGAACATCTGACAGAGAGAGCAGGAGAGAGGAGGAGACTCAGAGAGAGAAACAGCAGAACGGGTAGCCATGGTGGAGCTAAAGCTAACGCTAAGCTAGCGACCCCTTACCACTACTAGAAAAAACCGTGTAAAACACGGAGAGTCGCCAAACGTTAAATACAGCAACAGAAAGTATGTGTTTTAACGTGCTTATGTATTATAACAAGTAAGAGATATCAAAGTAGAGAGAAATCAGATCAAACGAGAGAGCCTTCACACACCAAACAATTCACCAAGTGCAAAACAGGAAGTGACGAATACGCCTTACCACGCCTCCAACGCCTGTAGCCAGTCATGGGGTGTACTTAGTTTTTACAGTGACAGTGACAGTCTTATACAAATGACTATATATGCTGAGCTATCAAGTGGAGCTTCAGGCTGCAGTTTACCCAAGCTGTGGATATGGACAAATTTAGAATATTTTATTCTCCTGACTATTGTTTCAGGAAGAAACGTTGGATTTACACACAAAGGGATATTATGAGGCCCAATATTCATGCTACTATTGGGCATGCCAGAAATGTCTGCTTTATCTGCTCTTACAGTATTGCAGTCAGTGTTCTATCAGATATCATACCAACATATTCTCTCCTGTGTGCTCTGAGCAGGACCTGTCACAAAGGCCTTTTGTATCACCATGTCCTGATGCAGAAACAGTCACTTAAAGAGCCAAGAGAGCAACCTCATGTGTCGATCTGAACAGATTCACACTCAGATATAACCTAGGACTGGACAAACAAAGCAAACTTCACAGTCGTCCAATGGTAGCAGTGGGAATCTCCCTGTCTGTGCAGCAGAAAGCTAGCAAACCATTTTAAAAACTAGTGAAAAACCTAATCATGCAAAATATACAGTGTCAGAGAATGGAATAAAAGGAATCTTTACAGAAACCGTTTGTAATGTGTTTTCTAGAGAGGGTTATGTTCCACTCTGTTTAAAAGAGAGAAAACACTGCTGCACAGTTCGTTTGTATCTTTGTAGTTTGTATTTGAGTGCTTTGGTGCGCGTGGCTTTATCAAGTATCCACAAGGACTCAAAGTGAGTCGTCCTCCAAATAAAGATCAAGCCATTAACAATGTCAAACTATCAACACAGATAGACAATCAATACAGATAGAAAACAACAAACACAGCAAAACAACAGGGTGGAAAAATCCAAACCTCTACAGAAATGCCTTCACTGAAAACCTGTGGAACAGAACACAAGTAGCCACAGTAACCAACCCAAATATTTCAAATACAATATCCAAAAGGGACATCTTTAATATGATCTACTACAGTAAAGCAAGACAATAGTCTTACAGTCCATACAAAGCGGAGCAACACTCTCATTACTGCAGACAAAGCCCTGAGACAACTATCCCTCCGTTGCCTTTTCTTGAACTCCTCAATCTGAAGCAGAGACTTGGTCCTGAACCTGAAGGTAGCAGTTTATGGATTTAGAAACATTGCCTCTTTTTTGCCATTAATTAAATTTGGATTAATAAGTGAAATGTTGGTTTCCATTTGCCATCCTCTTTTTGGAGCAAAGCAACTCCAGGATTTTTGATGAAACACATCTATGTAAAGCAAGGTATAAAAGACTGAAATATTTGTGTATAGTAAATAGAGTTAATAGATAACTGTTGATAATTCAACCTATATTTTATTATGTACTTGTTGGTTTCCTGTTTCTCAGTTTTGGTAAAATCCACAGTGTTTCTGACTTTGCTTTCACATGGAAACTGTAAAAGCATTCTCATTTTCTGTGGAGGTTTCCTGACTTTATTAAGTGTGAAAGGATAATCGAAGCAGAAAAATATTGCATCTGTGAAAAATCTGTTACTGCCATGTCCTTGTGTCAATGTCAGGACTCTGCTGCACAATCTCTGTCCGACTGTCACAGAGTCTATGAGTGATAAAAGAATGATGGGACAAGTTGTACATGTAATAAACAGAAATGTCACCTAGATTGCATGCAGTAATAAATGTTTTAGTGTTTCATGTGGGAATGTGACTTTGGACATAAAATAACAAGTGATGATAAATATAAATCTGCAAATGATATGAAGGAAAATATGAGAAAGCATAGAAAGAAATACAACATGTCAATTTTGCCTCTATTTTTACCAAAATAAAAGAAATTGTTGTTAAACCATGTTCAACATGGAGCCGCAGAGCGGTCCATAACTGGATTTGTCTCAAAGCCATCTTCAGAATCAGAATCAGCTTTATTGCCAAGTTTGTACATACAAACAAGGAATTTGACTCCGGTACACTTTGCTCTCTGGGTTCTGTTTTTGCACTACAGAATATACATATTTACAATGTACAATATACACCTATATAAATAAAAAGGTGCATTTGCAACATCTGTCTGCTGTTGTTTTGTACTCTATTGAATGTTCAACAGAGAAACAGCCTGGGGGAAGAAACTGTCTCTGTGGCGGCTGGTTTTAGTGAACAGCGCTCTGTAGCGGCGGCCTGAAGGTAAAACTCTAAACAGTTTATGTCTAGGGTGTGTGGGGTCTGCAGAGATTTTAGCAGCTCTTTTCCTGACCCTAGACCTATATAAGTCCTGGATGGAGGGAAGGTCGGCCCTGATGGTCCTCAGAGATGGTGGTTCCTAGGAACCTGAAGTGGTCCACAGCCGATACAGTGTTGTTGAGGATGGTGAGGGGGGTGTATGGCGGTGGTGTTCTCCGAAAGTCCACCACCATTTCCACAGTCTTGATTGGGTTTAGTTCCAGGCAGTTCTGACTACACCAGTGGACCAGCCGATCCACCTCCTGTCTGTATGCGGACTCATCACCGTCCTGGATCAGTCCAGTAACAGTGGTGTCATCTGCAAACTTCAGGAGTTTCACAGAAGAGTCCGATGAGGTACAGTAATTTGTGTACAGGGAGAAGAGGAGTGGGGATAGAACACACCCCTGGGGGGCACCAGTACTTGTTGATCTGGTTCGGGAGAAGATGCTCCCCAGTCTCACCTGCTGCTGTCGGTCCGTCAGGAAGCTGTTGATCCACTGACAGGTGGAGGCTGGGACGTTGAGCTGGGTGAGCTTCTGGTGGAGGATGTCTGGTATGATGATGTTGAAGGCTGAGCTGAAGTCTACAAACAGGATCCTGGCGTAGGTCCCTGGGTGGTCGAGGTGTTGCAGGATGAAGTGTAGGCCCATCATCAGCCGACCTGTTTGCTCGGTAAGCAAACTGCAGGGGGTCCAGCAGGGGGTCTGTGATGTCTTTCAGGTGCTTCAACACCAGCCGCTCAAAGGATTTCATGACCACAGACGTCAGGGCTACAGGCCTGTAGTTATTTAATCCTTAATCTCCACACTCCTGAGGTCATACGCAGATAAATAGTGTGGCATCATGGGAAACATGTTCAACATGAGCCTGAAGCTGGAGAAAGTACTACAGCTGTGGAAGACCTCCTGTGTGGTACCAGTGGTTCACACATTCGAAGGACCTCAGCAGCTACAAGCTGCTAACACTAACTTTGAATCTGATTAAGATCCTCGATTGGTTTGGTCTTTAACCATCTTTGCCCCGGTGAGGTCTTCATTGGATCCGTTGCAGATTGCCTACCAGCCTGGGGTGGATGATGCCATCATCTACCTCCTGTGAGGATCATGTTCTCTGATTTTTCCAGTGCTTTTAATACCATCCAGGTGGGACTTCTGAGAGACAAGCTGGAGCTTTTAGGACTGGACCACCACCTGTCCCAATGGAAAGCATTTAGGAATGGTGCTTAGTGTGAGAAGAGAACTATAATTTTTATCTGGACCCTGAACAGCAGCCTGAGTTTGTCGTCTTTTAGACTCAACATTTATTCCAGGAACAAGATGGGAACTTGATGCCTATACTGAGTGCAAGCTCTCGTCAAACCTTTTGCAATACCTGCTGACATCACTCAGCAACGGCCGTGTAGCAATAGGCTTCCACTAAAACTAGATGAAAAGTCAGGACATCAAAGTAAAGGTCTGAATTGAGTTTTAAGACAGTTCACACCGAAGAAATTTAATTTTAAAGGATCTAATATCCAAACCTAAACGGATGATAGCAGGGCAATGATTAAAACACTGACAATGATCTCCGCTATCAGTCCAGCAATAGGAGTAGATTGTTGTTACCAGCAGAGGAATAGAGCACTTCAACTGTCTGCTGTCTTAGAATGTGCACAAAAGGTCTTTAGCTTTTATTCTGGGGTTGATTCATAAATTTTTCACCAAAACCCAGCAACTTTGGATCACAGAACCCATCTCCTTACTAAAGGGTATGATGGCTAGACATGCTCATGATGTTTATACTTGGATATGATTGTTTGACCAGATGCACGTGGCTCCTGTAGGCATCTGGAAATTGGATGTCACACAAGGAAGTGTGGGAGAAGAAAGTTTACTAATTTAAAAATGATGAAGAGACAACTGGTTTCCTCTCAGAGCCGAACGCGGGGGATCGTTTATTCAGAACACATCTCTGAATACAGCTTCAAACAAAATCCCAAAGAATCCCAGCCCTCAGTTCCTACAGGGCGTTTTTTTATACAGATACAAAGCAACAGTGTGTATGGGGTCCTCTTGACCAATTGGAATCATCCACAACATTGATTCTCAATCACAGTTCCAAGAATCCAGCCAAACATCTGGAAAAGATCAGATTGGCCTACGTGACAGTTACACAATAACAATCTCATGATTTTGGTCAACCCCTCATTCCTGAGCTAAACTGGACTGCTGAACTAATGTCAAAGTGACCTGGCAGGAGTCTGGGTATCATAAGATACAAGTTTGCTTCTACAATAACAAGTCCATCAGTCATTCCTTACGCCAAGAACATCTCCCTAATGTAATGTGATTCCAGACGGCTTGCATGTTGCTCAGAGTGACCCTTCCCTTATTCCCAGAACAATTTTTCACAGAATTCATCTTGCAAATGGTAAAAACAATAACCACAGAGAAATCTCATTTTCGGCCAATCTGAACAAGAGATCTCTTTTGAATCTAATATGTATCATTATTATCTATTTTAAGGACCTTTCATGCCAGTCAGGTCCTGATTCATCATTCCTATTCACCACAATATATGTAACAGAAAACATTGACCATGTTGAAACTCTGGAGCTAAATATCACAAGAATGGATGCTCCCATTCTATCAGAGTGCATAAACAGCTTGAAACAGTTCAGGTCATTTAAACGACATAAAGACAAACTTAAAGTTATAACAGAAAATAGAAAAACATCAGTTAAATTCTCAGCAGCAAACAGTGTAGTTCAGTCTCTGTCCTTGGTCTTCCTGGAACATTCTTTAGTCTCTTAGATTGGTTCTTTTCAACTTTATTGTTCTGGCATCGCATTTATCCTGGTTCAGGGTCCCACAAAGTCTTCATGTGTCCATAGGTCTCTGAGTCCAACGCCCAAAAATGTTACTTGTATAGCCAGGCTCTGGATTGGTGTCATCCTGAGAGGACAGAGAATACTGACCAGTATCGCGCTAACCCATGACATTAAAGTACCACATCCCAAGTAAACATCCTTCATCCGTATATGATTGTATTCTTGATGTCTCCACAGTCCGATTCCTGTTTGTGTCCACTTTCACGTCCGATTAACTGTTCCACATATTCCCTTCTAAACCATACAAAACTCTAAACAATTAAAGAATATGAAATCAACTAATGCACTTAGTGTCAAAACTTAAGTTGTACTGAAAGGAGACTGTTGTAACTTCAGGGTTAACCCAGGCCAAAATAACAACCAAAACAGATCTGCCTTTTATGAATAAAACTTACCTGATAAAAGAAATTGAAACCAAATACATTCATCTTACCTGCCTAAATTAACAAAAACAGGAGAAAACGTTGTACAACAAAAATGGCAGTTAAACCCTTACTAATCTCCTTTTAGTTACTACATCATACGTGTTATCCAAGCATTAGACGTCAGGAGCCTTTTTCAGATCATAGTCGTAACAGAAGTGTCATATGTAAATTGGGTATCGTTGCATCACCTTTTCTATATGTCCTCAGTGTCCTTTTTCCTGTATTTCCTCAACGTCCTCCTATATCATAGTCCTATGCGATGATGACATGAACAGGGGTGTTATGACTTTCACAGCAGTGCTCAAACTCCAGCCCCGAGTACATAGGAGTCTCAGAAAACAAAATAATTATGAGCCGAAATGAAAATTTAAAACCAAATTTAACAAGTTAAACTTCTAGATTATAATTGTGCTGCAGCAAATATACAATACATAAGGTTCTTAAGAAATAGAATAAATGGTCAAACCATTTTCCATTCAGAAAGAACATTCTTCTAAAAGCTCTCTTAACGAGAACCCAGGTCCAGCCTCCACATCAACGGAGGGTAACGTTCTGTAGGTCAATTTGGTTCCCTCTCATCACCTGTAAAAAGACTACTGATAGAGAGATAGGAACTGCCCCTTTTAGCAGTGATAATCAATTATATTCACTCAGGGTTTTCATGCAAAAGAAAGAAAGAGAAGTTAGCAAGGATAGTTCAAGCAATCACCTTTTCCCCTGGAAGCATGCTTAGTGCCATTCTAACTCACCCTATCAGCACAGATTTTGTCCTAAACTATGTATTTCTGTTATGATTTGGGGTTGTTTGGTTTTTGGTTTCGGGTTTTTTCCTTATGTTTTCACTGCTCAAGTTTTGAATCATGCTTCTGTTTATTATTTTCTTGTTTATGCTTTTTTACCATGTTTTTCTAGTTATAGTTCTATTAGTTTGTTTTCTTGGATTTGCGTTCTGTTCAAGCCATGTTTTGCTCCAGTCACGTTTGTTCTCTCCTGTCAATTAAGTTTATTCGGTTCACCTGCACCTAGTTAATCTGTCTTGCTTCACCTGGTTCACCCTCCATAAATACACACCTGTTCAGTCACACATTGCGGAAACATTTCTCAAATCATGTCTTGTTCTCAGATCATGTCTTGTTTTGTGGACCATGCAATGCCTGTCTAGCCAGTCTGCTTCTGTTTTGTTCCTGCCTCTTCTGAGAGTGAGTTTTTGTTTTCTTTATTAAATCGTTTTTCACCTACCGTCATGCTGCCTCCTCGTCTGCATTCTGGGGTCCCACATAATAACAATTTCTCCTGAAAAGAGATAGACTGACATTGCTAACTACTGTGTTTTTGTACAGTAAGTCAAAATAAGTTGAACAGTCTGGTGCACATTTTATTATCATTCAGAAATTAGTATTTTATAATACCGTTTGTGACCTCACCTCATGTGTTATTTTATTCTCAAATCGATCTCATAAACTTTTGACTTAACCCCCCTTTGATCAGAAAGATACATCCTAACATTTAGATGTGTTATTCAGGCTTCCCCGAAAAGCTCAGGTTTCAGTTCAGTTTATTTATATAGCGCCAATTCACAACACACGTCGTCTCAAGGCACTTCACAAAAGTCAGGTACATACATTCCAATTAATCCTAATCATAGAACAGTGCAGCCAGATTCAGTTATTTATTCAAATTGGATAAAAAGTTTTTCTGTCTAAGGAAACCCAGCAGATTGCATCCAGTCAGTGACTTGCAGCATTCACTCCTCCCGGATGAGCATGTAGAGACAGTGGACAGTCACTGGTGTTGACTTTGCAGCAATCCTTCATACTGAGCATGCATGTAGCGACAGTGGAGAGGAAAAACTCCCTTTTAACAGGAAGAAACCTCCAGCAGAACCAGAACCAGGCTCAGTGTGAGCGGCCATCTGCCACGACCGACTGGGGGTTAGAGAGAACAGAGCAGAGACACAAAGAGAACAAAGAAGCACTGATCCAGGAGTACTTTCTATGGGAAGGAAAAGGTAAATGTTAATGGATGTAGCTCCTTTAGTCGTTTCACCTAGAAAGAACGAACAGATAAACTCTGAGCCAGTTTTCAAGTTTAGAGTCTGAAGAGAGCACATAGAGTTAGTCACAGTAAAAGCTCAGTCAATTTCCATGTCTAGGAGAGAGAAAGGGTTAAACACTGAAAGACAGGGCCATGTGGATCATCGGTAGAGGGTGAGCATTAAGTTGTTGCCAGCAGAGGCTCGGACGATGCCCCTCTCCAGAAAGGTGCTACAGGTAGACACAGAGTCAGGCCAGGTGTAGCTTCTAGGAAGAGAAAAGAGAGAGAACAAAGTTAAAAGCTGAAATAACAGCAAATAATGCAAAATTGAAGAGTAGTGTGAGAATGTAGCGAAGAGAGTGAAAGTGGTCATTTTGTCCTCCAGCAGCCTAAGCCTATAGCAGCATAACTACAGAGATAGCTCAGGATAAACTAAGCCAACTTTCCCCTCTAACTCTACATAATACATGAGCCTTGTCACTTTTGTACTTCAAATGGTCCTCTCACTGACAGTTAAATAATGTTTCTTTTTTGATATTAGATGCTGTTTTTTAAATGAGAGATGCATGTTTGAGATGATGCATCCCAGTTTATTCAATGGAGAAGGAGATCTGTAGTTTTCAACTGCCACTAAACTGTCACTGTGGGGCTGCCGTGGTAAATCAGGGGTAAATCAGTCTACCTCTATCCCACTTCACATCTGTCTGTCTCCTCTCTCTCTCTAGTTCTTTAGGCAATTTTAGTTTGTTTTTGTCTTTTTTCAGCTTTTAGTTGTTAATTCTTCCTTGTTGCTTTGCAGTTCATGCTATTTTTATTTTAACATATATTAGCATTGACTTCAGCTTCTTCAGGTTATATTTTCTTCAGTTTGCTCCAGTATCATCTAGCTCAGCTGGTCGTCTTTTTAGGTTTTGTCAGTTCTTGCATTTCAATAACTGTTTCAACAAGTTATTATGAGGTAACTTCACCTAGTTAAGCTATTTTCCACTGATAGTCTCCCTTTTTAACAGATCAGATGACAATTTTCCTTTGCTAATGTTTCTGCTATTCTGTTAATTTATCAGATTTCAGCTGATATTCTATAGTCAACTTCATCTTGTTTCTGCAAGCATTCAGCTGGAGATGTCAGCTTACAGAATTCCAAGTTTTCTTGTTTATTCACATTCTGTGCCGTTGGATGTTTGAAAAAGATTGTATCTTCATGATACTAACTTAATTTAACCACTGCTTCTCTACTAATATTCAAATTATATGATACTTCTTCTCTCCTGCCTGTATTGTCAGTTTTCTTTCATTTAAAAGCTGGCATCCAGTATCAGAGATCACAGCTCCGTAAGGGTTTGTTCCTCCACACATTCTCTTATCTAAAAGATCAGTTTTAACAGTTATGCCAAATGTTTAGCCCTTATTCGTCTGTATTCGGGGTGCGAATACTCAATGGATTTTTGTGCTTTGTGCAAGGAATGTGATATTTGGCGTTGTCTCTCCAACGCCTGGAACTTCTCAAAAAGAAGATAAACAGTTCCTAAGGAGGCAGTTCAATCCTTCCTCCCATTACATAGCGTCATAGTCTGAGACAGCCTCGTCTAACACCGCTGCAGTTTTTCACCAACAAAGATTAAGTTAATTTATAATTGTCTGTACACACAGTCAAGAAGTTCACCATTTGGCTATTGAAAGACATCCAGATCACATTGTACTTTCTCTATTTGCGAAAGAGATGTCAAAACTACATTTTGCCTTCAAAGGGAACCTTGCTTTTTCCTAAGATCTTCCCTTCAGTAAGAAACATTTATTAAAATTCATTGTTTAAAGAAAACAAGAAACCTATTTTATTATGTACATATAGACTACCATTGTGCATCCCAAACACTAATTTATCTGTGAAAGACTTACTTGCAAAGATTTAGAATCCAGTATCCTATACTGTAAAAAACATATCGAAGGCACTTCACAAAAGTCAGGTACATACATTCCAGTTAGTACTAACCATTGAACAGTACAGTCAGAGTTAGTTATTTATTCAAATTGGATAAAAAGTTTTTCTATCTAAGGAAACCCAGCAGATTGCATCCAGTCAGTGACTTGTAGCATTCCCTCCTCCCGGATGAGCATGTAGAGACAGTGGACAGTCACTGGCGTTGACTTTGCAGCAATCCCTCATACTAAGCATGCATGTAGCGACAGTGGAGAGGAAAAACTCCCTTTTAACAGGAAGAAACCTCCAGCAGAACCAGGCTCAGTGTGAGCGGCCATCTGCCACGACCGACTGGGGGTTAGAGAGAACAGAGCAGAGACACAAAGAGAACAAAGAAGCACTGATCCAGGAGTACTTTCTATGGGAAGGAAAAGTAAATGTTAGTGGATGTAAGAGATAATACTACACCCTTTTATCAAACTTTTGACAGGTGAACTTGTGAACTGAAGGGGGGTCATGGGGGCGGGGAGGTCATGGGTCAATGGGGTGGGCTGATGGGTGTAACCGTGCATGCTGATTGGTTGTCGTCATTAGGGGCGAGACATTAAATGAACCAATTATAGTACAGGGGCGTGTTTAAGGGTGTTACGGTGAAAACCTTAAATGAACCAATGAAAACACACGGGGGGGTGTATGATATAAATAAAACAAGGCAAATATGGTATTATCAGAAACTGTATGGCATCAGCACCAATTGAAATAGAGGGGGTTTGTTTGTAAGCCTCGTTAAACCTTGAATAACCCAATGAAAACAATGGGGCGTGCTTTAGTGTTTGCTTCAAATACAGGCATAAAACTCAGCACTCAGCACTTTACATGCAGCATTCGTTCAGCAATGGTTAGAGTTAAGAGAGTTCATCGTCAAGCGGAGGAGAAACGCAACGCGTGCCAAGATGATGAACAAGCAACTGCATCATCTATATCATCTACTTCCTCATCTGAGATACCGATCGGAATTCCCGTCATAACATACTCTACCGATGATGAGGATCCAACTTCAACTTCAACAACCACAGTTGAAAATCAGACCTCGGTTGGGCCAAGAGGTACGTCAGTTCTGTGCGAAACCCCAGTGACCATCTACCAGCATTCATCCCGTGAATTGAATGCTCCTAAGAAATCAACATACTACCTTTGCAAGGTACAAAGACCCCCGTTGGACACTCTTCAGGAAGAGTGGTCTTTGGAGCAATATGGCCTGAGGGGTAGCTGGGGGTATATTTCCATGTATGAAATAGGAGAACTCTGCCTGTATCAATTGGATCAAGACGAGGTATTTAATGGATCATTGGCTCTGTGTACTCTCACCCACAATGACTGGGCTGTGTTAAGGCTTGCAATCCTGCACCTTAATGATAGCCCTGAAACAGTCTCATTGCAGGAGAGCAAGGATGAAGAAGAAAATGAACTGTCTCCTCGACCTGCAAAAAAGGCGAGAATTTTTCATATGCCATCCGATTTTGAAATAACTGAGAGTGTTGGGGTCAAAAACCACAGAAATTGGTCGCTGGTCTTTTCAGGCAAGCAGACGCAAGAACAACCGGACGTACCCCTCAGATCTGTTTGTGCTGGAGGCGTTCAATCAGGACTGTGGCATATTCAAGACAATGCTGGCTCTGCCGTTTGAAGCTTGGGCAGAGAAGATGAGTACAATTGGACAGCGTCTTTCCAACCTTTTCCACAACTCACGCAGTTGGATCGATGTCATGTCAGTGAAAAAAAAAACGCTGACGTTCCCTGTTTTACATCTAAACCACACCCTCTTCGGAGGACCCGCCCCCTTCCTATGATATATATTTGGGGGGGATAACAGCAAGCTCAAAGACACTGAGAACCGAATCCTGAGAATGAGTGAGGCGTACGATAAAACAACATACAGGGACCTCTACAACCACTGAGCAGAGATCCACTTCTCTCCTGAGCACGATGAAAGCTTCAACATTGGACCGTATCATCTGCCTTCCCCGGACCTCTTCTCACCATCCACCTCAACGTCCTCATTCTCTGAGACCCACTTCAGTCCTGCATCACCTACAGGATACAACATGAAAATGTATCAACCGCCTTCTCCAGACCTCTACTCACCATGGCTGCTATTCATGGCTGAGTCTGTAGACGCAAATATCCAGCATGAAGACAAGAAGGTGGTCGTGGAGGACGAGGTAACTAGCGGCTACTCCACTCTCGCGAACCACCTACACAAACCCTGGAACCGCTGACAGGCCCCTCAGCCTTCAGCGGAGGATGAGAGTAACCAGGGGGATGAAATTGACGGTTGGTTCTCAACCGGCCTCATCAATACGGTGAAAACAGCGATACTTCATTTATTCAACATAACCTGTTTGAATTATATCAGAGAAACCTGTTATGGGTGCATAACGAACCACCCGAGCCAGCGTCAGCACCAATGCCTGGAGGTATTGGGGGAGGATTATTACCAAGTCAACTTTCAACGCATCGTGCGACGGCTCGTAACCCCCAAACTTGTTCCTGCTATTCAGAATCTTTTGATACTTCGGCGCATACAAGCAGATGACTTCAGAGTGAAAACGATTGGAGAGACGGTTTTATATGAACTGAAATCGGTACAAGGCATTCACAGTGCAATAGCTGACATGTATGATGGTATGGCCAAAGAAAAATACCTCAAACAACTTAACTCTATTTCAGAGTGCTACAGACTGACGAAGTGATCTCACATGTTTGATGACTTGTATCATTTTTAGTATTCCAGTACTTTAATTAATCTGCATTATCTGATTTTTCTTCTTACTATTAAATACAATTAAAGTTGGAACATATTAACCTCTCCTGAAAGTGTTGTTTAAAAGCTTGCAGTGTTTGAATTAATCTGTATTATCTGATTGTGTTTTTTTCTTTTTTCTTTTTACTATTAAATACAAAAATAAAAAAGGGATAAATCTACCCTCCGGTGTGTTTTTTCTCTTTATTTAACAAGTAATCATCAGAGTGACCATAAGGCAGAGATGGCAGGAAGACGGTTGATGAAGAAAGTATATTATAGCCCTTCAAATCCGGGAAGTTTTGGGGGTATAGATAGGTTGAGGAGGGTTATGCAAGATAAAACGGAAAAGAAGGTTGTGGTTAAAAAAGTTAAAGAATTTTTATCAGGAGAAGATACCTATACTCTACATAAACCTGCAAGAATAAAGTTCCCGAGAAACAGAGTTTTTGTCACCAGACCATTGAGGCAGTTCCAGGCTGATCTCTGTGACATGCAAGCTCTGGCCAAGGAAAATGATGGTTATAATTATTTATTAACCATCATTGACATCTTTTCAAAAAGGGCGTATGTACGGGTTTTGAAGAGGAAAACAGCCGCTGAGGTGGTAAAGGCATTTGAATCAGTTTTTAAAGAAAGTTAGATCCCCAAAAAACTTCAGACTGATGCCGGTAAAGAATTTTTAAACAAAAAATTTAAGGTTTTAATGGTTTCGCTACAGCGAGTGAAGCAAAAGCTTCTGTGGTCGAGAGACTTAACCGCACGTTGAAAACAAGGATGTGGAGATATTTTACAGCTAACAACACCCGGCTATACGATGATGTCCTGCAAAGCCTAGCTAGAAGTTACAACGACAGCTACCACACCAGCATTAGCGACTTCAGTGATATGGTTACTCTGACGTTTAACCCCGCCCACTACCTTCCAGTTTCCAGAAGACATATTGAAAATATCCATATAGAAATTAAATCGGACCGAAATGTTCCTGTAAATTTCGTCCACGGAAAGACCGTCATAAGACTACACTTCAGACCGGTGATATCACAACGTAGCCTGAGATAAATTTGTATTTGTATAACCTATTCCAAGGATGTATATAACATCTAAGTACGATTAGTTATCATTCATATTCCCCTTGATCCTTCAACACTGTGCACCAAGCAGGCAAGAGAGAACATGGCACAGCTAAGTCTGAAACGTGATCCGAATCGGTTTGTAAATTATTATGTAAGTCAATCAGGCTGTAATCTGCCAGGTTTTTATGGGGCTCCGGTAATGTACGGACGCGGAATTGGATCATTATTTTCAAAATTATTTCGCTTCGTATCTCCTCTGGTTAAAAAAGGATTTGCTATTGCAAAACCCCATCTGAAAACAGCGGCATCAAATATAGCTTCTGACGTCATAGGTAAAGCCGTGAGTAAAATGAGTGGTTCAACACACACCGACAGTCAGGAAGGTTCAGGAATTATGGTTTTATCCAAAAAACCCAGAACAAGACCCCCTGGTAATCGTTTAAGGACGGTTAAAAAACAACGACAAGCACGAAAAAGGAGATCAGTCGGAGCTGACAAACGAAGAGGACGGAAGTCTTCCGCAAGTTTTGATATATTTAAATAATGGCTCTTTTACATAACAAATTGTCAGAGTGCACGCTGGCAGAGTTGGACTTATTTTCTGCCCCGATGACGCAGCTATCGATCGAAGATAAAATTTACACCGAGATCCAGCCTTTATCAGCAATCACCGATGGAGGCCCGATCTAGTTTTTCATTCCGGGAGACGGAGAAAAGTATCTGGATCTCAACGATACACTGTTGCATGCAGGAGTGAAAATTACTAATGAGGATGCAACAAACCTGCCGGATGATGCACCTATAGGGCTCATCAACTACCCGTTAAACACAATCTTCAGTCAGTGTGATGTCACTCTCGGGGATCGATTGATTTAACAATCCAGCGACACACATCCAAATAGAGCCATGATTGAGACATTGTTAAACTTTTCTGAGGATTCTTTAAAAAGCCAGTTTAGCTCTGGTCTTTTTTATAAAGACACAGCCGGGGCTCTGAACTCTATCGTTACAAATAACGGCCCTAACCAAGGTCTTAACAGCAGAGCAGGTTTTACGGCAAAATCCAGGGAGGTACATCTCCTAGGCCCCCTGCATGCAGACATATTTTTCTGCGAGAGACTTCTTTTAAACTCTGTTGACCTCAAAATTAAACTTACAAGAGCCAACGACACCTTTTGTCTCATTGCAGCAAGAGACTTGACTTTCAAACTTAGGATATTAGGAGTCTCTCTTTTCGTCAAAGAAGTTACCGTCTCTCCAGCCATTCGATTGGGGCACGCTGCAGCTTTAATGAAAGCAAATGCTCTCTATCCACTTTCACGTATGAATGTTAAAACATATTCCATCCCCGAAAATTCAAGGGTGTGCACCCAAGAGAATCTTTTCTTAGGTGTCTTTCTCAAGTATGTGGTGATTGTGTTACTGGATCATATCGCTTTTACAGGAACACGTGATCTCAATCCGTTTGACTTGTGTAAGGATGGTAGACAAATTCCTGCTAAGGCCTTCCAACCCAGCTTTAACCAAGGCAATTCAGTGAGAGAGTATTACAACTTGTTTACGGCTACAGGACGACATCTATAAGATGTTCCACTGAGTGTATCTTGTCAGGAATTTAATCAAGGATACTCTCTATTCACATTTAATCTTAACCCGGGAGAGGATGCAGATGCTCTATCTCCAGTTTCCAGCGGAAATTTAAGATTGGAAATGCGTTTCAGAAACCCGTTGCCTCATACCACCACGCTGATCATCTACGCTTGTTATGACTCTATTTTAGAGATTGATTCAAAGAGGTATGTGCTGGTGGATTATTATTAATATAATCAGACATGAATAATCATGAAATTGAGAACCTGCTGCATCATCTGCTGGGAGATTTGTTTTGCGGTGTATGTGTGTGCGACCAGCTACCGGTGCTAGCTGACAAATTCCCAGGGCCGGCCTACTTTATTGTGAACACATATCCTTCACACATGCCTGGAGAGCACTGGTTAGCTCTGACTTTGGATGAGAATGGTAAAGCCAGCTTTTTTGACTGTTATAGATTCTCTCCGGATTTCGAGTTCTACCCGTCAAGTATCGTAACATTTTTAGAAGACAGATCCTTAAAAATATTGTATCATAATAATCAGCTTCAAAACACTCTTTCCACAATGTGCGGTCACCATTGCATTTTTTTATCTATGTCATAGAGCATGCGGATTAACACTGGAGCAAGTGTTGTCATAATACACTGGAGATGTGGTTAAGAATGATTAAATGGTGTCTAACTTTGTGAAAAAATATCAGAAATGTGTCATTAATCAAAGTTCTACAGCCTTAAAACATTGCTTTTTCCTAAGATCTTTCCTTCAGTGACAACATTTATTAAAATTCATTGTTTAAAAAAAAACAAGAAACCAATTTAACTATGTACACATAGACTGCTATTGTGCATCCCAAACAATAATTTATCTGTGAAAGACTTGCTTGCGAAGACTTAGAATCCAGTATCCTATACTGTAAAAACCTTTCAGTCCTTCAGGATTTAAAATTTTGTCAAGTTCCAGTTTTAGATTCTCTAAGCACTTCGGTCCTCTTCCCATTTTAATTTTCTGCTGATTCGAGTTTTTGGCATTTAAAGTACATTCAATGCAATTAAATCCACTATTGATGTTTGTATTGAGTGCTTCTCGCCTCTGAATATTGTTTCATATTCTCCTGGTGATGCTTTATTTCTTAGCAACTTTCCTAAGTCAAAACCTTGTTCTTTATTCGCTTTCAGCTCTGTCTCTGTCCTGGGATCTAATCCAAAAACCATTTCCTGACCATACTCGCCTTCTGAAGAATGTTTCCTGGAAACATCTGCTAAAGTTTAGAATTGAAGTTAAATCACATAACACTTACATTGAGCATCAGTTCAACATTGACATTTTCAGCTAATATGTTAGAGGGTAAACTTCCCACAGAGTTTTTTGGGATCTAGGGTAAAACATTAAAAACATTAAAACTGTCATAATTCACCATTAGTATTGTTGTATTAATTTCGTTTGAATTTTTTTGTGCATTTGTATTCCTAGCCCTGAATTCTTTTATTTTCTCATCCGTTAGTCCTTAACATGTAGTGTATAAAGTCTAATCTCCTAAATTTTATTAAGTAATTTAAAATGTGTTCATGCATGAGGATTAGGATCAATTTATTGTCACTTATCAGTCGTTTTGTTATAATTGTGGCTCATGGTTCTACTTCCAGATTTCTAGAAATATTGTTCTGTTGTCATTATGAAGAAAATAAGGTTGTTTCTTATGCAGCAGTATTAAAGAGTTCTAATACTTTGACATATTTCATGCTTCCTGTCTTACAACACACGGAATTGAGCCAAATGCTGTCTGCTTCCAGTTTTTGTTGGACGACTTTTATCACAAGAATGTTCATAATTCCTCAGAGTTCTAACTGTCTCTCTCAGTAGTTGGTTGGATATAAAAGGTATCAATCTGCAAAATAATCTCAGAATGCACCATAACAGGATCTCTGTTTTAACCTAACACCTTTTTATGAGGGAGAAAGGAAAATCTTATACATCTTATAATCACTAACCGTATGTTTGATTTTGTGCATAAATCATCGTTCGTTTAGCTGTTTCCCAGTTCATTCATTTCTCAAATTAAATTGCATATTAATCATATTGGTTTTGCAGTTATTTCCAGGTATGTTTTGTAAGTAAAGACTTCTAAAATAAAAAAAGAAAAAAGAACCAAATTCCTTTTTCCAGAAATCCTCAAAAAAACCAAAATAAAAAACCTCCTCCTTTAAACCAAAAGCTCAGAACTTCTGTTGAATTTTATCCACTAAAAGCGTACTTTTAAGCAAGTCACCTCCAGTCTAACATCATAAACAACTATCTGAACTTGTGAAAATTTTTGTCAATGTTCCACAATTTTCCTCTTTCTAAAACATATTTTTTGATGCCTCTAATCCTTAGGAAAACCCCTACCTTTTTTCCAAACACTGATATTTTTCAGCAATTTTTTACATTCAGCACAAAAAATTTAAAAAAGGTAAAAAGGGAAGACTCTTCAAAAGTATAGTTTTTTGAAGAAACTTAGTAAACTGCTCACCGGTTTTTTCCCATGCATGTGAAAAATTCAAAGTTTTTATAACATCTTTTTCTATTTGGGACAACTCAAGAAATATTTAATGAACTTTTTTTTTTGTGTTATCCCAAACATAATGTGTAAGTTAAGTAGGTCTATAGTATTTGAATAATATTTATGTTCAAGCTCAGTTACTTCCAATGAAGGTTTATTTTGTTGCCATGCCAAGATTTTTTTTAATTTTAGTTTACCCTATTTATATTTTTTTCCTTTTGTAAAGGTAACTGTGTCAAAATAAGTCAAATATTTCAAGTGATCCATGCCTAGTTTGCTATTTAGTCTGCTTAGCAACTGAAAATAGTTTATAAATGTCCCTTCATTCACTTGTTGTCCTGGGTATGTGAATGCTTTATTTTTCAAATGTACTCGACACATGGATTGTATTGTAGGACTGACTCACCGGTATCCCTATGGCCACCTCCAGTTTCAATTAGATAAATCATGAAGCGACATTACGGTTGTTTCTGGCTCTTACCTTCCCCTATGTAACAGAGCATTTGATAACATTTGTATGTCTTCCATAGGAACAAGGTGGGTAGAATGCGAAAGATTAGCAGCTTCCAAAAAAAAAAAAAGAAAAGAGAAGACTTAAAGCAATACAGTTAGTTATTTGTTAGTCAGATTTTAAATGCAACTCATGAAATCAAACCCTGGGCCTGTTTGTGTCACTTAATATTGAGGCTGAATCTGTTCCAACATGAAACATCTCTGGTCCCATAATGTCCATCTGTGTCGCTGCACATTTCATAGTTGACAGTTTCAAAGAACATCATGGTAACGTCGGACGTGTACCTATTTCTTATGCAGAAAGGAACAAAGTAAAAAATTAATTAACCACATTTAATTCACATTTCTTTTATATTGAAATAAGATTCCCATAAATTAAAAAAAAATTAAACAAGCAACAAAGGATTCAAATTAAAATGAAAATAGTAGCTTAAAATTGACTGCAAAGATATATATGAAAGTTCCAACCAACAGGTAATCTGTTTCTGATCCCGTATGGTTACTTATTTGATTGTTTTCACCTAGTTTCCCTAGTCTGATCACTAAATCTGCTTCTGAACTCATAGATACTGTTCTAAAATCAGTTCTTCAGCTTTTTAAGGTCAAGACATGAACAATGAAACATTTCTGTGTATTTCGTAGTAGTAACCTAACCTGTCTATTAATGTTATACAGCTTCTCAGGCTCTCCTCCGCCCCCCTTTAACCATGTCTTAGTAAGTGGGGCGTGAGCCATTTTGCAAATTTTGACTTTGTCAGACTCCTAATTCCCATTACAGTATTTGCTCAAATGGAGTATAAATTTGTTTAAAATGTCTGGTTACTCTAAGCTTTTTAATTTGTCCCATTTTAACATCTTCAATATCTTATCAACCTTTATAAAGCGAAATTGTATTTATCTTCTAGTTGGAGCTCAAAAAGCAATGAATTATTATTATGAATTATGAATTATTATTTTTTTGGATGATTGAGAGATATTTGGTTATTTCTAGGTTTTGTAAACAGAAAAATTAATTTAATTTATCTAAGTGAATCTTTTTAGCACATCTTGCAATTATCTCTACAACAACTGGTCTGATCTAGCTGGGCTGTTCAGCGAGGCTTCGTGCTGTCCTGTCCAAAGCCTTGTTAACGTGTGTGAAGACCATTCTTTTGCTCTGCCTTTTATTTTGTCGGCCCCAGCATTCTTCTCTGTCATCTGATGTCTGAGCAGGCCTTGCACCAGTGCTCTGTCGTCCACGCAGGTTCTGCTGTGGACGATGAGTTTGGTTCTCCAAATTAACAGGCTGTAATTCGCTGCGTAATCAGTCAGAAAGTCACAATATATCAGGCAGCTTCCTTCATGAGACTTTGCCTTGATATGACAGACACAATATTTTTAACCCTTCTGCCTTAACCAACCATTTCCATTCTTTAATAGCTGCATTATTGTTTCTGCAAGATGAGTTTATTTGTTTATTTATTTATTTTTAAGCATAAAAACTTTATGTTTGTAAATTTTATCATGCCACTGTTTATAAAACTTTGAGAAACACATTACATTTTCATCTTTCTAATATTAATTTTGTTTAGGTACTTGGCAAAAATTGGCAAAGTTCTCTCAATAGCAAAATTCATAATATTTCCATTGTAATTTTTTTAATTATAAGGCGATGTAGCACATATCATAAACCAGTAACTAGCTATTCATATGTTCCTTATATGTTTAGTTTTTTCATTAAGTCATTGTATTACTCTGTCCCCTAATGTTTAATCTAAAGAAACAATAATTCTAGCATTGACCAACTCAAATCTCTAGTAAAACCTTTTTCTTCCTACAATAAATTGATTCCTGTCACATCACAAGTCTTTTCTCTTCACCTGTCAGTCAGATATTAATTATTAAATCAATCTGTTTTTCATTTTTTCCTCTTGGTTTGTTACACCTCTCACTTTCTGACTTTTACATTGTTCGACATAATAAAATAACAAAACCTTATATTACACTAAAAACACATTTGCATTATAACTAAGCAAGGATAAAGCTTAGACTGACATATTGTATTATCCCACCATTAAGGCTAATGAAATAGTTTGAACCTGATCCAAGAATTTGTTCCACCCACAAGAATATTTTTTTTAAGTTGATGCTTTCTCTGGTGTTTTTTAAGTTTAAGAACTCGAAATATGCCACAAAATAAGGAATATACCTTGATAAAGATTAATTTCTGATTCTATACATTTAGAGAATTTCTTTCCATTAAATTTCTACAAAATGTGTAATAGATTGCATGATTAAACTTTCATTATTCTTTACAGAAGGCAAACCACAATGATATGTGACCCATTTTATCAGTAAAACATTAATGAACTACAGTAAAATTAAAACTAGACATTTGAAACTCTGGGCCCGGCCCCCTTTGAGAACCGTCCTTGTGGCGGGGAACTGGGAGCCCCCCTGACTTTTTCTTTCCTCCTCCCAACCACACACATGCTGAATCCCATACCAGCTTTAACAGAAGTGCAACACAATTTCCTCCATTTCAGAAACGTTCTTCACTTAAACATTCAGTTAAACCCCATACAGACTTAAACATACCAGTTGTCCTTTGATAGTTAAGAAAATATAATATAAACACCTTACTTTGTATTTACACAAAAGTCTGCCTGCATCAGGCAGTTAACACTTGAGCTTCGACTAGAAAAGAAAAAAATTAGATAACCTGGATTCTCACTTCAATTATGGACATTCTATCAATTTCTTGCGCATTTGTGAAGTTAATTTAGACTCCAAGGTAACGGCAGACCACTCTGCGCTCACTTGAATTTAAACTATTTAGTTGTTCAATCATAAGTCCGGACTTTGTGAGCACTAAGAGGCCCGCACCCAAGGAGTTCCTAAAAACCTGTCATACTTCTGCGAATAAATTGTCGAAAATAAAGAACAAAGGAAAAGAAAAAAAAATGGATAAACAAATGTTAGTGACAATAACCCACATGTATGACATACGGATTCAACACTTAGATGAACACAGACACAGACACATGGACACACATTTAGAGAAACAATTAGACAGACATATGCCGGCATTTGACATTCATACTTTTTACATCATATATACATTTTGCTCCCCACATTTGTGTGTGTCTTTTCTTTGTTTCTGTGTGTGCATGTGTACGTGTTTGTGCATGGGTGCTGTGTGTCACACAAGCACACTCTTTTCGTCATACGCTGGAGGAAAGCAAGACACAGTGTGTGTGCAGGCGCACACACACACACACAACTTGCAACCGGAAATTCCATTCCTCGAGCCTGCCTGCAGAGAGCTTTTTTTCCTTTTTTTTAGCTTTCAGTCAGTTTCTACCAGAAACTCCTTATTTAAACCCCTATTTAAAGTATGTGTTCATTCTAATCAAAGTACACAAGTTTCTTTAGGTCTATCCCTCAAGAGTGAATAAACGATTCAAGCAGTAATTTTAACCAGTAACACAGCTATATCTACAGTACATTTGACTTGGGCATAACTCAACACTTAACCCATAGGAACCAGAAAACAATTCAAAGCAAAGCTTCTGGTGCGCACCACAAAAGCTCATTTGTTGTTTTAACACAGCAAATGAAACTTTAGAAAACACATAAGGTAATCAAAATCAAAACATGCAGTTTTCATCTCTCATCACATGCTTCAATGGCCACACTCATACAGATTTCAGTCTGACATCGCATACAACTCACATAAATGCAAAACACCATCGTTCATACATCATTCAGAGATTCACCCATTCATCTATTTGCCATACGCTGCCGATCCAAGCCTTTTCATTCATATATCTCATCCACACTTTTTATACTTTTTTCACAACCTTTCTTGCCCCCGGGGGTCCACTGACCTGATTAATAGTTTGTTGATGGTCAGGCGAGTCACTTTCAAAATTATCACGTGTGCACACATTTTTAATTATTAGATACATTAAGTTAAACCAAATGTCCTGTTTAATTTGAAAGGGATACATCAGATTTCGTTCACTTGAATTAATAACCAAAGTGGAGGACCTATGGACAGCCGTATTTCTAAAGTGTAACAGAAGAGACAGATGATCTTACCCCTTCTGGTTCGATGGGCCCGTTTCAGCAGTTCATTTCCCTCCACCTGGACCGACCACTTTTCCCTTCTCCCTCAGCAAAAACTGCCCCACGTTGGGCGCCAATATATGGGAGAAGAAAGTTTACTAATTTAAAAATGATGAAGAGACAACTGGTTTCCTCTCAAGAGCACGACACGGGGGACCTTTTATTCAGAACACATCTCTGAATAACATCTTCATACAAAATCCCAAAGTATCCCCAAAATCGCTTTGATGAGTCAAGATATATATACAACAGTCATATCATTGTTGTGTATGTGAGACTTTTTGACCAATCAGATGTACCATTTCACTTATGCACATTTTGGCGCTCACAACATTGATTCTCAAGCACAGTTCCAGCAATACAAACATGTGGAAAAGATCAGGTTGGCCTACGTGACAGTTTACAATAACAATTTCATCACTTATCTGGACTGCTGAACTCTAAAGTCAAGGTGACCTGGCAAGAGTCAGTGTATCATGACATTTCCTGGCTGAACTACAATAACAAGCCCATTACTCATTTCTCTTGCCAAGAACTTTTCTCTAATGTAATCAGTTCCCAGACAGGCCTGTTTCCTTATGCACAGAACAAAGAATTCACATAATTAATCTTTGCATATGGTAAAAACAATAATAACACTTTTAATCTAACAAAGAAAGCTTTATGCTTCCACATAAGCAAGAGAGCACCAGTGATCGCTGGGTTCAGCAGCAGATGGAGGAGGCGATGAGACATCTGCCAGCTGATCTGGAGGTTCTGCCCTCTCCACTGCTGCTGGAGCAGATGGAGTGTGAGGCGGTTCAGCGCCATTCTCCGCCTGCTCCCCTGGTTGCACACCCAGATCCGGCAGCAAAGCCGACGTCCTCATCACGCTGCAAGGAACGTTGTCGCGAAGCGAGGAGGTGGGTCCCATGCCCGCTGACGTGTGGGCTGCAGCGAGTAATCCCGCGTCTTAGTTTACCACAGCACTATCACCCAGGCTCAATGCAGCTCCGCGCATGCCGTCTTCGCTCGCTCCAGTCCGGCGTTCTGTGGCAACACCAGACGAGCAAGAGGAGCGGTTAAGGTTTTTTGCTCGCCAGATTAAGAGCTTCAGGAGGACCAGTCTCCTGTATTCCTCTCCTCAGTTTAGGGAGAAAATCAGGAAGATGGAGGAGGATTACCGGACAGCAATAAGGCAGTTTTACTGCTGCCCACCTCCATCCTCTCCAAGTCTCCAGAGAGCTGCTGCAGCTAAGCCCACGTCAGGTCTTTAGAGCTCTGCTGCTGCCGAGCAGCCCACAGCAGGACTCCAGGGAGTTGCTACTGAGCAACCCATGCCAGGTCTCCAGGGAGCTGCTACTGAGCAGCCCACGCCAGGTCTCCAGGGAGCTGCTCCTGTGCAGCCCACACCAGGTCTCCAGAGCTCACCTGCTGCCGAGCAGCCCACGCCAGATCTCCAGAGCTCTGCTGCTGATGTCCAGCCCACGCCAGGTCTCCAGGGAGCTGTTACTGAGCAGCCCACATCAGGTCTTCAGAGCACTGCTACTGTCCAGCCCACGTCAGGTCTTCAGAGCGCTGCTGCAGAGCAGCCCATGCCAAGGCTCCAGAGCGGTGCTGCAGCTCAGTCCACATCATGTCTCCAGAGCGCCACCATTGTACAGCCCAAGTCTGCCTCAGCCTCTTCCACACGCCACAGAGGATGTCGTAAGAGGGACGCCTCAGTCCCTGCTCAATCCACTGAGGGTCCCGGCGACGCCTCAGCCCCTGCTCAAGCCACTGAGGGTCCCGGCGACGCCTCTCTTTCTGCTCTCGCCATTGAGGGTCTCGGCGACACTTCTGCTCCTGCTCTCCCCACTGAGGTTCTCGGCGACGCCTCAGCTCCTGCTCTCGCCACTGAGGGTCTCGGCGACGCCTCAGCTCCTGCTCTCGCCACTGAGGGTCTCGGCGACGCCTCAGCTCCTGCTCTCGCCACTGAGGGTCTCGGCGACGCCTCAGCTCCTGCTATTGACACTGAGGGTCTCGCCACTGGTCTAAAGGCCTCCCAGGGGTTCAGCGAGAGACTGATCTGCGTCCTGGTTTCTGAACCCAGAGATGAAGGGTTCGAGGAGGAAGCGCCGTTGGATCCTGTCTCTGAGGGGTTCAAGGAGTAGCTTGTCCTCGTTCTGGCCTCCGAGGGTCCCGTCGGCGCTGCATCTGTCTCTGAGGGATCGCCAGGCACCGCTTCAGCCTCTGAGGGATCACCAGGCACCGTGAAGTCCAAGCCTGACTCCAAGCCTCCGGAGTTCCACCGAGTTTCAACAGGGTCCTCTACGCTCCATGGTCTACCTCCAGACCGAGCATCCCCTACTCTGCTCGGCTGACCTCCATACCGTCAGTTCCTTCGTTGCTGGCCTCCTACACTCCTGTTCACCCACCGCAGGTTTCCAGACCAGCCTGCAGGTTCCCGCCGACGCCGGCCGCCACGGTCTCTATGTCTCTGCCGGCCTCCTTGTCTTCGCCGACGATGGCCGTCACGGTCTCTATGTCTCTGATGGCCTCCACGTCTTCGCCGACGCCGGCCGCCACAGTCTCTACGTCTCTGTCGGCCTCCACGTCTCTGCCTCAGACCGCCACGGTCTCCACATCTCTGCCGGTCTCCAAGTCCTCGTCCTCACCTTCATCGCCACTGCTGGTGTCCACGTCTTTGACGCCAGCCTCCACGGTCTCTATGCCTCTGTCGGCCTCCACGCCTTCGCCGCCCACCGCCCAGGACTCTGTGTTGCAGGTCTTGGCGCCCGCCTGAACTTTGTGCCTGGGCGGGGCGACGTCCTGGTCGCCCGCCTGAACTTTGTGTTTTGGTTCAGTCTCCTCGTTTCACCTGGTTCTTATTCTATATATACACAGCTGTTCTGTTCATTGCTCGCGGAAACATTCACTCTGCTCATGCCAAGCCTCTTGTGTCAAGGTCTTCATTCATGCCAAGCCGGTTCTACCTATGTTCATGACAAGTCTGTTCTGCCTCTGTTCATCCCCGCCTGCATCTGCAACCATCAACTTGCCTGCCAGTTTGTGTTCTTTTGAGTATTAAAATATTCTACTTACCGTCATGCTGCCTGTCCATCTGCATTCCCGGGTCCCCCGCTACACAAGCCGTGACAAAATGTCCACATATCTGTCAGATTATATGCCAATAAACCAATCACAGTTGTTAATTTTGACTTGAGATATGTATTTTGATAACTATTAGATTTATATTTTGCAGCAAGAGGTATTATCAGTATTACTTTTCAACTAATTGATCCTCATCACAATATTGAATTTGTATAATTTCCAAAGGCTTTAGGTGTGCTTGTATATTAGTGTGTATGGGGGAGAATTCAGTTAGGCTGGCATTATTTTCAACTAAATTCCATGTATACAATGTTATATTTATATTCACATTACATAGGCAACAGATTGCCTTCATGTTTCCTGTCTCATTCACATTCACATTGTTGTCAGCTCCCGGGCTCCTGCACATGCTGAGGAGGTAGCAGTCAAGTCCACTGAAACTTCTGCTTGGTAAAATTGGCAGTATCTATTTTTGAAGCACACTCGTATATTTATCATTATGGTAATGGGATACTCAGAGTTTTTCCTTCTCTCTGTCTGAAACAGGAATGAGCAACCTGCATCTCAATCTGATTGAATGCAGGTTTTTTTTAAATGAAAACAATAAGTTCCATCAGTGGTCTGAAAAGATGTTAAATGTTGCAACAAAAGCACTCAGGTTGCAAAGGTTTACCAGAAGAGATTACTTTCTGCTTGTGTGTAACTGTAGAAAAGATTGACTGATATAACATGAGTATAGCCCTGCTGAAGTCACCTAACAGACTAGCCATTTACCAGTGAAATAAAAAGTCCACTGTGGTGAGACTAGTCTACCTGTAATTTACTACAGTGGCAAATAACTCCTTCTAAAAAAAATAAATAAATAAACATTTTGGCAGCATTCAGGTAGATGTAATTACTCCTCTGGTTTTAACAACTGAGACTACCTTTCTTTATATTAGCAAGTTATGCAGTAGCAGTACACACCCTCCATTTTTGGTACCTGTGCGACCCATTCTCTTTTCCAATGGTTATAATCAGTCTGACAGAGAGAGGTACCCCCAATCCTTGTGTTTTTTAGTATAACATGGCCACCAGTGGGCTCTAGATGGACAAACTGTATCAGTTTAATATTTTACTTAGTACCCCTACACATAGCCCATTCTAAAATGGCCACACTCTAACATTCAGTAGTTTATTCTAACCTCCCCAACAACCCCTCACCATTCTAAACCCTTTCTGAAGTGACTTGAGATGACATGTGTTATGAAGTGGCACTATATAAATAAAACTGAATTGAGTTTAATTGAATTGAATTGAATTGAATTGAATTGAATAATTGTGAAAAACATAGTGGCTGTGAATGAAAGCAGCTAAAAGTCTCATTTTTCTACACATGATCTATCCATGTTTACTCAAGAGTGTTAAACTGTCTACAATTAGATTCATCACAAAAAGATTAGCCCTTCAAGCTAATGTCAAAGGTTAAATACCCAATCAGACAGCACCACCTGTTAAAAACTCTCTTCGTCTTAGATCCATTACAGTGGCTAATTTACATGGATAAAGATGCATGAAAAACATTTAAACCTGGAGGTTATTGATTTATTTGATAATGCAACCCACAGATTTCAGCAAACGTTTTGTACTGATGGAAGACAGACCATGGTAAAACAAAGCCTTTTCTTACCTAAAAAAGCTATGCTCACCCAGGTGGTGTACCTGCTAACTCACTGGAAGAGCTGCTGTAGCTGTGGCATCAACTATGTTGTCTCATCATCCCTTAGCTCTCAGTTGTTCCTTCCTTTAAAACTATGATTCCAACTGTTTTGCAATCTTGGGGGAAAATATGTTTTTTGTAAAGAGAAATTTATGGAGAACCAATTCTGGCATAATTAAGAATTCATTTAGAAATACATAAATAGCTTAATAAATGAATTACTCACCCAATAAATAATTTAGCTAGGGAATTAATGTGTCAACAAATGCAACAAAATAAAAAAAGAAAATATTTAACTGGTCAAAATATTAAGCATAACTTAATTTTAATAATACATTTTAGCAGCAAAAATTGATCTCTGCCGATTCTACTTTTTTCACAAATTTTTGAGAGATGTGAATTTATTTTAATTTTATTCTCCCAAACCTTTTTATTTTTTCAGATTTGTTCCCTCACAAATATACCTACACAAAACACAAAAATATGTATTTTTTAAATTATTTAAATTCTTAAACATATATGTATTTACTCTACTAATATATCACTGTTGCATTCTTTCCCCCAACAGAGTTGCCTGAGCCATCTCTGCCATCTTTCTTTATTACATTCCTTAGTGGCTGTTTTTCTTCTCAACATGCAGCTGGAAATGTAAAAAAAAAAGACGGTGGGACATAGATAGAGGGGATGGTCTTTAAAATAGCGTCATCACCTCAGCTTCTTGCCTATTGACTGAGGTCAAGCCTCTAGGAAGGAGGTGCTGAGCCTCATTATGGCTGACTGGTTCTGAAAAGGAGTGTGTTAGCAACGGCTAACTTCTTTCATGCTGCTGCTAAAAAACGTAGGTGTGTTGGCGATTTGGTAGTAAACACCACTAACAATTGAGAAAGTTTTCTGTATCCTGTTGGCTCTGACTGAAAAAATACTTATGTTCAGCCAGAGTACTAAATATTAAAGTATTCACATTTATGGACCAGCTTTCAAAATAAAACCATGCCTCAGTGACAGACTGCTTTCTTCGAATCTAACTAGAGGAAACATAACAGAACTTCAATGTTAAATTAGTGCCTTTAAATATGTCTAATGATATTTCTACATTTTTCTTACATTTGTCAGCATACCTTTGTCATATTCCCACTCCTACTTCATTTCCAGTGGTTGCTCAAACAATTATTTGTGATAAACAAATACATTTTCACATGCTTGCTAAAACAAGACTAACCAAGAAGTCTCCGGGCTTCCTCTGTAAACAAAGCAGGCCGTAGACCATACAGCTGTTGAAAAAATTTTCCAGTGCAGTAGAGGTTGAGAATAAAGTACCGATACTAATTGCTTATCTCAGTATAGCATTAATGCCAAATGGCGAAGAGCACTTCACAATGTCACCCACGTTTTGAAGAATCACTGTCAGATGAAACTAGATCCTTTGTGGCTGTGTTTTGTTACAAGTGTTATGTGTCAAAAGAAGTCACATCCACTAATCTGTAGCGGTAAAGTGTGTTACATATTGCCACTGAATCTTTCATATCAGCTGTGATGATAACTTGCAAGTGAAGTGAGAAATTTTGCTGAGAGCATTTCAAAAAGGGATTGCACAAACCCTGTTGATATAATAATTTGCTCAAACATGTTTAATTTATAGCCTGACAGAACTAATTTAAGGTGTGTGAAAGGACAAATCTTTTGTAAATTATGTTGCTATGTCTGCCAGTCACTGCAGGCTTATGTAAAACCGCAGCAACCATGGTAGCTATGCAACTAAAAGCTGTAGAAAAGATAACCTTGGTTAGTCTCTTACAATAAAAAAAACTTCTGTGATTAAGACAGCAGGTAACATAATTGATCAACCAGAGTCATCAGACATGACTGGATATTAAAAATTTAAATTGAAATAAAAAAATAGGAAGCTGAGAAATAGACATTGCTTTTTAGATGAAATCTCAAGCGTTTTACGGCAAGGTATAATACTGTATACCATGATATAATTTTACAAAGGTTTAAGTTTGTTTTTTTGCTGTCAGGTTATTATGAAGTGAAGTTATTACAAGTAATATTTATTTTGACTGTAGTGGACATACTGTCATATTACCATGAGCTGGTAGAAAATGGAAGAAATATTCAGATAATTGAAATAGCTAGTCTGTCAGGGGCCCCATTAAACTCAAATTGAAAAGGTTTATATTATGGGATAGCAAGGTGCATTAGCTGTCCAAACGTTCCACACTTTAACAAAGGACTGTTGTTAAGTTTGTTTCTGCTTTCTCAGCTCAGTGGCCTTTGTGTTGCTATGCAAACTTACGATGGCTAAGCTTTCCAGCTGTATCAAAGCACCTCATCTGCTGCAACTTCTCAGTAAACTCTAAGTCTGCCTAAAAGTGACCGAACTTCTGGATTCTTTGTCAGGCTCTCAGTTTTGCAATGGCATCAAAGATGGTATGTCACTGTGTTTTTTCCAGGACGTTGTTTTGAAGTTATCCTGGTGGATTACTGCAGCTCTTAAGCAACATAGCTTTATGTAAAGTAAAGTATGTAAAGTATGTAAAGTAATGCTAGAGGGGAATCGCCAGGGCCCTTGAGGCCCTCTCTGAGGGATAAAGAAATTTGTAACATATTATTTGAATAGATGTTCTAATAGGCTGCAATGTGGCATAGTTGTTAGCACTGTTGCAGCAAGAAGGCCCTGGGTTTCAATCCCTGCCTGAGGTCTTTCCAATGGATTTTGCATGTTCTCCTCATGCATGTATGGTTTCCTGGCTTACTCCAACCGTCCAACAGTCATTGGCCCTTTGCCCAGTGACTGCTGGAGATAGGGTATCAGCCCTCCTGCTGACCCCGCACGTGAAGGGTAAATGTCAGAATAATCAAAATTTGAATTTTGGTTAATATAATTTAGATTTGACAGAGTTACCACAGAACTGATTTCAGAGCCAAAAAATCTCCTTTTTGAGTCTTTTTTTCAGCTCTTTCAGTCAGACTTAGTTTAAATTGATAAAATCAGCTAAAACGAGTTATATGTCTACCAGTTAGCCTACACTCCTTTCGAAGATCCCCCCACTTTCCTACAAACAGGCAAAAATATGACATATTAATCTTAAAGGTAAAGGAGCTATTACTGTTCATAACTTCAAAGAAGCTCACTTCAAAATAGCTGAATTATCCTTTAAAGGTTATTTAAAAATGACACCGCCAAACCTTAATTCAAAATGAAACTCTGAAGATTTAAAAAAGAAGCTCACTTCAAAATAGCTGAATTATCCTTTAAAGGTTATTTAAAAATGACACCGCCAAACCTTAATTCAAAATGAAACTCTGAAGATTTAAAAAAAGATCATCTATAGCACATCATTGCTTGAAAAGTGCATAGCATGTCTTTTCCTTTTTTCTAAGACAAAAACCATAGCTCAGTTGGACTTCAAATTAATTTTATTGTCATTAAGAACTGCCGTATAAGGTCTTAAGCAAAAGATTCTTTAATTTAGAAAAAAAATCTAACCTTTACTGTAACGTGTGTGTGTGTGTGTGTGTGTGTGTGTGTGTGTGTGTGTGGCTGGGGCTGGTTTTAGATATTTTCTATCTAACTGACAGCTGCTTTATACAACCAATTTTAGGCCCAGTTTTTTTTTTTTTGCACAGTCCTAATTAGGCTTTCCAGGGACAGCTTTTTCTTAATCAGCACCTTTGTGTTACTCCTGATCAATCTCTCTTTGTTGGTGGGCTGATCACAACATAAGAGATTGCTGTAAACAAACCTTGAGTTAAAAGTCATCTCCTGATGAAGATGTTCTGACCAATTACAGACGTATTTCCAACTTCCTCGTCATTCCTAAAATCACCTAAAGAGTTGATCTAACCTGATCATTTCCTTCTTTGAACAGAAGTAGAGTAGGTTGGGCACATTACAGTGCAGAGTCCAGCCGAGTTAAAGTTTGTAACAATCTTTTTATGACCTCAGACAATGTACTATTTTCTAGGTTTGTCTAATATGCTCCTGGCACTATAATAATTGAGTGTGTCCAGGCCACAAATTTGCCAAATTTTGGTAAATTTTTGCATAGTTCATTTTAGGACTAATACCTTTCACCTTGTCTATGCTTGGTTTCAGCTAAAAAAGGAGGCAGTGAAGGTAATATCTTGGAAATTACAAGCATGGTAAAAGTGACATTTAAAATTTTCTTACTCGACTATTGACAACTTGACCTTTTACTGCAGTTACTTTGCTGTGAAAAAGTATTTCCCCCCTTTCAAATTTATTGTGATTTTGCTTTTTTGTCTCTCAAATATTCCAGTTCAATAAACAAATGTGAATATTAGACAAAGATAGCCCTTGTCAATAAATATAAAATTCCAAATATTCTTTTAAAAAGTGAAAAAACATATCTAAACCAGCCTGGCCCTGTGTTAAATGTATTCACTGATAACCTTATTTTAATTCAGTTTCACTAGGCACACTTTGATTTTTTACCGCCAGACCTGTAAAATCAAGAAATTACTCATATAAAGCATGACTGACAACATAAAGTGGGCCAAAGATGTCAAAAACAGAAAAATGTGAAACAAAGTCACTGACATTTAGCAGTCTGGAAAGAGTCTAGGCATTCCTAAGTCAAGGCACAGTCGAAACAGTGTGTTCCAGACGCGCATCAAATTATGATTGTAACACACACTGGAGGCATCATGCTGAAGTGCACTGAAACAGGACAGCTCTCTCTTTCTGTGGATTTTAGCCAAATTCAGTTATGCCAGCAGGTAGTATAGCCTACTATAAAAAACCTAAAAAAATTACTTACTACTCTAAGATAACCTTATTGTTGGTAATTCTCCTACAATGAAATCAACAAATACAAAGCTAAAAACTTTTTTCAAAGATAATCAGACAACCTTTTACTTGACTTGAAATTCATCATAGATTCAAGGAGCAAGAAAAAGGATCCACTTCTTATCTTTCGTTTGGAACAGCATGCTGAAAGGGTCATGCAGAGAAATCTGAAAACTATTTGGTTGTCCTCCACGAACAAACTAACAATGACAGAGAAAACATAGCTGTAAACATAATTAAAATGTAATTTTGCTGAAATTGCTTTCAGTTATTTGATAAACAACTGAAAAGGCCAGTCAAAATACCTCTTGGACTATCTCTTCTTCATTGCAGTGAAAGATGGGTGGATGCTTTAAGGATTTGTGTCATTAACCTTTAATAATTATTCCTTTTTTATAGCAATAGGTAAAAGCTTATCACATACTTGTGTAGATAAATCTCATAAAGGAGAAAGTCCTTTACTCTGAAATTTACCTTGTGATCAGAACTGTCTTGCATTAGAGGAAAAATTGTCGGGCCTGTATGTGAGCCTATAAAGCCTGTAAATTATCAAATACATTACAAGGCTGTAGATCTACTTTCATTTGACAAACAATCCTCTCATGTATTTAGGAGCCAAACCCAGACAAAATGTATTTCAGCAGGAGAATAATCCAAATAAACATTAAAAGTGGTTTTGGAATGGGAAAATCATGAACTATAAAGTGTCTGGAAGGGCCTTCCCAAGGCCCTGACCTCAACTGTGTTGATAATCTGTGAACTTTGCCTCAAAAACGAGGTGCAAGGCAAGTAACCAACAACCTTAACCAATAAACCAATTCTACTAAGAAGAATAATGCCAGAAGATGAATGTTGTTGATTAGGTTTGTGCTAATCTCTGCTTCATGGAACAAGTTTGTTGAAAAATGTACTGCCTACTAGAAGCCTGGAGCCATCATCACCAATGATTAGCAGCTTTTCCCCTTCAAGGCCAGGCTCAAATTTATTCAGTACATGGCAAAAACGGCTGATAAATTCTGGATTAAATTTTGGCTGGCAGCAGATATTGAGTCAAAATACATGGGGAATGTGGCTTCCTAATCTGGGAAGGGAGGATTCGCAGAGTAGGGATCAGCTGCTTGGAGAGAATGTGCCAGTTCTGAAACTGGCAGAGCCATTCATGGGAAGGGAAGAAATATCACCACTCACAGTTTCTTCACCTCTCTAAAATGGTTACCATCTTGCAGGACAAGATGACTAGCCTTGTAGTCACTCTGAGGAACACTAAGCGTGCGTTACCTCCCTCTACCAAACAGCAAGCGGAGCTGTTCTTTACAAGGGTGCTGAAATGCGCAGATGCAACACTAACAATTTATCAGGGAAAGCCCCACAAAAGTGTTAGTATTCTCATCACTGTGCACATGAATGTGGGCATCATTGATGGGCCGAAGGCAAAGCCTGAGTGTTTTCAGTATTATAACACAAAATACAGTGTCTGTGTGTGTAACACATTGTTTTGCCAAATAAATGTAGTAATATCTAAGTTGTAAACTTATAAGATGAATTAACGAAGGATTAAATGCAGCGGTCAAACTGATTGGCCATTCTAGTAGTGACAGTCTTGTGCCCATTCGAGTGTATGTTTTACTTTTACCAACATGTTTCTTCTGGCTGGAAGTCATATTAAAATTTTCCAATGACCCTGTGATAGTTCCAACATGAATCTGATAAAGAATCTGTGGATGAAGCTAAAGATTAGGGTGATGGTAAGAAGGCCTGATAATTTCCAGCACATCAAATACACACAAATGTTGTAGAATATAAGCAATATTTATTTATGCCTTTACAAGGCCCCTCTCACAGTTATATTTTCCTTTTTTTCTAGTACTTACTAGCAGGTCATCAAACTCCAGTTTCGGACCTGAACACAGATGATATACACCATGTAGACTTGCCTTCAGTGTTTAAACAACATTATTGCACAGCTTTGACTTTAATGTAGTCAGTGCACCGTAAAGATGTTAGGAGACTAGTACTCAGAAACTAGTGCTCCTTTAATTTAATTTCAAGGAAAAAGATTGATTGCTGATTAAATAAAACATTTTTCTTTAACCTTTGACCAACAAATAAATTAATACTTTTAAGAGAATTGCGAAGCACTCAAAATTAGATAGTAAATTGATTGAATTTGTATATTGCATTTCTAGTCATACAGACCACTGAAAGCGATTTACACTAGAGCCACATTTCCTTTCATCACCCAGAAATTGGAATCAAACCCGAATTGCAAGACGACAACTCTTTCCACTGAGCCACAGTTGCTTCAAATGTGAGGAATCTCCCTGCTGAAAGAAAAGTCTTGACAGCCAACCAGCATAACAATTCTTTAATTTATCTGTTTGAAACAAATCAAAATCTATATCCAAGATGAATTAAAGACTAAAGATGCGGCAAAAATGCCAGTGAATTACTCTGTCCTGTAAAAGGATTCATATTCGTTGAACCTCTTCACATTTTGTCACATTAAACCTCAAACCTTGGTTATATGATACTGAATTTCTATGTGACAGACCACCACAAAGTGTTGCATAAATGTAAATTAGAGGAAAATGATACATGATTTTTTAACCTTTGTGCAAATCAAAATGTAAAAAGTGTGGCATGCATTCAAATTCAACCCTTTTGAGTCAATACTTTGCAGAACCACTTTTCCCTGCAATTACAGCGTGAAGCCTTTTGGGGTACGTCTTTACCGGCTTTGCATATCTAAAGAATGAAATTTTGCCCATTCTTCTTTGCAAAACAGCTCAAAATCAGTCAGATTAAATGAAAGCATCTGTGAGCAGCAATTTTCTCAACTGGATTTAGGTCTGGACCTTTCCCTACTCATTCTAACACAGGATGATGCTATAAATGTAATCCGTTCTATTGTAACTTTGCAGCATTATGCTGCTTCTAAAAGCTTTTCTTCGAGAATTACCCAGAATTACTGATCATTCTTCCTACCATCTCTGACCAACTCTCTTGTGCCTACTGAGGATAACCACAGCATGATGTTGCCACCCCCATGTTTCGCTGAACAGATGGTGTATTAAATTTGATTCGGTAGTTTCCAACCACACATAGGAATTTACATATATGCCAAATAGCTAAATTTTCGTCTCAACTGAGAAGAGCTCCTTCTTCCACAGGTTTTTTGTAGTCCTAAATGGCTTGAGACAAACTGGAAACACTAGACTTCTTATGGGTTTCTTTTAACATTTGCCTTCTTCTTGCCACTCTTACAAAAAGGGTGGCTTTCTGGAGAGCATAACTTGTAGCTGTTGGGGATATGCCTCTTAAGGAGCAGCTTAACATGGTTTACTGTAGGAACAAGTCCAATTATTAGCCAGTATTAATAATTGTCTACAGACGGTTATTATGCAGGCAAACTTGGTTAGTGAATGCTTTGCAGAGAACTAAAGGCTTTTCAAGGCTCATTGAAAGGCAGGAACTGTTCTCACCAGTGGAACAACAAGGCCTTTTGTCCCAAGGAGAGACATGGGGGAGGGCTTTTCAACTCTAGGTAGTCTAGATGGTGTCCTGTCAGGAAGAGAGTACCTATCAGAACAAAAGCATATTAGGAAGAGGGAGTCAGACAGTGGAATTTGGGGCTTTATTCCCAGGAGCTGTAACTACCATAGAATAAAGTCAATATTTCAGAGTAAAAGTCATGTTCACATTGAGCAATTGGTTTTCAGGCAATGAGTACAATGGCTTGGTAGGGTTGCAGCTCTGCCATACTGTTGGGAAAAATGTATAAAAAATTATCATTGTTTAGTTTAAACAAGGTTTATGTTTTATGTTTGACTATAGTGAAGATGTTTCCTGTGATTGGTTTCAGTGTGAAAAAGGTTTGTGGAAAGTTAAGGAATGTGGTCTGGAGTGGATCACTCTCTGGACATGACCTGCTTATACCATATATGGGAATGACGACTCTTCTAAGTTGAAATCTCTGTAAGAATTGGCTGAACCAATTCCCGCTTTTTGCTTGTTGGATCGTGAGTTGTAAATAAAAGGCAGGTGCAAGGACTTACTCTTTGTGAGAAGGAAGTCACTGTGCTGCAGAGGACTGTCTCATCCTTACAAGTCAAAATTTGGTTCATTTGTGTCTTCTTTTCCACTGATCTGTATTCATCAGCTTTCTAACTCTAGCATATACCCATTATCAGATGTGGGAAGGAGCATTGTTCCATAAAATATTTAAAGCTTGGGATGTTGTTTCATAACCTCACCCTGCCTTAAACTACTCCAAAATGTATTCCTACCCTGTGTGCTCTGTTCCTTGGACTTCATGATGCTGTTTGTTCATTAATGTTCCCTAACAAACCTCTGAGGCCTTCACAGAGGAGCTGGATTTATACTGAGATGAAATTACACACAGGTTGACCTTGTTTCCTGATTTAGTGACTTCTGAAGGCAATTGTTTGCACTGGAATTTATTTAGGGGTATCAAAAAAAGGAGGCTGAATAAGTATGCCTTCCAATTATTTTAAAGTTTTAATTGTAATAGAACAGAGAAAATAATTTCTTGCTTTTTCTTTTTCGACTTTATACACTTCTTTGTGATTGTCTAATAAAATCCAATTTAATGCATATGTGGAAAGAAACAGTATGAATGCATTTATAAGGCACAATATGTTTGTATCACATCCATCTATTCATGTCTAAACCTGCTTAGGGTCAAGGGGTGCAGTCATTGGTTAAGAGGCAGGGTACACCCTGAATAGATCCTCCAGTATATTGGAGAAAAATTTAAATGACCCTGAATTGTATTGACAACTACCTAAAACTGACATTTGCAGGTGAAGGTAAATAAATTTACCAACTCTTGAGAACTTCACCTTTATGCTTTATATGTACTAAAAAGGAAATCTTAACAGAACACTAAAAAATTAATTGACTTTAAAAATATGCAACTCCAGTTACAGAAATGCAGTAAAAAGTGCAAAACACCCTCCTTCTACTTCAGTGTTGCCTGCAGACACCCTGCAGGCCTACGTTTATTATTCTGTTAGTGTCAAATGTGTCAAAATTTTATTCACCAGTCAAAAGCACCTGCTTCCATTTATCTTCAGCTCAGTTCCTGCGTTCTGGGCTTATTTAAGTTGTTCGTCTTTGGTTACAAAATGTTACGATTTTGTTCCATTAAAGCTCAGGATGCAGACGTTGGGATGTTCTTGCTTCCTGCTGATTTCTACCAATCCTTAAGTGATGGCACAGCTCGACACCTTCAAGTTTCAAAGGAAAGGTAGTTAGATGTGGTTTGCCTGTGCTGCACTCCACTAACTTGGCCAACCAAGGTGTTTCAATTCATCAGCCTTGCTCATTTCTTTGTGCCTGTGATTAACTGCTTAGACAGCACATCTGCCAAGAAATGATTTCTAAAGAAAATGCTGCTTGTTAGAAACGGTGTTGATAAAAGTCAAACAGCTAGTGTGTAGTTGCTTTGTTCAGTATGATCATTCTTAGTTTGATGGCACTTGATCTGGATTTATACACAAATTAAGATTCTTTTGATGAAAACGTTGGTTAATCATTTTCAGGATTTTCATGCACTGTGGTGTATAGTTTCCCCAATAAACAGATTATTGCCTAACACCAATTATCTATTTTTTTTTTTTTAGTTCTGAACTGCCAATATAGATTTTGTCTGATTTTTTTTTTTGAGAACCAAAACAAATCTAAACTGACCATGAAATAAAAAAATGTGGCAGGTTCCCTGATAGAGGAAGTAACTCTGAATCCAACTGAAAAGATTATTTCTATTTATGCATCAAAGCTCATGTCCCTAATGTTTGTCCGATGTTAGTGAACTCATAAAGCAAAAAAACATGCTATATGTTGATGTGTTGACAGACTGACAAAAGTGGAAGATAAAATGTGTCATATCACATTGTTACACTTGTAACAAAAATATGTAAAATTTTTAAAAACAAAAGCATTCACGTTTATATGCTTTTTTAGGATGCTATGCCAAACTCATCTGTAAAGAAGCCTCTGGGTCAATTCCTCCTGTAGCCTTGTCATGCCCTCATTTTGGCCCAACATATTTCCATTTCCTACCTGTAAACATATCATTCCGTACCTATGTACTTAATTGGAAAAAATAATGATAAGAATGCTCACATTTCATGATTAAAAAGTGTTTGAATAGAAGTAGGAGGAATTATAAGATCATTGAAATCCAACCCTTTTCCACAAGTTAATATTTTAACTAAAGAATGCCCATTACAGAATCCAAATCAGCCTGACATTCCAATTAAGGGACAATAACATTCACTGAATGTTCCTTTTTCCCCCTTTATTCTATTGCATTAAAAACATATGCATATACCTGTTCTTAACTGATTTACATGTGGGCATTGTTTCTAGTCCACACTCAACTGTTCCAAAGATGCACTCGAAACATTGAAAAAAATATGTTTTTAAAGTGGTGTGCATATGAAAACCTTTGAAGTTGAAAATCTCGATTCCATCACAAACAATGCATATTAATACTTTAGAAATGAATTACTTAGTTTGTGGTTCCTGGCTAAGTCATTCAATATTAAACCAAGAAATCTGTTTTTATTGACTAGAGATGCATCTATCAGACATTTCCTGGCTGACTCCAATTTCCATTTATCTTTGAGTTCTTACCTTCCCATTCCAGTTTTGAGCGATTTTTATTTCAAAGGAATAGAAAACATAAAAGAGAAAAACATTTGAAGGTTTTATGTCCCTAACATTTATCAGATTTTTTAAAAGTAGCTCAATAGAATATAATCAAAGTACATAAAGTTGGTTCGATGCATTTATTTACTGAAATGTGTGGAATGTCTTAGTTTGGATGCATTTAATGAAGTGGAAAAAAAAACACAAAACTAAAAAAAAAACGTTTTTTCATAGGACTTGACCTGCTGATTGCAGATTGGAGCCAACGAAGGGAAAATTCAATTCAATTCAGTTTATTTATATAGCGCCAATTCACAACACATGTTGTCTCAAGGCACTTCACAAAAGTCAGGTGCATACATTCCAATTAGTCCAAACCATTGAACAGTGCAGTCAGCTTCTGTTATTTATTCAAATTGGATAAAAAAAATTTCTATCTAAGGAAACCTAGCAGATTGCATCCAGTCAGTGACTTGCAGCATTCACTCCTCCCGGATGAGCATGTAGAGACAGTGGACAGTCACTGGCGTTGACTTTGCAGCAATCCCTCATACTGAGCATGCATGTAGTGACAGTGGAGAAGAAAAACTCCCTTTTAACAGGAAGAAACCCCCAGCAGAACCAGGCTCAGTGTGAGCGGCCATCTGCCAAGACTGACTGGGGGTTAGAGAGAACAGAGCAGAGACACAAAGAGAACAAAGAAGGACTGATATAGGAGTACTTTCTATGGGAAGGAAAAGGTAAATGTTAATGGATGTAGCTCCTTTAGTCGTTTCACCTAGAAAGAAGGAACAGATAAACTCTGAGCAAGTGTCTGAAGAGAGCACATAGAGTTAGTCACAGCAAAAGCTCAGTCAGTAGCTATGTCTAGGAGAGAGAAAGGGTTAAACACTGAAAGACAGTGCTATGTGGATCATCGGTAGAGGTTGAGCATTAAGTTGTTGCCAGCAGAAGCTTGGAGGATTCCCCTCTCCAGAAAGGTGTTACAGGTAGACACAGAGTCAGGCCAGGTGTAGCTTCTAGGAAGAGAAAAGAAAGAGAACAAAGTTAAAAGCTGAAATAATAGCAAATAATACAAAATTGAAGAGTAGTGTGAGAATGTAGCGAAGAGGGTGAAAGTGGTCATTATGTCCTCCAGCAGCATAAGCCTATAGCAGCATAACTACAGAGATAGCTCAGGATAACCTAAGCCACTCTAACTATAAGCTTTATCAAAAAGGAAAGTTTTAAGCCTAGCCTTAAAAGTAGACAATTTGTCCATCTAGAGCCCACTGATGCCCATTGTTATACTAAAAACCACAACGATTGGGATACCTCTCTCTGTCAGATTGACCATAACCATTAGAAAAGAGAGGGGGTCATACAGGTAGCAGAAATGGAGGGTGTGTTTGCACCTCAACCATAACTGAGCCGGTTTAGGAAATTAAAAAGTGGAACAGATTCTTTAAAGGTTGTTACAGAATAGTCTGATAATGATCTACTATAATGAAATTTTCTTTCAGGTGTGGAGTACTCTGTTAAATTAAACTCAAAGGTTATTAAAACATGGTCAGACAGCACAGGGTTGTGAGAAAGTATTGTTATGTCTTTACACTCAATGCCATATGTCAGCACAAGGTCAACATGAATGTTAAAATCCCCCACTATAATAACTTTATCTGTATTTAACACTAAATCAGATAAAAGGTCTGAAAACTGATCTAAAAATTGAGAGTACATGAAAAGAAAAAAATGTTGACAAGTACACAATTTTTGGTGTATATAGGGGCAGAGGTGAGAAGGCAGAGGGTTTGGGTTAGGGAAGGTCCTACGGTTCTCCCTGCTCTGTTGATGTTTAGTCTCTATACTTCACACTTACCACAGTATGTTATCCATCATGCCTGCTATTGTAGACCGTCACTTTAATGTTGGATTATCATCTATTTGAAAGCTGTTCAATAAATGGGAGCACCCCCAACTTATTTCCCAGTCTGGACATTGTTTGTAAGCATGTAGGAACCTGGATCCACCCAAACCCAGAAGCGGCCAAAGAGATGGAACCTGATGGTCGCTACATTATATATATATTGATCTAATACTGGTTACAATAGGATACTGTTACAACTTATATATTTTCTTTCAACATTATTTATATCTTTAAAAATAATATATTATACATTCTATTTACATACAAGCAACAATATTTCTACAAATAAAAGCAGAAACATCAACACTAATAGCAATTACAGTAGTTTTAAGTGTGATATTCATTTCTAATCCTCTTTTAATACGTTTTAATTCTTGGACATTGCTTGAACTCCACATTTGGAATATTCCAAAGCTTCATCACAGCGGTGTCATTGTTCAAAAGTGGATGCCAAGTTTTTTACATTTTGTCTGTTTTTTGTGTTACATTGTTAATAAACTGCAAATTATGTACACAAATCTCATCTCCTGTGCACTTGGTATGTACTTAAATATAGGTAACAGTTAAAAACTGATTGTTAGAGAAACAAAGTCATTCTCATAGTTTGTGGACCCCCTGAGATAGCCTTGGCCCCCCTCTGGCCCCCCAATGATAAAAGTCTGGCTCTGCCCCTGCCTTTCAGTATCAATGGCATTTACTTGAATGTTTGCCAAATAAAATTAATATAGTTTTATTCAAATTTCAGTTCTTTCATTTGTTTACTTCAGTGGTCTTATTTAATAGGTTATGCATATCATCAGCACAGGAGAAAAATTAATATCTTAAGCAACATGTAACAGCTTCAATATTTTGGACATGTTGTACATAAGACTGATGTCAAAAAATAATCAAGTCCCATATGAAATCTCAAACCAAAAGAATTATGAGCAAACACCTGACAGATTTTATTTAATCAAATTTCCTTACTGTGGACTATGAGTGCGATATAGAAAATGACTTCAAAGGAAAATGCCAGAGGTGGATTTCTTTTTAAACAACTGTATGTTTATAATAAAAATCAGTGGGATATAAAATATAGATTTTATTGGCAGGAATTCACAAACAGGTTTTTGAAATGTGTGCAAAAAATCTATTGTTTAATAGTGAATACTCGGGTTACCTGAAGTAAAAGGGGATTATAAGAAATGACACTAGACAATGGGATGGCCTCAAAGAGTTGAATTTTAAGGTGTTTTTTGGCTGTAGTAAACACTTATCAGAGTCTGACCTTGATTTTGAAGCATTTTTATCCAATCAGGTTGATTATTTACCTAAGGATTACAAGTTAGAGAGATTATTACCACTGGGATCAGACCAAGGGAGTGCTCAAACTGTAAGAAGTTCAAAATTGTATGTTTGAGCCTGAAGGTGACGCAGATGATGATGATTCACAAGCCATGATGGACGCTAATGTATATGCCGAGCCTGAACCAAGCATTGATGATTGATGATTGTCCTTTAAACTCAAACAAGAGTAAATCTATTTACATTCCTCTTGATATTTTCCATCTGGTTGCTTTCCTCTCTAAACATCTTAATCTGCTGGTATCACTTCAACTAGATATGTGAGATGCTGTACAGCAGTCATACGAATGACATGCAAATCCACTGTTCCAATAAACATTCTACAAAGTCTACAGACATAGGTAAGGACTTCATATTGCGACTTATGCATGACTGAGACACCTGATGTGCTTTAATGTGAACTTGTTTACTCAGTGCAATACACCACACTCTATAGGGTGTAATATATAACCATGTTTCTTGTGTAGACATGGTGGTGCTACCTGGAACGACTAGAAGCATCATCAGTTTTTCTGCTTGGTGATTATTTATAGCAGCCAAGAAGGGTTGTGCTGTTGTTTTGTAGGTCCTTGAAAATCACATCTGGCCATTTCAAGCTTTCCTGATGTTCTTCACAAACCTCTTCCATACATTATTCATTCCTGACTTATTAGGAAACATATGGAGTGTTCTTAGTGTATGGCTCAGGAGCTTTGCTGCCGATGTACAGAACAAAAATAAAGTTATCTAAAAAACAAACTGGAAAGAAATACTGATAAACAATCATAGTTTGAGTGCATTAGCCATATTTAGCAATCCTCCATTGTTCAAACTAACACCTTTTGTGACATTTCCAAGTGATGTACAGAGTTTATAGGTCAAGAACTATATCTATCACAAATTCTGAGCAATTTTAATGTCAGCCCAGTATGTTTAAATGATCAGTTGTCAAAAAGAGCTTGATTTGATGCATGGTCAGCACAAAAGGTAATGCAAAAGACTGACATGTGCTGACATGTTCAAACATTGCTACATTTACCAGATAAACAGTGTTGGCTTTCAGTGTGTTGGATTTCCTTCAAGAAGGTGCACCTGTCACCCTGTTTTAATTTTAGAGTTATGCATGCTGATCACCCTTATTGGTACGAGAGATTGCGAGGTAGATGGCTTCCTTTCATAACTGAAAAAGTTGGATAATGCAACATTACAAAATGGCAACACAGCAAAACGACCCAACTAGTATTTACACAACCATTGAGTTTGCAGATCAGTATTATCATTCTTTTAACACTAGAACTCCCAGAGCCGTCAATTTGACGGTTTTGAAAGTTTGACATGCCATAATTCTGGTTTATTAAAACTCTTATCTTCCTGGCATCCTGACTTTTTCTAAACCTGTGTCTTGTGTATTCCTATGTCTCTATTTAAAAAAAATAACAAAGTAAATAAAAGATCTAAGTATTTCTACCTCTAACTACTACAGCCACTATTTAGACGGCCCTATTATTTACATTGATATTTTTCTCCCACGGCTGAGTATACGCGCGAACATTGCCTAGCAACCGCCACTCTAGAACGCACTCTGAGAAGGAGATTGTTGGCATCCTACAAATGGCTTCCAGAAGGATATTTTCTGCTCAAGAGGCATTGGAAATGCTTCAAAAATTACATGATTGTGATTCTGGGGTCGAGAGGGATTCTGACGGCTTTTGGTCAGTATTCAGTTCTAGTGACAGTGGGTCAGAGAGTGAGCCTCGCCCGGCTAAAAAACACGCGTCGTCCCATTAGCAGGAGGTTGTGGCGCATTATTTCAAGGTAGTAAAAGACTAGCCTATGTAACGATTTTATCATTTTAGGCTATAGTTTACAGATTAGTAAACTAATAATATATAAACTATAGCAACAGTGCCACAATCAGCACAGGTTCAGAGATAGGGAGACGAGCCAGGTGATCAGTGCCCAGCTATAAACCCAGCAATCCAGCTCACTGGCAGGAGAGAAACTAAAAAACAAGGTACTGGTAATGGAAAAAGAAATAAACAATAACTTAGGTCATAGATATACTGTAGTAGCCCAGTAACAACAATCTATTCTGCGCTTTACATTTCATCGCAAAACGAGCGCACACCTGGGAAGGAGGAGGAGATAGTAAAGGATGGCACTGTGTGGACAGTGGTAAGGGAGGAAGAAAGTAGTCAACGCGTTGACAGAGCGCCAGATCCAAGATGCCCAGACCGCGTTCCTCTGCTTGGTGGACGCCGAAATGCTCATCCACGTTCAGGGCTGCAGGGTGGCTGAGCCCTGCAGAGTTTTAGGAGATGATTCCTCCTCGGACATGAGTGTGGATGAGCTGAAGGTATTTTTAGCACTAGTTTATGTCCGCGAAGTGAAAGGGGGTTGTAAAATGGAGCTTTCCAGCTTTTGGTCAGATTAGTAAAGCTTTTTTTTTAAAATGTACCCACTACTCTGTATTATTTTTCAGTACTATTTATAAATAATACTTAAACATAATAGGTTTTGATCAAATACTATTATTAATTCTTGTCAAAACCATTATTTTATAGCGTGCAAGAAAACCTTTAGCATTCTGACCAATGTAATGCGATGACGTCATCACCGCCCTTGCATCCAGAATGCTCGCCGTCATATTGACGGGCTTGGGAGTTCTAGTAGTGTTAGGATTCCTAATGTTCCTAATGTTAAAAGTCCAGCTTGTAATCATTTGACTTTAATCTTTTAGCTCAGTTGTTAACTGAAGTCTCCACCAAGCCATTGGGGGATTTGTGACTCCGTCAGTGTTAAATGCTGTTCACTGATGGTTGTTGTATTTATTTGCAATAAACAGCTGGATTAAACTTTACAAAGAGCTACTTAATTGACACAGATGTTTCTCCAAAAGAGACTTTTTTGTCACATTAATGTGGAAAACATTAACAAATAGGCACAGGATAAATTGATGTGATCAAATGAAAGCCTGTTAAGACCCTCACACAGCACTGCATGAAAGGTCTAAAAACATAAAATGGCATGTTTGTGCATCCTTTCTGGTGCTTCCTGAGTTCCATTTAATTTGTCCTAACTAATTAAATTGCAAACATCCATCGGAAAACAAGATAATTGTCTTCTTACACCTTTAAGCAGAAAAAAACACCTCCTCACAAAGCTGTTTATTCCAATGTAGCAGCAGATTTGGCGGTGAGCAGCAGAGAGTGGTAAATGCAGTACTTTTAGACCCAACTCTGTAAATTCACTCTGATAATTGCCAGCACACAGTGGAGGGATTGCTTCTGAATGTGATAATTAAGTCTTAACAGCTATCGATCAGCTAAATAAAGACATACATTGTCAGTATGGTGATGCTTACAACTGATTTGTGGTATCAGTGAATAACGCCATGTGTTTTTGTATAACTGAGCTTTCCAGAGATTTGCCATTGTTTTCTTTTTGCTTAGAGTACGTCTGCTTCACTAAATCACCTAAGTAATATCCTACATTTTACAGTGCTGTGAAAGTGTGAAGTATTTAAAGTGAACTTTGGATCATTCTACTCCTCCATATTCTAAATGTGCTTGAGCCTATAAGGTCACAGACTGATTGCTAACATTCTAATTAACGTTTTCCTGTAGAGAGTTAGATCTGTGGTTTCATTAATTATGTCAAGTCGTCTAGTTAAGCAATAGCTGGACGACTTGCCCCAGATCATCACATGACCCCTGCCATGTTCTACTGTCAGTATGGTGTTCTTTTTTGAAAATACCATGTTAGTTCGCCAGAAGACACAGGATACACAGCTTCCATAATGTTTCACGTTTTTCTCGCTATCCACATAATTTCTTCCCAGAAGTCTTCAAGATAATCAAGATGGTTTTTTGTGGTTTTGGCCTATAGGAACTCTCCCATGGATGCCATTTTTGTCAGGTCTCGTATTTTGTGACCTTCTGTATGAGTTGTCAGTGTAATGTTAGAACAGTTTTGGGGGGCCAGCTATACCTGGGAATGTTCCCCGCTGTTCCATGTTTTCTCCATTTCAAGGTAAAGATTCTTACTCTGGTTTACTGAAGGTTCAAGACTTAGAAATGAATTTTCAAGGCTCTTATCTGCTCTTGGATTTCTTAAAATCGGGGCATAATCTGATGGGGCATAAAGGGATGGTTTTTTTGATCTTTCAGCCTACTTCATCTAGTCAAATAGGTTACATTTAAGTGATTTCCTAATTCTACAGGTCTGGCTGTAAATGAATGGCTGGCTTTCCATAAATTTGGTTTATCACTATTAACTCATGATCTAATAACAGCGGAATTATATTTTCACTTGGGGACAGGTTTGTTTGGATAGCACCCCTCCCCCCATCTTAATACAGAACATCAAAAGTGCTTTTTACATGTATTCCAGCGATCTTTAGTCTGAAATTAAAATGTGCTTGATAAAATTTAAGTGTGACAACAATATCTGCAACAAAAGAAATCTCTAAGGAGTATATACTCACAATTCAGCCCGCACATGGACAGAAATGTGATCCCCTCTGTTAAAAATTGCTTGTATAATGAGGAAGTCATGAATAATAGAGTAACTGAGTAATAAGCTTCTCATTATTAAGCAGTAATGGCCATTAGGCGGATCTTTTGTTCCCCCACTACGCAATGCAGCTAATGCTGACCATAAAGGCTCGCTAATAGCGAGACTCTGTCCTGACCTGCTTTGTTCTGTCATTGCAGTCTCTCTTGGTATATCCAATTCTTTTTTGTTCTTTTCTTGATTGATGGGGCTTTATATCACTTATATTCACAGACAGTTATTTGACATTTCACTGTTCCCAGATATACAGTGATAAATGACATGCCTGCACCGCCCTTTTCCTTCATCCTACTTTATCAATCTAAGATAATACAGTCCAGCCATAAATTATGTACAAAAATTTAGATTATCTGACAGTCAACATCGAGTCTATAGAAAAAAAAGCTTCTTAGTTCAATGAAAATAATTTTAAGCCATAGACAGAGGAGCTGCTCTTAGGAGAACAGGGGAGTGACTACTGTTGACAAATGAAGCTTCTGACCTATTGGTGAGAAGACCGGGGCTTCACAGCATTCAGTCCTGCTGCCATGGATACCCAGTATCAAATCACACCAAGGATCAATATGATTCATTTTCCAGCAACAAGTCAGTCATTAATCTTAACATCAAACATGTCAGTCCCTCCACAGCCACAGAGTGGCATTACCTAATCAGGCACAGCCTAATGAACATAGATGTAACGACGGAGAGAGAGTAGACAGACATTCCTCCCACATTCTTACGTAAGGTTTATTTCAATCACAGCTAGGCTGTCATATACATTATACCAGCAAAGCAATTGCAACTTCGGCTGAAACACCACATATATTACAATGACTTGCTTAGGCAGATGCAAACTTATCAAATTATAGATCTGAGCTCTTGCAACGAATAATCAGGTTCATTGCTCTGACAGACTCTGGTGTTATAATAAAGAGAAAGAAAAAGAACAGACCATGATAATCTGTTGGATGAAACTGTTTGCTCATATAAACAATATAACACACCAGAGAACTTTATAAGCCACTGGCAAAAACAGATTTAAAACATCTTCTGTGTGTCTGTAGCGAAGGTTTTCATTTTATCTCAGTACAGTCTGCAAAGAGTACACATGCTAACTAGGCAAACATTTAAAAAGTCACGGTTTGCAAACCAAACCTCTAGTTTAAACTTATTTTTTAACAACCCCAGTTGACATGCATTTCTTGAAGGATGAAGAAAATCGAATATGCAATGCATGCAAGTGAGAAGCAATTGCCAGAAGATGCACCTCCTCTGAATGAATTTAGTTTTTTTTGAGCACCATCCATCAACATTCGCTAACTTCAAGGTAGCTCTGCCTTGAAATTGTTGCAACCAGCAGTAGCAATTAGTGTGTCTAACGCTGGTAAAATACTGAACAACAGACTAATCTTATAACTAACTAACCAGCAAACATTAAATACCTTCTTTTTGCCCTATACTTGCTTCAGCTTGGCTCCATATTAAGGAAAGTTTATTGAAAGTAAGGCTGAAGTCATTGTCTTTAGTGGTACAGCTGAGACTCCCTCTATTGAGTTAAGTTATTTGACTCATTATAAGAAGTCATCCATTACAAACCTTGGAGTTAAGGTGGATGCTCATTTAAAATTTGACAGCCAGATTAAGACAGTGGTGATATCAACGTTTTTACCATTTAAGACAGTTGGCGATGTTATTGGAGAGGAGAGCCCGGCCGATAGACGAACCTCGGCTTCAGGAGGAGCAGTGTGGTTTTCGTTCCGGCCATGGAACACTGGACCAGCTCTATACCCTCTACAGGGTACTCGAGGGTTCATGGGAGTTTGCCCAACCGGTCCACACGTGTTTTGTGGACCTGAAGAAGGCATTCGATTGTGTATCGGGGGCCCTTTATTATGGGCCATCCGGTCATTGTAGAAGCGGGGCAGGAGTTTGGGCTGCATTGCCGGCACTAAGTCGGACCTGTTCCCGGTGCATGTTGGACTCTGGCAGGGCTGCCCTTTGTCACCAGTCCTGTTCGTAACTGTTATGGACAGGATTTCTTGGGGCAGCCAAGGGCCGAAGGGGGTCTGGTTTGGGGTCCAGAGGATTTCGTCTCTTCTTTTTGCAGATGACGTGGTCCTGCTGGGCCCTCTAGTCAAGACCTACAGCATGCACTGGGACGGTTCGCAGCCGAGTGTCAAGCTGCTGGGATGAAGATCAGCTCCTCCAAGTCCGAGGCCATGGTTCTTGACCAGAAAAGGGTGGCTTGTCCTCTTCAGGTTGGAGGGGAGTTCCTGGTGTGGTGCGGTGCGGCTACCGCAGTAATGGGGGCACTGTGCCGGTCCATTGTGGTGAAGAGAGAGCTGAGCCGAAAAGCGAAGCTCTCGATTTACCGGTCAGTCTACATTCCTACCCTCACCTATGGCCAAGAACTTTGGGTCATGACCGAAAGAACGAGATCCCGGATACAAGCGGCTGAAATGAGCTTCCTCCGTAGGGTGGCCGGCACTCCCTAAGAGATAGGGTGAGGAGCTCGGCCATCCGGGAGGGGCTCGGAGTAGAGCAGGGGCTCAAGGCATGTCCCACCGGGAGGAGGCCCAGGGGATGGCCCAGGACACACTGGAGGGACTATGTCTCTCTGCTGGCCTGGGAACGCCTTGAGCTTCCCCAGGTGGAGCTGGAGGACCTGTCTGGGGACAGGGATGCCTGGGTGTCTCTGCTGAGTCTGCTACCCCCGCGACCGGGTCCCGGATAAGCAAAAGCATACAAGCCAATCTTAAGTTAAGAAGACACACCAAAGGCTAGAAAGCAAAAAATGGAATAAAGAGGGCATTTTAATTAATTATTTAATTTTAAGATTTATTTAAGCGTCATTAATAAACCTGTTCCTGTATGTTTTAATCTTGGACTTGGGACCAGAGGCCTTTTACCAGATGGCTGAAGTTTAAAGTCACTGGACAATGGGTGAGTGTCATCATAACATATGCACCTGGTTAGATACTATAACTGTCTGGTGTACAGCAGTTTCACACCGAGCTGTGACTCCTCTTTTAGACCCTGTCTGCGCAGTGCCTCACAGTTTTGTTTAAAAGTTAATTTTGAATCAAGGTTTGTCGAACAAATAGTCATTCACTCTGATCCTCTGTGTCCTGTGAGTTGAAAAGTTTACAATTCAGCTCATAAGATTATTACTGGCATCCTCAAAATCTCTTTTTGACCTATAAAAGAATTGTGGTTGATCCAGTGCTTTCTCAGTGTTTTGCAGGATTTCCAAGCAGACCAGCTTTTCCAAGATCTTCAAAACAACTGAGGTCAAGGGCACTGTCCTGAAATCATTCAGAGCCCTGGGAAGGTTGCCCTTAGGGATCAGGACATTGCCAGCATGTTTCCAAACTGCTGGAAGGCCAGACTTAGCTTTTGTGCAGACTTTCAATAAGTGGACACAAATATTCTCTGGCTCAAGGCTTTTGTTCATTTTAGTACCATAGAAAGCATTTTCAACATCACTGATTCACAAAGGTATCACTCAAATTAAAACTCAATTCCATTACTTACGAAAAAAAAAAATTGGAAAAACAATTGAGAGCATTAGCAAGGTAAACATCTGCGGTGTAGCCATTTAATTCAACACTAGTGTCTTTAGTATTATGAAGGCCAGCAAAGCTATTCATGCTGGACCAAACTGACACAAGTCTATTAGATATCATTTTATTCTCCAATGCAATTCGATAGTTATTTTGGGTTCGATTCCCGGTCGGGGGTCTTTCTGCATGGAGTTTGCATGTTCTCCCCGTGCATGCATGGGTTCTCACCGGGTACTCCGGCTTCCTCCCACAGTCCAAAGACATGCCGGTTAGGTTAATTGGTCAATCTAAAATTACCTTTAGGTGTATGAATGAGTTTGCATGGTTGTTTGTGTGTTGCCCTGCGATGGACTGGCGACCTGTCCAGGGTGTACCCCGCCTCTCGCCCATAGACTGCTGGGGATAGGCACCAGCTTCCCCGCAACTCACTATGGAATAAGCGGTAGAAAATGACTGACTGACTCATTTGTGACTATGCCCTGTTTAAACTTCTCTCCTTTTTGAAATGCTAAGGGTTTTTCTTCAAGGACTTGATTGAATCATTAACCCATGGCTGATTATTCAGGTAAAACCTTACCCTCTTTGTGGGTATCAACATATCTCTGCAGAATGCAGCATATTAACAAACAACATCTGTAGTCTCGTCCAGGTCCCCACAGGACTCCTTGGACATCCCCCAGTGAGTGCAGTCAAAACATCCCTGCAAGGTGGCCACAGCATGACTCTAACCTCCCTAGTTTTGAATGTTCCTCTTTTCAGGACTGTCTTGTAAGTAGGGAGAAGATGCACAGAATTGTCATCAGGACTGCTCAGAGGGGGTAAGGGAAGGGGCATAAAGGCATCTTTAACAGACTCGTAGCATAAATTCTAAATTTTACTCCGTCTGGTTGGACAGGATACATATTGGTTAAAGTTTAAGGGTCTTTTCCAGTGAAACATGGTCAAAATCACCCAGTATAAAGTTAGGGGCATCCGGAGAAATGGACTGTAGTTTTTGTAGTTCTCCCTGTTGGTTGCTGTGTGCGCATGCATCCCCCAGAGTATCTCCCACTTGCCCAATGAGCAATGGAGATCACCAATAGCCCCTAGTATAAACAATAGATGTATGAATGTGTTGAGACCACAGCCACGGGTAGAAAATGAAAAGCCAGTACGAACTTTTCTGGAACTTTCAAAATAAATCGCATTAACCTACTTCTAGCACAGCCAGAAACAGTGAATATCAGCGGACTTCCCGTGACGTCACTGTCCAAATAAAAACCCCGCTTTTGCAACAAACTGACCTCTTCCACGCAGGTCCCCGGCGGAACTGGACAGAGGGACACAGCGCGCTAATGTCTCTTTGCAGGCAAACAGACATAATTCTTCAAACTGGATCCAAGAGTGTTATACGGTCCCGCGATCATATGCACTAAGTTAAGTAGGAATGAATTGCTGTTTGTGTATCCGGTATTCATTCATGAACGGGGGTAATTAAGGTACAAGCGTGGCTTGACTTTTCTCTGTGAGGTCTACAGAAGCAAACTGTGTTCCAGAGAGTTCCCAGCAGAGACCCTGTCTCTATGACGCCAAGTGGAGCAGTTCTCCCGGTCTGAAGGAAGGACAACGGGACCACATCACCGTGGCTACAGCAGTAACGTGGAGTTTGGCTGGCCGACAGAGTGAGCCCCCCCACTTTGTTCACTGTGGATGCGTTCTTTAACTTCGTCGCCCCGGCCAACTTTTCCTTAGCAAGGTTCATGTAAGAGGTTGTGTTTTGGGCAGAGAGAAGTAGTTTAGAGTGAAATAATCTAAACATTTTTCGTTTTATGATGTTTGGTTTTGTTTGTGTTGAAACTCCGCCATCTTAGTGCTAGCAGATTATCTGCTCAGCACATGTGCTCAGTTTGTGTTCTGTGTTTGTTTTTTTTTTAAGTTAAGTTTTTAAGTTTAAGACAAACTTTATTTAAAGGATGATTGTAAACACAGAAGATCGGCCATAACGCGCCGTCCACGCTTATGCATTTTAACCCTTTTATTAGTGGTATTTTAAAGGTATGTGTTTGATTCTGATGATAAGCTATACGCTTCATTGTTAGCTTCAACCGCTAACAGCTAGTTTTCAATCTAGTAAAATATTTCCCTAAATATTATTTTAATAAACTTGATAACTAAGCAACACAATTAAGCCCTTTTCTCAAAGATTTGGTTGTTATTTAAAATATTTCCTAAAATATTATTTTACTATTTCCTTAATGATATTTCTTTAAAGATTATTTTAATAAATAAAGGCAGCTAATTTAACACCGTTGAGAATTGGTCATCCAGAAGGTTGGTTTTATTCAGCAAATCATTCTTTAAAATATTATTTTATTAAAATAATATTTTATCCGATCTTGCATTGTGAATGGTTGTCTAAAGGTATACCGATTATTGCCGAAGTTAGTTCCAAGACTAACTTAACTTCAAATCCAGATTCTTCAAGATAATCCTTGGTTCTCAAACCTAAATATTGCTTGGTGATGTTGCATCACTCTTTTGGTCATGGCTTTCAGCTATGTTTGATCAACTGGTTTATATTGTACATAGCCTGTTAGTCTTCCTTATTCTGTCATTCTGCTTGGTAGTTTAGTTGGATTGTTTTAGCATGGTAAAGAGTTTGTTGATTGAAATATGTTTGACTTGAGTTGACTTATTTTTGTTAATAAATTCTTGTATTTAAGAAATTGTGTGAATTCATTCCATGTGTGTGCAGAGTTTTGCTGTTCAATAATGTTAGATCTTGGCTCATCCCTTTCAGTTTTGCTCTAAAACCACCGCCTTATTGGGCTGGTATTCACAGGACAACCCTTAACAGACCGAAATATTATTTCATAAAATATTAAAGTATTAATATTAAATATTAACTAATATAATCATTTTCATAATCACAATAAATTGATGTTTCATTTATTGGTAATACAGACAAAAAATGGCTCATTGTGTAATAGAAAATGATACTGTTGGATTATGTAACCCAGTTTATAGTAATGGTAGAAGCAAATGTCTAAGCTGGTTGAAGTATCAAACTGGTTTTACTCTGTTTAGAATGTGAGAATTTACTGGTGCTAGGGAACTTAAATAAAAACAACACTTGTCAGGTTTGATCCATGTAGAGGGAATGAATATTTCATACCAATCCATATTTTTCAATATTTCATGGTTTGTGTAAAGCTTCAGAGCCACTTATGTTGGCATTTTTTCCTTCGTTTTCCTTAATTAAAAGTAATTCACACTGACAAAGGCTTAATTCTGATGCTAATCAATACTGAGCTTTGGAAGACTATTAGCATCAAGTGGTACACAGTGGGAGAGTATTTTTTTTTTCCTCTCTGGATTGGCATTACTTCAGTACAAAAAAAGTACAACAATGTTTTGGTGTCTTCTGGAAACCTTTTCTGATTGAAATTGGCATATTTACTTATTTATTTACCAAAGTCTGTGTTTGGAGCTACTTTGGATGCTTGGTTAAATCACTCTGAGGTCATGAGAGCATATAATGCAATTTGTTCTGTATTTAGGAGACGTGTATAAGACGTGTATATTTTGCTTGGGCATAGTTTTTCTAACAAATGTAAACACCTGCATCACTGCTGTGTTCCCACTAATTAAAACTCTGTCTGTCTAATGAGAGCTGTGCCTGTCAGGCCCCTTGACTCTCTCAATAAATCACGGCTCTAAAGCCTGCTTTATCCCACCATACAAAGACGCCTGCATGCCTTTCTCAGATATTTGCAACACAGATACTCTCTCCTAATTCTTCTCAGCATTCTCTTAAAAAAATTTTTCTTTTGTC